>CM063499.1:17967779-18052779 GCA_032207245.1 Pardosa pseudoannulata
TTTATTAGCCAAACTTTGTTTTAATTGATTAAAAGCTTTTTTTTCGTTTACACCAAAATGAAAAACAGTGGATTTTTTCAGAAGGTTGGATAGAGGTCGAGCGATGATAGAAAAGTTTTGGATAAATTTCCGGAAATAACCAGCCAAACCAAGGAAACTTTGGACGTCTTTCTGATTTTTGGGCTCCGGATAATTTAGAACAGCGGCTGTTTTCTGAGGAGAAGGAAATAATTGTCCATTTTGAATAATATGTCCAAGAAATTCAATTTTTTTATGAAGGAATTTACATTTATTAAAGTTTATCTCAAGACCGTAGTCGGAAGCGATAGAAAAGACTGATTTTAGTCGTTCGATATTTTCTTCTTCATCTTTAGCAGGAATGATTAAGTCATCCATGTACAATAAGAGCTGACCTGATAAAATTAGATCCTTAAACACCGTGTTTATAAATCTCTGAAATACAGAAGGTGATATACAGAGGCCAAAGGGAACTTTAAGAAACTGAAATTGACCTGAATGCGTCACGAAGGAAGTATAACGTCGACTGTCTTTATGAACATTGACATGGAAAAATCCGTTTTTAAGGTCTATGTACTGAAAATACGCGCATTCTGAAGCTTGTCTAATAAATCGTCAAGTAGAGGCAAAGGGTATCGATCTTTAACTATATGTTTATTTAATTGTCTATAGTCGACACAAAGTCGTGGAGTTCCGTCTTTCTTTTTAACAAGAACAACTTGACTGGAGTAATCTGATGAACAGGGCTCTATAATACCGTCCTTAATCCAAGTATCAACCTGTTTATCTACAATATCTCTCTCAGTAAATGGTAAACGTCGTGGTCTGTGACGGACGGGAGTCGAACTATCGAACTGGATAGTCATTTCGATATTAGTAGTTTTGACTTTATTAGGTCTGTAATTTGTAACTAATTGCTGAATGGTATCTCGCTGGTGTTTGGTGGCAGTAGGGCCTATATCGGGGCTAAAATCCTCTGTTACAGATATGTTACTAATAAAGGTAACGTCTTCGTTCATTGCGACATCTAAATGTCTATGAATAGAAAGTCCGGCTGGAGTGATCGTCAGTTCAGCCTGTGACAGGACATTCATACCGATTATCAAATCTACTGGCATGGTGCCATCATCAACAACACAAACATCCATTGTAAATATTTGACTATCAATAGTAATTTGGGATTCGAAATAACCAAGCGGTTTAATTTTGCCATTGCCAAAAGCAGTAAGCATTGTGCTACACTCATGAAGAGCAGGGGATCCAATTTTTAAATAAGCTCGTTTTAATAAAATTGTAGCTTGTGAACCTGTGTCAATTAACGCGTTGAAGGAAACGTGTTCGAGTGTAACAGTTTTATACATTAAATGGGAAATAGTCGAATTCAATGCATTAACATGAGTTTCTCCAGTTGTGTGTACATCAGTAGATTTATGACAGGCAGTTGATTTATGACCAAAATTTCCACAAGATAGGCATTTTGGGCCACGATTTTTGTCAGGACAAAATTTTGATAAATGTCCAAAATCATTACAATTATAACAAACGATTTGTTTATTTGGTGCATGAGGACGGAATGTTTCGGATTTTGCCTCACGTCTTGGGTTAGAAATTTTATGATGCACGTCATCACGTTTACGATTTACGTAGCTAGAACCGAAATGTTCAGTTGAAGATTTATATCTATGCCTTTCAAAAATCTTTTCATAAATTTTGAGTTTTTGTTTGAATTCCGAAATATTAGTACAACCATATAAAATTAATTTGTTACAGGGAGCGTCAGGAATATTATTTATGCAATATTCTATAATACTTGCATCATCAATCATAAAATCCCTTCCTTGCGCGGCTAATTCACGAAGAGCAATAAGATATTCTAAAAGAGATTCAGACGGTTTTAACTTTCTATTCCTTAACTGTCTATGCAAGTCTGCGCTAGTGATTTTCGCGCCAAATTCCTCAATTAGTGCTTTCTTCAAAGCACTCCAAGTTTTGAGATTTCGTTGGCTTTGAATAAACAATTTAGCTGGTCCGGTAAGATTATTTTTAACAAAAATTACTTTATGCTGATCTGTTAACGGCGGTAAAAGATATAAATTGTCTTCAATCTCTCTCAAAAAGGTGTTTACAGTATACGAATTATTGCCAGAGAACTTCCGGATTGAGTGGGAAACTTCTCTGATAATCAACCATAAATTTGCGTGCTCAGCAAAACTTTCGTTTTCGAAGAGTTGTTTATTGCTTCCGTTAGGTGCCTGCGTACAAGTGGCGAAACTCGCTGTCTCTGTTTGGGAATCTGAGTGGAACGGTAGCGCCGGTAATTCATCATCATCGTCAAATAATACAGAGGTTGGCTGAAAAGAAGTTAAATTGGAAAGTGCATCGAAAATTTTGTCACATAGTACGGTAGCTGAACCTTCAGAATCAATATGTAAGATATTAGCAACGCATATGAAATCATTTAATGAAAACGTTTTGAGAATATTTTCCTTTCGAGATTTTAAATCGAAAGTAGGTGGGAAATTTTGAAAATTGCGTAATTTCGTTCGAGAGGAGCGATCAAACGTATCATTAAAACAAATCGAAAATAATAACTTAACACTTTTGGTTGGAACACATTTGAGTGCCTGGCATATCGGCGGAAAGTCTTTAAGCGAAACTGAACTCATACTGAAAACAAAAATGGTACTTACTGGTTGCAGACTTCTAAAGAGAATCAGTCAAAATGCGTAAATTCGTGAAACGTCGTGAAAAACACATAATCTTCGGCACGTCAGGGAGGTAAATCAGGACACACATAATCTTCTGCATGACAAATGTATCACAAAGCATCCGTTGTACAGTCAGTTGAAACCGAAATACAAGCTATTCGAGGACAACGAAATATTTCAGGCGGGTTATCCAGGGGAATTTTAAGGGAAAAGGAGGCCAAGCCCCCATTTGTGGGAATCGTCGGGGATTAAATGAGACATTTATATTTAATAACGTTTATTTATAAATGGGGAAATCTATTTACAGGGGGAACTGACATAAAAGGAAGGTTAATCATTTAATTAGCGCGCAACACACAATTTGCGCATACGTCTCAGAGCTCGTCTCTCGTTCGTCTGACTTTCGCCGCAGGCGCTCGCTAGGTGGCGCTCAGCGGGAGTTTTAGCAAGAGTATGACGTTACCGTCCTACATATATATATACATACATATATACACATATATATATAACTTTAATAGCTTTCTTTTCATATTTTGACACAAAATTTTTGATTTTTTGAAAAAAAATTTCAGTTTTAAATTAAGAAGTAATTGCAAAATTAAATTCTTCTATGCACTAGATGTCAACAAATCACTCGATGGACTTTTAATTAACTCTGAATATGACATCCTTTTGAAGTTTTTCAACTAGAAAATAGGTTGAGAATAAAATTACTCACTGAAATCAATTGAAAAGTTTTAAACGTCTATAAAGATGGAAGGTTCAAAATACTCTTATAACCTATGCAATAAATATAATATACAGGATTTTAAGTCTTTATCTCCACAACCATTAGTTGTAGACATATACCTTTAATTACAGAAATGTTTCAAATAAAGTAAGCATTCATAATTAGGTATTTTCAATTTTTTAAATTGAATTTTTTGCAAAAACTATAAAATCTAAATTTTTTCTACATTTGCCTGTTCCTAATTATACATGAAAAATATAAAAATCGAAACTCATCCTATAAACTGAAAATCTTATAACACAAAGTTTCAATTTTCTGTGACAAAAAATAACTGAGATGCATAAATATTGAAATTTATAAAATTGAAAGATTTTTTTCTCGAAGGAATGGTTAAAATATTAATTAAAATAATTTAAGTTTGAAATCAAGTTGCAATATCCCTTTTAAGAGCTGATTTTATTGGAAAATACAATGTGTATCCACTTTACAATGAATATGTCCCCACCCCACCCCATTTATCATAAAAGAAATGTTGCAACTTCATTATAAACCTGAATTATGCTTTCCAATCACCTTTCAAAAAAAAAAAAAAAATCTAAATTTTTACGAACTTTGAATTTAAATATCTCAGATAATTTTTGTCATGGAGAAGTAGAAGTTTTTGAGCTACAGTTTTTACTGCAATTTTTACTAAATAAAAAATAATCATAAGGAAAACAGAATGTATAAAATTTTAGAATTTAAAGATTTTATAAAAATTAAATATTTTAAAATAAAAACGCCCCAAGATCCATGCTTATCTTATTTGAAATATTTTTTTAATTAGAAGTATATATGTACAACCAATAGTCACAAAGATAATGGCAAGTTAAGGACTTCACTGTGCACCCTGTGTATGTCATGCATACATACACAGGGTCATGGATTAACATATACACAAGGTGTGTTATGTGTTAATTTATGACGAACAAATATAGAAGTACTTTTTTAGCTGATCATATATATATGGGTAATTCTCATAAAACCCAGACATTATTGGTCTCTTAGTCAAATGACCAAAAAGTAAATTTTCTGTGAGGGAAGTCCCCATTTATCCCCTATATAATAACAGCCTAAGTTATCTGTCCGTCTGTCCACCAATTTATGAAGCAGTTGGACCTGGAATGGATTCCCCGGCTAAAGGCAGGCGATTAAATTTATCAATTTATCCACATAATAAATAGGTAAAAATTACAATTTTTCTAGCATTATGACGTCATTCCTTTCACCATCTCATATAATCATTTCTTATTTTAAATGATTTAAATATCTCGTGCATTATTTTCATACGTTTTATCACTGAACTTACATATTAAGCAAATAATTTTTTTTTTATATTTGTATTAAATAATAGATTAAGTATATAAGTGATAATTTTAAATTTAATCATCGATTATTTTTTATTGCAATGAAAATTTTATCACCGGTATTAACAACAAATTCTTTTCTTAAAAGTCTAGGAGTCTATTTCACGGACTAATAAACATCTAGCATTTAAGTTATATATCTTTGAAAATTAAAAATTTTGTTTTCTTGTATGTTTGTTTTTTATACATAACCACACGGTTTGACTAAATGAATTCAATGTGACTCTAAACTGCATTCACAATGTAGGGAGACTTTAGAGGAGTATGAAGATAAACACATTATTGAGCATGTACTAGATAATTCTCAGCCAAAACACAAACCATTTTAATACCTGCTTCATGGGGTACTTTACAATGCTGGAAAATTAAAAATTTTACTGATCCTGTCATATGACAGGTGATATGCTAGTTATTAAAATAAAGAATGACTTGTGATGAATTGCAACTGCAAATGAAACAAGTAAAATAAATATAATTTTATCTTTATGATTAAAAATAATTATAACCTCAGTAGTTTCTATATGAGTGGTATAAAAATTAGTTAATAATTCAAATATTTTACAAAATATTTTTTTCTCTGGATAATTTTTGATATTGTTTTGTTTCGACAATTTTTTTTCCAAAAATAGAACATACTTTAATTTGTTTTTTTTTGTGTAGTGTTTCACAATGATTAGGTTCAGATTAGTGGGTTCCAACCTTTATGCTACTGCACCTCCTACCTTTCATTTTTTATAGCTATAATAATATAGATAAATTTATAACAATACTAAATTAAAAAAAAAACAAAAAAACTATAATTTACAGATTAACAAAAAGTATTTATCATAACATACACAAACATAAATTTATTTTTATATAAAACTAGCATATAGCCCATCATATGACGGGATCAGTAAAATTTTTAGTTTTCCAGAATTGTAAAGTACCCTATAAGGCAGGTAAAAAAATGGTTTGTTTTTTGGCTGAGAATTATCGTTCTACAAAAATAATCGATTAAAATTATTACATATGTACCTAATCTATTATTTAAGCCAAATATAAAAGAAAATTATTTACATAATATCTAAGGTCAGTGATAAAACGTATGGAAATCATGTAGAAGATATTTAAATAATCTAAAATAAATTATTAAATGAGATAGTTAAAGGAATGACGTCATAATGCTAGAAAAAATTGTTATTTTTACCTATTTATTATGTGATGAATTGATAAATTTAATAGTCTGCTCTTAAAATAGGGCTTGATATAATGGCATTAAATGCTCGAAAAGGGGGACGAGGTGAATTTTGAACGTTTTAAATATGATAGTATTTTTCGCTATGATACAATGCTTATTCATACCAATTTATTTTAGAATCTGATCTACAGTTTAGGAAAAAATAAACTTTACTCACTTTGAATTTTGCTAATACTGTCATCAAAAATCCAATATGGATGCTCTATCCATACCACGTCCAACCGCTTCATAAATTCGAGGACAGACAGATAACTTAGGCTATTATTACATTACGAGAGGAAAGTTTAAGTCATAAAAAGTTGAAAAAATAATAAACATTTATTTTAAAAATAAAACAATTTTGAAAATAATAAAACAACTTTAGGAATAAGAATTTAAAAGAAAAATCAGAAAATATGAAATTAATAAGACATTTAGAAAAATTTGGCTGTGTCAGGGACAGAACCGTCAACCCAAGAAGTATGCTGATCAAATGCGCAGACCCTCTACCAAACGTGCTAGGCCTACACTCGATGAAGGAACTAATTAGAGTATATGAGGGTCGTGTAAACACAGTCCAGTTTAAATATTACGCTCCGCCCTCGCTACTCTCTCTTACTCTATACTAAATTCATATCAAGAATGAATTTAGTATAGAATAAGAGGGAGAATAAGACTTGAAATGATAGCATTAAATGTTCGAAAAGGGGGGATGGGGTAGATTTCGAACTATCTTTGAATTTTGCAAACCCTAACTCATAAAAAATCCAATATGGATGCCTGTATCCACTTCAGGTACAACCGCTTTATAAATTCGCGGACAGACAACTTAGGCTTTATTATATAGAGGATCACAATTATTCAAACTACATCTAATGCATATACATTTGATGTGAAGGTTGTCTTTAAATGGTACAAAATTTATAAAATGAAAATTAATTTTTATTATTATGCTATGAAGTTTTATTTATTTGTACATATTATGATATAAAAAAAAATATGTTTTAAAGAAAAATTTTTCATGCCTTTGGAGGTTGGAAATTGCTGGTTTAGATAAACTAAATTTGATCTTCTTTAAACAAGATTTTTACTATCAATAAAACTTTATTAAAAATTTCCACATTTACAATACACTTTATTTACATTTTTTAGTACAAAAGCTTTGACAAATATTTGAAAAGTAATTACAAGAACAAATCCATTTTCTTCTGGATAACATAATCAACTGCTATTTTTTGCTTTTAGGGCTGATATAGCTTCTTGGTTGACTATAAAAATAAATCTCAAAACTGTAATCTGAGATTGAAAGAGAAAAAAAAATTAAATGTCAATAAAGTCTATTCATATAAGTTTTACACATAGTTAATATATTCATACTTAAAATACAAATATATATATAGAGAGACATCAAACGTTTTGGGTAAACAGGAATTAAACATAATAAATGTTTATTTCATTTTAGATGAGCTTTATTCTCACTTTTTGAAAAGTCTATAAACAAGGCTCAGCATAGCTCACAACTACAAAACTACAAGGTATCTGCCAAAATAAAATTTTTCAAATCCATGACTTTTCATGACTTTTCCTGATGTAGCAGATCATTTTTGATGACTTTAAAAAGCTTTCGTTAAAAGTATATATGAATAAAACTTCTGATGTACATACAAATAAAATATATGCTTTTAGAGAAATTACAGGAATTTTATCATAAAAAACTATAAACTTACTTTATTAGTGTTAATAAACTCACATAAAAATAAATTGTTGTATCTACATACCTAAGTTTAATCATATAGCAATTTTTCAATCAAAATGTTTCCAATTTGAATTCAGGGTAATTTGGTATTATCCAGGTGACCATGAATAATAGCCAAATATAACCCTATAATGTTTATATACAATATCCCTAGAGATAAACTTATATTTTATGCAAAAATCTTAACTAATTTTTATTAAAAAATAATTATTATTGTATTAATAAAATTTTAATCTACAATTTAAGAAAAAACCAGAATAATATACATTTACCGACCCATAAAGCTTTCTTGCTTTGAATTTCCTTGGTGAACGAATTTTACTTGGCAATAGGGTCAATAGGATAATACATAAATACCAAACTTAGTAACATCAGTCAAATGACAAGTAAAAATAGAATTAAACAATTCAATGCATTTTTTTAATCTGTAGTTTAGTGGATCCATGACTTTTACTCATTTTGCTTGAAAAATCAAGACTTTCCATGACAAAATTAATCCATTGTCTAAATCCATGATTTTCCATGACTTTCCAGGTGTGCGGAAACCATGAAACTAGTGAAAAAAATTACCAAATAGTGGCTAACATACACATATTAAAATCAAGTTATATATTACAATTACATAATTTATTTGTAGTACTTCAATTGAAAGTTGGCTCTCTCAATAGTGTGTTTAGCTAAGGGCAAATATGCTTGCCCTGCAGGTAAATAAATCTCTATGTGTTGTTTATTTGTTGCATAAACCACTTGGATGAGCCAACCTCATAAGCCAAAGGCGAAGATATGTGCCTTTCATTTTGAAGAGCACTGCTGGGGTGAAAGAACAACTTTGATTAAAGTAGGTCCTTGTAATTTAGAAGCAGGGACTAAGAAAGCTCCCAGGCTTGGCATGTCATCTTCAGAGGTATCCCTTAAGCTTGGACATTGCAACCATAAACCTATCTTATGTTCTCCAGCTACCATTAAAAGTGCCACAGCCTATCTTTGACCATCTCACACTATGATCCCGCAACCCTCCAGTTATGAGCTTGATAACTCTGCAAACTGAGCTATCTAATCTCTATGCATGATGAATAAGAAAATTAGCTTTTAAATCAGATTAACTATATTAATATGTCTAAACCTAAATATGATGTACAAGTTTAAGCGCATTTTTTTCAGAATCATATTGTCTCACTAATTTAACGCTGGAAATACTCATACAAAATTTCTTGAAAAGACATATTATTATATTATAAGACAGATTATTAGCAACATACCACTATAAATCACTAAATCATCTCATCAATTTAAATTATTTTTAATTCTATTATTATTTATTTTCTGCACCACAGAGCTTGTGAGTGTGACAAGGTAAAAATAAAAAAATGAGTCACTCTAGGTCTTTAAAAGTCCTAAATTTTTAGCATGACTAAACAGAGATAATAATGATCACGCAAAATGAAAATTTGGTGTTTTTGATTTTGAATATTACTTTAATGCTAATTTCTTAAATCCGTTTGCTAATTCAATGTTATAATTTTTATATGACTGTAAGTATGATAATAACTTGTCACTATAAATTTGCATGGAGTTGGAGAGCACGAAACTATCTTCGTCGGGCCCTGCAAAAGATCCCTAATTTTTTTCTTGTTCTCAAAGAGTTTATTATAAATACATGCAATCTCATTGCCATGAATGCCTCATGCCTCACTCTCCTAATGTGTACATACAATGGGGGAAAACTCACCCATTATATGTACACATTAGGAGAGTGAGGAGAAAAAAAAACTGGTGCTTGAGTTCTTTTGATTCACAGAAAACGTTGCACTTCCATCTTTATCACGAGTTAAAAAATAGTAACTAAAATTGACCAATGCTAAACTTAGTGATTTATAGGGAGAAAACTGAATCACGCTGAGCCTTGGTAGACAACTGGTATAAACCTTAATTTATGATGGTATTGCTGTATTTAAAGTAATTATTCTGTAGTCTTTAGGATACAATTTTTTCTTATTTACATGAATATTGCTACAACACTTACAAGAGTATGGATATATAATTAGCTTATTTGCACAAATGACAAATTTTTAATTCATAAAAATAAAAATTTGTGTTCACATATGGAGAAATATGCTATTAAACAAAACACATTGTGTGTGGGTACATTTCGCAGCGGAATTGTACCGGAAGCAGGCATTTTGCACATAAATTTATTTATTCAGTTAAATCTCAATAGATCGAAAATTATTTAATTTTTTAACCAAATTTTTGTATCTTGTATTGAAATATATAAACAAATATATAAATAACAACCATAAGATTTTTGTAAACAAAAAATGTACTTTTTAGTGGATAACTGTATAATAGTATCATAAATATGAAAAATCAAATAGAAATAGTAGTATATAATTTAAATTTTTTTGAATTAAGTTATATATAGACATTTTCACATTATAAAAAAATGAAAAGAGCGATCATAAAACTAATAATGTAAAAACTAGTTTTTGTTTGTCTAATTTTTTTCAGAATCTATGTAGTAGACAAGAAAATTCAGCTTCGTTTTCCTATATATACAGTTATTTTTGTACCCACAAACCATGTTGTTACACTAACCTGTACTAGTACGTGACCTGAACTCAAGTATCAATCATCACAAAATGTACTAATACGTGAACTGCGCTCAAGTATCAATCTTTAGAAAATGTACTAGGTATGTGTCCTGCATACAATGTGTTAAAATAATGTCTGAAACCATTTTTTAATAATGAATTTTACAAAAATACAAATTAATATACATATATGGCATGCATTTAAAACATTTGCTTCACAAAGTAGATCCCTTTAAAGGTAAAATTGTTAACTAAAATTATAACAATCTAGATTAATCTTACCTCAATAACAGAATTAGTGCTAATTTTAGATTTATTTCCTGTCAGCACAGGTTTTCCATCCACAAATATTGGCTTTTTCCCTTCATTAACTATGAGAAAGTCTCCATTGTTATCAAGTTTTATTGAACCTTGTTTACGAGAAATTTTGCAAGAAGGACCTTCCAAAGATAGATCTATATCTACTGTAGTTTCTTTTGCAGAACGACCCACAGAAACCTGAAACAACATAATAAATTAAGTTATTATTCATGGAATTTACTATAGTAACTATGAGGAAATAATAATAAAAAAAAAGTATTATACAATAAAAATTGTCATGGCTAAAAAAAGATAAATGAAAAGCACCTATAAACAATAAAGTAAAATACATTCATAATCCAGAAATTAAGTTTAAAATTTTTTTTTAATTTTTTTCAAAATTTATATCAATCAAAATTTATCTAATTACACATTACAGATGAAATTATTTAAGATATTTATATAAGTAGGATAATCAAAACTCAATTATTAATCATGTTATTAATGAAAATTAAATTTCCATTATCCTATCTATTTTCTTCATTATGTGTACAATATTATTTACATATGACAATTTATGTATTAAATGTATGAAAAATGTTCTTTTTTATTTCTTCTTAACAAACTGTTCACATATTTTTACTGTTGACAGTTATAAACTATTTATTTATCAAATCAACCATTAATAGTTTAAAAAACAAAAAACAAAAATAAATGAAAATTAATCTGATGTTATGGTCAGAAATTTTATTACTGAAAGGAGGATATTTAAACCTTATTTTTTTATTTGCAAATGCTCAGGTATGAGTTACTGTGCATTTCAATGCTGCTGGCGATGCCCTCAATTCATGCAATAAAACATCCTGCTTTACAAAGTTTGAACACTCTTTAAATCCATGCAGTTTTTATTAATACAGTGATTTAAATCATAATTTATATCAAGGTGATATAAATCAACAAAGCTTAGTGGTGCTGGGGAAGCACTTGGCACTCCCACAACACAGGCTCGAGTTCGATCCCCAAGCTGGGCATGGTTAACTCCGCTTTCATCCCTTTAGTGGATAGACAAACTGAGGACCACGCTTTCTTGGGAACTAAATGCTGAGGGTTCTGCATAAGGTTAACCACCTAACCAGGACATGCGCTTCAGAACCCCAGGCCCTAGGTCTCGAACAGAGAGATTGTCACCATACGGCCTAGCCCCCAGGAGATAGATTTTTGGTTTTGGTTTTTTGGAGTGCTACGGTATACTTTTTGCAACACGAGGGCTAATGAGACCGGGACCTACTGCATAAAGCTGATTCTGAACGGCTACGAACATCCATGCCATAGTGGGATTCGAACCCACAAACTCTGGTTCCAAAGGCCAGCACCCTAACCATTCGGCCATCATTCTGTTCCAGGAGATAGATATAAATCAACTAACATTGCCATAAATACTGTATGTTTTTACATATAAGCTGAGAATTTTTAAATGAGCTTAAGTATCAACTTATATATGGATCTGCAGAATAGATGTCGTATAAAGTCCACCTATGCAACATTTTTGTTGTTGGTGACAAAAAATGTTGGTAAAAATAAATGAAACATGAAAAAAAAAAGAAAGAAAATATATAATGATGCAAAAACAAATTAACTTTGAGAAAATTTTAATCTGAGATAAACACAAAAAATAAATTACTGAGTTTAACCTGTGCTATAATCATGCTAAAACAAGAAAAAAAAAGCCAAAATTTCACAAATGCACCAAGAGAAACTATAATAAATCTGTAGCAAATTGGTTAATTTAAAAAAAAACACCTTTGTAAGCTGAAAAAAAACCCCAATAAATTGCTAAAAATAGTACTTTTTACATTTGTTTAAGTTTGCATTGCTTAAATTTATGAAAAAGTGGTAGCTTACTTACTAGGATTTAAACTATCATCACTGGCATGTAATAAATAAAAATATTACTGCATGGTCTAGTGATACAATTCTAAAAATGTTTACATATTACTATAATTTCTATTTAGCATTTTGTTTTTGAAAAAAAAGTGAAAAACCAAACCAAATGTTATATTATTTAGTATCTGATACTTAATTTTATGTTATTTTCAAGGGGAAAAAATGACCAGTACACACATATTATGAATTTTATTTAGAAAATTACCAGTAAAAGAAAGAGTAAATAAATGTACATGCACTCATATAGTTACATGAAGCAGAAAAATATTAAATAATAGTCTGATATAAATCAATCACCCAAAGATTTTTTTACTTTAAACTTTTTTTAAATATATCTTTATTGTGCCAGTTACACTATACAATAAGAAATGGAAAATATTATTACTTACTTCTTTGGACTGTATGAGATAACGTACTATACGACCTCTTAGTACAGCTAGAGTCTTACTGTCAAAATCAGGTAGGCTTACTCCTGAAATAATTGTTTTAGAATAAACATACAACATTATACAAGAATATTAGTCAATAAAAAATTAATAAATTAAAAAGTAATGGAGCTAATAATTTTTGGTTGTGTTCAAGAAATAAGTTCAAAACCTATAAAAATATTAATAATGCTTCACCATATCGTTAGTCTTATTTCTTTAGAGCATTGTGAACTATTTAAGGACAAAATAAAACAAAATTAAAGAACACAAACTCTTATAGTACATACAGTGTATAACAAATAAGTAAATCAGATTAATAAAATAATTTTTGGGCAATTTGAAGAACATTTTCTAAAATCCCTTAACTCCTTTTAAAATCCTACCTTGATCTTTTTATATTTACAAATCTATCAATAAAGAAAAAATGTGATAGTTTCTACATATGTACAATACTCTAAGAAAAAAGGAAAGGATACACTTTAAATTTTTAAAAGGTAGTAAAGTTGCTTCAAAAAAGTAAATAAATAAGTAATTTTTTTAAAAATAACAACATAAGTTTCTAAATTTTCTTAGATCACTACCCATATTTCAAGACCAAAGTATATTTTAGAAATACTGCATACTTGATTAAATTATGAATAAAACTTTGATATGAAAAATAATTTAATTTAAATTTGGAGCCTGAGATGGTTTACCCAGCCACAGTACATTAGGACTGGACGAGATCAAAGATTTAATATTGCAATATATCTACAAATTAATATTGATATATTGCTATATTATTTTAAAACTAGGAGTAACTAGCTATCACTATTTCTGAAAGACTAACAGTATCCAGATATTCAACATAAGCCTCCTAACAGAAGATATGAATGAGCAAGCAGCTATAATAACTATTGAACTATTTAACTAGCTATATAACTATTGAAATGTATCAACACATACACATGTCACTGGCCATTATGACTGAGCAGTAAATATTGATATGTCCCAATAGATACATGTGAGTAGCAAAATCAAAAACAGGACACTATTGAACTTCTGGTTTTTAGCCAACTGCATCGTACGAATATACTGAAATTTACCACCAAAGACCTTGAAGAAGATGTTATAATCTTCAAAGGTAAGATTCTCCTGCTTCTGTTTGTATGAAGAATGCAAGTAAATATGCAAAACATACATCAAGCAAATGCAGTCACTGGGAGAAATATTGCATTATGTTGATATAAGCAGAATATTCAGGATGTCTTTTTGTCGATCCATGATATGGCATGCAAAAAACAGTATCATTGATAGGAGGGGGGGGGATATCTCAACAAAGAAAAATTTTAAATATTGTTAACATAATACTTGGATATCAATGTTTAACAACATATTGATAAACAATCAGGCTCAAGTGTGCATTGCTAGAATCCCGGGGTCTTTCTTTAAACCTGACAGATGCACTAAACAATTTCCTGTACACCCAGAGCTATGCAGATTAAATCTGCAGACCTAGATATTCTCTTGTGGCAAGACTTACAGATAAGAGAGAAGAATAGAATTAGAAACAAAATTCCCCTCTCCAAAGAATCATTGAAATCGAAGTGGTCCTCTAGCATGGCATCATTAATGCTTAACACCTGTCATTGTATGTAGCTTCTTAGAATATAGTAATATAACTGCTGCATTGTAACAATCAACAAAACCTCTTTTACAGCTCACTGTTAAAGTCACATTAATTTTCATGTATGCTGCAGATATGCAACATGATGATACAGAGGGTTAGGAGCTAAGTGCTTCATTAGTTTTATAAATTAATACACTAAATTTATACTTAATTATTTGATATTTAATGTTAAATATAACTAAACTTAATGCAGCATAGGTATGTTTATTTATTTAATTTCAGAAACACTTTCTTGTTTTAGTAGGAAAAAATTAATACTAGCTTGAAATATTTTTACATACATTCAAGAGCCCAAACATTATGACCACCCCTACATTTTGCAATGAACTCACCTAGATGACATGGAAGGCATGAGATTAGGTGGAAGTGGTATTTAACTGCTACTGGAGAGTCTGAAGAATCATTCTTTCACTTACTTCTGTGTGTGATGGGAAAGGCTGCAGATCTAAGTGATTTTGATAGAGGGCAAATTGTAATGGCTCGAAGGCTCGGAACAAGTATTTCTGAAACTGCAAGACAGATGATGGTCAGATGAATCATGGTTTGTCATTCATCACACTGATGGCCGTGTCAGGATACGCTGTCTTCCAGGTGAACAGTTGCTCCCTCAATGTACAGTAGGTCATACACAGGCCGGTGGTGGCAGTATTATGCTTTAGGGGAAGTTGTCTTGGGCAGCTCTGGAACCCGTGGTTGTGATAGAGCAGACCATGAATGCTACACGGTATCTGAACATCATTGCGGACCAGTTGCACCCTTACATGGCTTCTATTTTTCCAGCTGGAAAGAGAATGTTCCAACAGGACAACACCCTGTGTCACAAGGCTAAAATTGTGTTGGAGTGGTTCCAGGAACAAGATGCTGAATTCCAGTTAATGACCTGGCTGCCTAATTCACCAGATCTCAATCCGATAGAAAACATTTGGGATGTCATGGGACAGCAGCTCAGAGTTCAAAGACTACCAATTCGCTATATCTCGGATTTGTGTAAATGTTGCTTAAATATCTGGTACAATATGTCTCCGGCCATCTACCAAGGACTTGTGGCATCCATGCCAAGGTGGGTTGAAGCTATGTTATGCAACAAAGGTGGACCAACTCGTTATTGACAGGTGGTCATAATGTTTTGGCTCTTGATTGTAGTACCATAATTTTAGTGAGAGGTATAAGTATAAAGCTGATATTATGCACAATAATCTTTATAAATATTCAGATAAAAAAATACTGAATGGGAAGAATTAAACACAACTATAAAAAGGATTTTGAATATTTAAAAGCACTGAACATTTTAGCCACATGTCATTATTTTGAAATTTGCAAAAAATTACACCTTAATATTAAAATAATCTTATCTTGAAAATTTTCACAATACTTATAATTTTCTTGCATAAAGAGTAACAACAGACTTTTAGTTCTTTCTTATAGGTTCATTTTTTTTCTGAAAATTACAAGCATTTACTCACCAGTTATACTTTCAACAAGAGTTTGGTACTTTGGAAGTTCATTTTCAAGTTGTTTTACTTCATATAAAGCTTTTTTACTTGCATACTGGACTTCTAAATTTAAAAATGAATGTTACATCACAATACAGCAGCTAAAATAATTTATATATATAAAAAATCTTTTGTACATATTATCAAACAAGTATTTTAAACTAAAGAATGGAAAAGAAAGTTTTGCTTTCCCGCAAGAATGAAAACCACCGTGGATTATTTCTTAAACTAAACTTAAACAAAAACAGAATTGAAAATAGTGTTTGCATTACTACTTTAACAATGCAAACTTCAATAACAACAATAAAAATGGTTCAAAGCTTAATTTCAAATTATACCAAATTTTTGATGAATTGTTTATCAAATTGGTAGAAACACAGTGAAACCCACTTAAGAAGTTTTCCAAGGGCCTAACTCATTAAATACAAATTAAATTTTAAAATTTTAAAATGAATGAAAATATTTAATAAAAAGTAATAATGATAAAAAAAGTTTTTTATTTTAAGTCAATAATTCAGTGTAAAATGAATAATGTTGAAAGGTTTTTCCCACCCACTTAGGCTTTTGCATCCATAAACTCTTCAATTGGATGTGGGTGATGATGATCATCTAAGTCTAAGTAGACTTGCACAACTACACACTTTCCATATATGCTCATGGTTCATAAAATGTATGTAAGGAAAAAGATATCCATACTAAATTGTTCCATGTTTGTTTATATATAGTTTTAGTGCTGTATAATTATCTTCTTTCAATTAGAAAAATAAAATGAAAAAGAAATAAAGAAAATTCAAATTTACAAACCTTCATCAACAGCAGAATCTTTTGGGTCCCTAAAAGATAAAAGAATATTATTAAAAATGAATCCTGACAAAAGAATGATAAAATGAAATAATAGTAACTGCACTCACGTCAAAGTGGAGTCCTCAAGTATATCTTCAGCATCAGAGAGACTCAGAAGAGTTTCCAACTGAGGAACTTGTTGAGCTATCGAGAAAAAAAGATGCTGAATTACACTTTAAGATATGCCTTTATAGAAGTTCTCAACAAATTAAGAGATTGAAAAATATAAAAAATATTAATTTCCATTAAGGTATCCGTCTACGTTCTGAGAACTTTTTTCTTTAAATGTAGAAACTAGTTCATGTTTTTACATTTTTAGATTTATTTTTTATATTATCATAGAGAATTACACTTAAAAAATTTATTCCTGGAGAAGTTTTTATAAAATTTCTAATAAATGAAGAAAATGTAATAAAAAAAATTGGGTTTTTTCAAAAGGTCTAATTTGTTAATAAATTAAATTATTTCAATATTTTTTGATGCAAAAATTTCTTACATACTGGACTAGTGAATAACCTAAAATCTTTGCTTAATTTACATTTGGTAAAAAATTTTGGTCCTTCAAAATCATACACATTGAATTTTTAACGAATTTTCATTACCTTTATATCTAACTATGAGTGTAACATCGTTAAAAATTTACCAAATTTAAAGCTTTTAGGTCATTTACTAGTAAATACTATCAAAAGCATTCATAATAATTTTCAACAAAATATTTTAAGAACTTTTTGTGAAATCACATTTCAAGTTTCAACATTTTATTAAAAATACCGTTCTGAGAAAAACATATTTGAAGTTTATAAGAGCAACTTTAACTATTAAAAAATTAAAATACATGTCTAAAATTCCCCACACTTTCTTGCTTTAAAACTTTTTAATTGCCAAGTTGCTAATTAGTAAAAATACTAGAAAAAATGTTTAAACTAATCTTCATGAAAATTTAAAAAGTTTTGTCCAAAAAATGCTCTTTTAAATGCTTTAAATTCACAACTTTTGGTTCCGAAATCATTACTTCCAATTTGTTTTGACAGCTGTCACTGATGTTTAAGAAGCTGTAACTGTTCTTTAAAATGCTGTAGAGACAAAACAAAAACAGGTTTAAAAGCCTAAAAGTTGAAATTTTACAATACAGAAATTAAAAAAATTATGATTTTTGGCAAAAAATAACATTTTTAATGTAGACGGATAGCTTAATAAAAAAAAAAATCTGAATGTGGTTTAACTTAATATTAAATATAATCAGACTTCATTAACCCTCAGCCACAGACAATATTATGCACTGGCAAATTTGGATACAGTGCACCTGACAAGCACAGGAAAATCAATTGTGTTATTATTAGTAATACCCATTAATTTTAATTTTAGTAATTTTAATATAATTATGTTTATGAAGATTTTTTTTTTTAAGGGCAAGAGAGATATCCTCATTAAAGCATGTTGAATGCCTTTTGGAAAACTGTAAAAAATAAAATAAAAAAATTCCCAATCCATTATCAAATTGATGTAAATTGTTAGGTTAACAAATGAAATTAACTTTAAAATTTGTTTTAGGGGAAGGATAAAGTTGTAGTATATGGTTAAGAAAACGAGATTGACTTTGAAGTCAGACTTCTGAAGTTTCATTATAACACAGGATAGCACAGAACATATTTTTATGATCAAGCCCCAATTTATAATCTGTCAATATCCTGACACCTGCTTTTATGATGTGGTTAAACTCTTTATTATTATTATTGTTATTTAAAAAAAGAAGTGAATGATTTTTCTCAGTCATCTTCAATAAGTCAACAACTTTTCAGCCTTATTTAAAGATTGTTAGGAATCTCAACTCTCTCCAATTTAGCTCTCAAAGTATCATAGGGTCAATGTTTTCAACAATGTGGATCCAACTAATTAGCAAGTTAAATCATATGCAAATTGATTGAACTCACATTCAATACTGAGAAAATATAAATTGTTGCCCACACTTAATATTTATATTCATGCTGCAAATGGTACATATCTGTACACATACAAATAGAATGATCTGTGATTTCAATTTTCTGTACTTGTTTATATTGTAGAAAGTGACCACCCTTGGATTCTTAATGGAATTGTCATAAATAATTAAAAACATGATTATCACTATTTCTTTATGGGGGGATGTACAAAATTTAGCAAAACGAAATTATTCCTATCATTGAAACGAAACACACTGCTTTATTGTTTTTTCCAGCGCCCAAAACAAATTAAGGTGGCAATTTTAGTTTTAAGAACAGGTCTTACACAAAATATCTTGTTTTTCAAATCATTGATCAGATCAATTTCAGTAACTTATTAGCAGTCATATTATAACCAGATACAAATAAGCTTAGCTATTTTTCTTCCGTAGCATTAGGCTAATTTCTAACACAGAAAATACCTTTCAGCTGTTTCCTGATAGAAATCCATACAATCAGCATATAAAACCTTTCAGTTAACAAAGGCAAAATATTTAATGATGTACTTGTTTGGTTTTGACCATATATTTTGCCAAATGCACATTGTTGCCAAAAACCTGGAAACAGTTTTCCTGATATTATAGTTTTGGCAGTTTTCCACAAAATTTTAACATAACACAAATTGGAACAAGACAGTCAAATTCTTTTTATTCTGCCTTGGTAGTTAAGTTGTCAATATAAAGGCAATGTGTTAGGGTCTTGAACCATTTGATATTCTTCATGAGGCAAAATTATTCAATATCACCATATCCTCCTTCACCCATTCCTCCCTCTGGGATGGTTCTAAAATGGTTCTGTCTGAGAGCTACAGGATACAATAAGACAATGAAAGCTCATATTTTTAATGACATTCACTCATTCCCAAACTGGGATATGACATAGCTCATGAGTAATCTGACTACTCTGCATTGTAGACCTCCTTCTAAATATCCTAAGAGTTGGTAGACTGTGGATGTGATGTTTATCTCTTTCAAAAATTTGTATTTGGCAGATTCCAGGTACTATTGCAAAATAAAAATGCAAAGTTAACATAAAGTAAAGTAGACTGAGCTTTAACAAGTAATTCTTTTCAAGCTTTTTTCAATCTGTGCCTTACTTACATTGGCTTTGCATTTTTTGCCATATTCCAGAACAAAGGTTTTACTTTCTCATATACATTTTGGCATTTAACTCACTGTATATTTTATTCAGGCTGTAGTTAATAGACCTTGTAATCTGCATTTGAAGTATTCGTTTCTTGAGCATCTTCAGTGCTCAATTTGCTGTTTTAAGTCAAAGCAACAAAACAGCTGTTTGAGTACTTTCTATCTCTATTAATGTTTGTTACTGTATGTTTTCTTCTATATGTGGCACAAAAGTTACACTTTCGCATTCCTAATTTGTGTAACTAACAATGAAGTCAATGATGTTTTCATTGAATAAATTATTCTAAATATTTATTGCTGTTTGTCTTATGACTCCACGGATATAAGTTACAATATTATACTTCTCTACAAGCATTTCTCCTGAGCAGATTTTTCAGCGCATTTGATCCTTTTACCTTCCTTCTTCAAAAAGCTGGCTTCTGAATTCATTTTTGTCCTCCTCACCATGTATGAATTGCTTTAGTGTTCTTCTACCTTATCTTAAGAATTTTGAACTAGGTGGGTTAACTGAGTAGAGAAGCTTAAAACATCAAACAGGGCAAGCTACAAGGATGGATAGACTCCTACTATTTCTTTTACCTTATCTCTTCAAAGAGCTGGCTTCTGGATTTAATTCATATTCATCCTTGCCCTCCTATTTATGAATTATTTTCATGTTTTTCTATTTTCTTTCAAAAATCATGAAGTGAATGGGTTAATAGAGTAAAGAAACTTGAAGTCATCAACAAACAAGTCAAGCTACAAAAATAGTTAAGACTCCTACCATTCTTTTTATTTATTTATTTTTTTTTTTGAAAGCTGGCTTCTGGATCTAGTTCATATTTATCTTTGTTCTCCCATTTCTGACTAGCTTTCAAGTTCTACTTCATCTTGAAAATCATTAGGTGGGTCAGATGAGTAGAGAGGCTTTAACCATCAAGCAAACAAAACAAAGCAATCTACACTGAATGACATATGGTATTGATTCTTGGAGTAGAGGGGGCTAAGTTCTAAGCTGTGCCTGTCAGGCTAGTAGTGCTCGATGGAGGGTTAATGCATTACATACTGATTAAACTCTTAGTCTCTTGATGTATTAAAATTGAAATATTAATTATAATGAAAAAGAAAGAAATCATACATGTTTGATCTTGAAGAAGATTATATTGTTTCATGAGAGTCCAGTGAGAATGCAACACTTTAGCAGTCCTTGCTGGTAAGAAAACTGAAGAATTTGAATCAAGTAATTTTTCAAATACTTCTAAGTTTCCTTGAGTCTAAAACAACAATAATCATTCATGTCTTGAAAAGCAGTGCACATTAATTAAAAAATATTAAAAATCAGCATAAAAATTCTCAACTGTTGTTCTAAAGTAAAAAACATAAAAAAAATATGCTAAAATTTGAACCAAAACAACAACATACTTCTAGATTAATAACACTGATATGTGGATAATATTTTTTAAAATCTTTATAGCACTTCATTATTTTAATCTAGTTTCATTTTTATAAATATATATATATATATATATATATATATATATATATATATATATATATATATATTTTAATAAAATAGACTTAAGGCAAAAGATTACAATTCTGGCAATTTGAGTTTTCCATAAATATTTAAGCAACAAAAGTTTGGAAGTTATCTCTATGAAGCAAATACGAGAAATTCTAAATTTTTTAAAATACTAATAATTCATGGTTCGTACACTTTTTTAATGGAAAAAATTAAGCACCATTCAAACTTTTTAAGCACCTCTTATCAGAAACATATCAGATAAAATAATGGTTATTACATTAGGTTCAACAAAAACATGAACAAAAGAGAGTGTGTATAAGTGAGAAATCTGTATTTCACAGACACAGAAGTCAAAATTTTGGGGAAAAAAGGAGAAAAATAAAAAAAAGATGTAGTTGAATAACTATTAAAAACTAATGTTCTGATTTACTTAATACAAAAACAAGTGCCTAAATACGAAATACGAAAGTATCTAAATAACTTTTTATCAATATAAACAAGTACTTAAATTTCCTAGTAAAAAAAAAAAAAATTAAAACAGATTCAAATCAGATGTTTCTTTAATTTGCCTAATTAAAAAAATAAATAAATTCACCAATACAGTTGAACTTTATTATATTAAACTTTGAGGAACCATATTGTTTGTTGGACTTAACTTAATTTTTACTAATATAAACAATCACTCGACTCTCCTAATCAAAAAATGTTGAAAACAGTTTCAAATCAGAAGTTCCTCAAATATCCTAATTAAAAAAAATTAATAATATAAATGCGCATTTTAGATATCAAATTTTTAGGAGACATTTCTATACAGAAATTTTTAATTTTGTGACTGCAGAATTTCTTAAATAGCAATAAAATCTATACCTTAATAGTTTCGAAAGATACAATAATTATCATTAAATTTAATTTTAATCAATGTCTAAAAACTCATGATTTAAATAATATATGCACTGTATAAGGCTATTTTTTTAAGTGGACAATTAAAAAAAAATTTTTTTTAAATAGTAATATTTCTGGACGATGATCGAATAGGACGGGATTTTTTTCGGTATCTGAGCCAGGGTGTTCGAATTGTACTTTAGACTAACAGATTTGTAACCATTTAGTTTGGTCTGAGAGCGCTAGAGTTTTCTTTTGTGTTACCCGACGGCTAAAGACATCGGAATTTCATTCACACTGAACGGTTAATCTCGAGCGACCTTATATGATTTTCATAGACGATTTCGAAATATTCAAATAAAAACTGTCGGCAAGAAAAAAAATAAGGACTTTAGGGAAAAATTAAGCACTCTTTAAGGCCTTAAAAACGCGTTTCGAAATTAAGCAGTTTTTAAGCACTTTTAAGCACCGTACGAACCTTGTAATTATAAACATTCCAGAAATTTTAAATCATAACACACACTGGATTTAACATTTTGGTTACAATTATCAATAGGGGACTTTAGGGGCTAAAAAAGGAGGGAAAAAGACCCCTAAAAAGTTTTATATAAACAATAGAATTATTTACTATAAATAAGTACATTAGGTGCAAAGTGAATTTATTCTAAAAAATAGCAGTAAAAATATGAATTTCAAATAAAATAAATATTCAATAAAATAGGGCAAAAATTGAAAAAATAAGTTTTATATTTACAAAAGGAAGAAAATTTTCAATATATCTTTAACAATTTTGAACAAAATTTGAAAACTTAATAAAACATTGAGTTTCCACTCTTTACATGATAAAAAAATTAGGTTATTTTAATGAATTTCATAAAGAAATTTTTTTTTTTCATAAGAAAAATTTTTAAGCACAAAAAATGCCTAAGAAAATTCCTTACATTGAGAGGGAAATCTCAAAATTTTCTTATATAGAGAGAAAAATCCCGAAATTTAGGGACAATTTTCTAAAAATGAGAAAAATACTTCAAGAAAAGAGATTACATGACATAACTGATTAAAAATAGAAACTTTAGGGACTAAATGCTAAAAATAGGGGACAAACTAAAAAATAGGAAATTTTCCAGTGACTAAGAGTCTATTGCTAACAGTATTAAAAGCATTAAAACAACAACAATACAACAGAAAGATATTGACATATTTATATGCAGTTAAAACAAGGCAAGGCTTTTCACATAGTTGGAACAATGGTTTTTAGTCCATTTTTAAAAAATAAAATAATAAATCTATTATTTGAATAATTTAGAACTTTTATTGTTTTATTATTTACTAGTATGAAGTAAATGACATTATTGCAATTGTATTTTTTCATTATATATATATATATATATATATATATATATGTATGTATATATATATATATATATATATATATATATATATATGTATATATATATATGTATATATATATATATATGTATATATATATATGTATATATATATATGTATATATTATGTATATATGTATATATATATATGTATATATATATGTATATATATATGTATGTATATATATGTATATATATGTATGTATATATATGTGTGTATATATATATATAGATAGATAGATAGATAGATAGATAAAAGTTCCAATGCAGCAGATATTATAGATGCTGGTTGCTACCAGGTGGTAGTACAGAAATTCTACTAAGGCAAGACAGTTAATTACCTTGAGAAATGAAATTTACTTTATTTTGAACCCTTAAAGAGATGGGCAAATGATAATTAAGAGTATATGCCAAACAATTAAAATAACAAAACAATTGTACAACTTAATAGGAGTACAAGGAAGTCATAGTTGACCATATTAGATTTTTTTAAATATGAAATATCATCTTCATAAAGGGACAGCATTGCAATGGTAATTACTGTAAACATGCTAAATTTTCTTTCAAAAAACACAGACATGGCATATAAAAAATATTACTGAAGGAACAGATGCAATAAGCTTCTCCTCTTCTGCACTAAAAAGTACTTTAGCTTGAATCTGTGCTATCACATCTGGGTTCAACTGTTTCATTGCATATACTGCAGCCCTGTAAAGACACCAAAATTATACATAACAGGAAAACAATAAAAAAAAATAACAGAAAAACAACAAATTTAACAATTTAATATTATATACAAATAATCAAAATTAAAGTTAGCAATTTCAAGCTTGAATATGGCACAGCTAAAAATTTACTAATCAATATGAAAATAATTTCAGTATATGCAGGGTATCTGCAAAAATAAAATTTTTCAAATCCATGACTTTTCATGACTTTCCCTGATTTAGCGGATCATTTTCCATGACTTTAAAAAGCTTTCGTTAAAAGTATATATGAATAAAACTTCTGATATACATACAAATAAAATATATGCTTTTAGAGAAATTACAGGAATTTTATCATAAAAAAACTATAAACTTGCTTTATAAGTGTTAATAAACTCACATAAAAATAAATTGTTGTATCTACATACCTAAGTTTAATCATATAGCAACTTTTCAATCAAAATGTTTCCAATTTGAATTCAGGGTACTTTGGTATTATTCAGGTGACCATGAATAATAGCCAAATATAACCCTATAATGTTTATATACAATATCCCTAGAAATAAACTTATATTTTGTGCAAAAACCTAAACTAATTTTTATTAAAAAATAATTATTATTATATTAATAAAATCTTAATCTACAATTTAAGAAAAAACTAGAATAATATACATTTACCCACCCATTAAGCTTTCTTGCTTTGAGTTTCCTTGGTGAACAAATTTTATTTGGCAATAGGGTCAATAGGATAATACATTAATACCAAACTCAGTAACTTCAGCCAAATGACGCCGAACAATGGCCGAATGGTTAGAGTGCTGACCTTCGGAACCAGAGTTTGTGGGTTCGAATCCCACTATGGCATGGATGTTTGTAGCCATTCGGAATCGGCTTTAAACAGTAGGTCCCGGTCTCATTAGCCCTCGTATTGCAAAAAGTAGACCGTAGCACTCTAAACCCAACCAAATCAGCCAAATGACAAGTAAAAATAGAATTAAACAATTCTATGCATTTTTTTTAATCGGTAGTTTAGCGGATCCATGACTTTTACTCATTTTACTTGAAAAATCAAGACTTTCCATGACAAAATTAATCCATTGTCTAAATTCATGATTTTCCATGACTTTCCCGGTGGACGGAAACCATGTAGATGCCAAAGCAAAAAAAGTTTGAAAACCGTATACCTAGCATTTTACTTTATTGCAATTTGACTGGAAAAACCTTCACCTGTGTTACTTGTTTGGTGACATATTTAAATATTACAAAATTTCTTTCTCTTCCTTTCCTATTTAAATTTATACGCAAATTTTGAATTTCGGGTAAATTTTTAAAGAAAAATACACTTTGGGCTTATACATGGATGATCTTACAATTGAAAATAAATCAGTAGTTATTAATTACAAAGTAAGTACAAATTTACCTTAATTTTTTTTTTAAATCTTACTTTGAGATGGCAGGATCATACAAAAGAGAAAACCATCTTTCTTCAAGTTCTCTGAGAGTAAATTTGGATGAAAATTTGACACCTCTGTAAACTGTTTCTAAATTATTTGTCTAGAAAACAAATTTAATGTAATGTAAACAAAAGTTTTTTCAAGGTTTATATAACAAAATACAATAAAAATATAATAGCACATTTTCAATAGTTAAAGTGCAGTCACCCTTAGCTTTTCAAATTAAACATCAATAAGATCTATATGCTTTCTGTTGACCACAAGAATAGCTCCTGTAAACTTGCTAAAAATTTAAAATATATCTTTAAACTGTTATGTTAAATCTTGTGATCATGAAGATAGCTCCAAATAACTTGCCTGTGCTTATCTGTCACCGTAGAAAACTAAGTTTAAGAGTTTGTAAGACATATTTTTAAAGATTTTGCAAGTTGACAGTAGCTATTCTTGAGGTATACAATATGTATATATACAGACATATGTATGTGTATATATATATATATATATATATATATATATGTAACGACTATTAGCCGTCACATCATCTATCCCAAGGAATGTAGTCATATCCAATGTAGTAAACTATGAAACACGCGGAGAGTGGTAGAGGCACCAACAGCAACAACAGATTCGACTAACTTCATTTATTCCTGTTTCACATGATTACAATAAAAACACACAACGAACAGCCTTTCAAACCTTGGTGCTCGCCTATTTAAAAACATTTCAAAACTGGAATCGACGTCATGACTGACGTCAAGAGACAGCCAATCATGCTGCATAGAATGTTTTCGCGAATTCTAAAAACCCATCCCAGTGACAGAGTGCTGTGTGCAAATCCCAAAACCAGAAAAATGCCACCATTTTAAAAGAATTGATATATAGAATTTTGAAACCAAAACTGAAATATTTTAAGCAACAAGCCCCATTATTACATATATATATATATATATATATATATATATATATATACAATGTACAAGTATGTGGCATTAAAATCAACAATATTTCTACCTCCAAATGGCAATAGTTGTAGTGACCCTGGGTAAATACTAGCAGTTGATTACAATTTGCAACCACATGTATTAGAACATATGAGCTGATAGTAGTTCTGTACTTCAAATATGAATTGTATGTATCAAGTTGTTTAGATGCATGATAATGAAAAATTAAGTAATGACTATAAATATTTACATTGTTTTCTTTAACATGGCTTTCTTGATTACACAGTAATAACTTCTGTTACATATGAAGCATTCACATTTTTTAATCATGATGTTTTAGAACTATCCTCATAGAACTTAGCCCTGTTTACGAATTTTTTAGATGAGCTTTCTCTACCTCTTAATAATATGTAGTTACAATGACAAGTAAAACCTCTTACATCTGACATTTTTAGTTGTTTTGCAAAGGAAAACATAAAACTAAAAGAAACCACAATGGTAGTCAAGAGACAAGTATTTAGAAAGAAAATAACTATTTAAAGTACAGGCATGTGGTAAGGACTATATTTTAAATATTAAATAAAAAAATTATTCAGAATGATGTATCTCTGCATAAAGGTATAAATCTACAATACATCTTTTGAGATATTAACAAATAAAAATACAGAGAAATATCAATAAAATATTTTATGGTCAATAATATGGTAAAATCAAAAGGAATCATTAAATAAAGATTAATTTTTCTTAAAGAGAAAATGAGATTTCAGAATAAAAAAATGTAACAAAATAAGCAGCTATTAAATTTATAAAATCTGACTCTCATATCCTTTCGTTAAAAATTTAGTTAAATTAAAATACACTGTTGAAGAGAATACACATATCTCTGTATATTGTTAGATCTGAATATATCAAAATTTTTAAAAAATGCTTCCTTTTATACATATAATAAATAAATAAATAAAACTTAAGTGACGATTTTGAGAAGAAAGCTCTATACTAAGTATTTCCATAACAATGATTATTCCTACCTGTTGAACACACAGAATTAATATTAAGTCATCAGATGGTTTCCAACGACTTACATCTTTTGAGACATGAGCTTGATTACTCTGATAAAAGAAAAATTTAATTATTCCAAGTGTATAAAAATACTTTCTACATTGATGAAATTAAAACAATTTAATCCAAGAAATAGAAATTTAACAAAAGAACTTTTTGAATTTTAAATGAAAAATATACACAATTTACTCTAAGACCTGGTCTATAATTTGAACCACAATATAACTTTACTTAAAAAAAAATATTCATTCCAACATTAAAATCTTTAAAAAATTTTAGAAGAAAATTTTAATAATTCAAAATACATTTACCTTAGGTTTCTTAATTCTTTTTTGGGATCTCTGTTGCTGTAAATAATACAAACAATACAAATTGAATTAAAATGCAAACTGAAAAAAAATATATATGTATATATTTATTTATCTATAATATTTTTCTGATTTATCATAGAGACCTTACAAATTCTTGAATAAAATATCCTTAATTCCTTATTCCCAAAACAAATCTTAAGTAAATAGAAAAAAATTTTTGAATGAAAAGGAAATATTCTTCAGTTCTGAAGGACATCTGGGTTACAGTGCTTAGATATTTTTGGCAGATATGCTTAAACTTGAGTAGAAGTCTGATGACTAAGAATTTTTTATTGTTTTCCTTACTTAAAACAAATGTCTTAATTACTACATTATAGTTATAAATAGGGAAAGAGATGTTTTGGTACTTACGTACTATCGCAACCATGCCAATGTTCCAGGTAAAGCGCCAAACTAGCAACCCGAAAGACGTTGGAATAGTAACCATAAGGTTCACATTTCCAAACTGTTTCCCACCTTTCTAAAAGCTTATTTATATGGCAAGCACAAATGATAGAATGCAAATCAGGAAATGTAGGATTCTGCCAAATGGAAGAATAAGAAAACGAGAAACATCGCAATATCATTTCGAATCTTACTTATCTGAATTCATTTAGTGACAGGATCAAGATAAAAATGATTGTTTTAATTCTATTTTAAAATCTATATTTTTACATTTTCCACCAAAACGTAATTGGTTTGGTTTCAAACGCTACGGTCTACTGTTTTGTTCACAAAGGCTAATGAGACCGGGACCTACTGCTTAAACCTGATTCCAAAGGGCTACGAACATTTATGCCATAATCGGGGTTCGAACCTACGAACTCTGGTACCGTGGAGCAGCACAATACCACTCGGCCATTGCTTGGCCCAAAATGCAATTGAGATTGTGGAAAATGGCAACAGTTATCCAGGTAAGAATTGTTTTATTATTTATTATTATTCATTTATATACTTTTAGAATTTATTATTATTTAGAATTACATTTATTAAAGCTAGCTACTTGCAGTGTCTTGAACGGCGTATGACATTTTTTGCGCTAACGGCATCATGCAATATCGCCAATATGATTGCGATAGTACATAAGTACCGATGTTTTAATTTGAAAATATAATTAAAAGGACATGACTTACTAAAAAATCAAGTACACTTACAGAACTAAGCATATATAACACAGGTTTATTTATGTATTTGTAGTATCTAATCATAAATTATCATGTTATGGAACAAAATCATAATCACGGTGATATAATAAAACCTGAATGAAAAGAGAAAGTAAATAATTTTAAAAGATTTTAAAAATAAAAGTAGGAAAATATTCTAAAAGCATAAGAAATAACTAAATTTTACAGAAAAGAATTTAGTTTATTTGTATCAAGTAACTTGTTTTCAAGAATCAATAATATAGAACACAAAAAATTTAAAATATGCTTAAATAGAGAATTAAAATTTTCAAAAATAAACAGAATTACTTCCAAAAATTTAAATATTGTTAAGAAAAAAAAAAAAAGAGAATTAAAATTTTCAAAAATAAACAGAATTACTTCCAAAAATTTAAATATTGTTAAGAAAAAAAAAAACCCCTAAGGATTTTATAGACAATGCTGTAAAATTTAACAATACAAACTTATAACTTTAAATTCTCCTCTACACCTTAATGAGATTCTGTTTATAGAAAAAAAAATCATCAATAACTTCTTTAGAGTCATGCTTAATAACACTCAGATTTGAAAAAGAGAAAGATATCCCCCTTATAGCCTTTTGAGTGTATTGAGCTATTAAGCTTTAGTTTCTTAGTTAGATAATCTAATTTGATATTTCAGATGTAATAATTTTTTTTTCCTGTATTATAAACAAAGAAAAATTTTTTGAGCTTAATCATCAGAATTACACGGCTGGTCTCAGAAAGTTTGAGATAGAAAATGATATACAATAGCTAATAATTAGCATAAAAAAAATATCTGATAAACATACAAGGTATCTGCCAAAATAAAATTTTTCAAATCCATGACTTTCCCTGATTTAGCAGATCATTTTCCATGACTTTAAAAAGCTTTCGTTAAAAGTATATATGAATAAAACTTCTGATGTACATACAAATAAAATATATGCTTTTAGAGAAATTACAGGAATTTTATCATAAAAAAAACTATAAACTTACTTTATAAGTGTTAATAAACTCACATACATAAAAATAAATTGTTGTATCTACATACCTAAGTTTAATCATATAGCAATTTTTCAATCAAAATGTTTCCAATTTGAATTCAGGGTACTTTGGTATTATCCAGGTGACCATGAATAATAGCCAAATATAACCCTATAATGTTTATATACAATATCCCTAGAGATAAACTTATATTTTGTGCAAAAATCTTAACTAGTTTTTATTAAAAAAAAATTATTATTATATTAATAAAATTTTAATCTACAATTTAAGGAAAAAAAAAACCAGAATAATGTACATTTACCCACCCATTAAGCTTTCTTGCTTTGAGTTTAATTGGTGAACAAATTTTACTTGGCAATAGGGTCAATAGGATAATACATAAATACCAAACTCAGTAACATCAGTCAAATGAGAAGTAAAAATAGAATTAAACAATTCAATGCATTTTTTTTTAAATCGGTAATTTAGTGCATCCATGACTTTTACCCATTTTGCTTGAAAAATCAAGACTTTCCATGACAAAATTAATCCATTGTCTAAATCCATGATTTTCCCTGACTTTCCAGGTGCGCAGAAACCATGTTAATATACCATTAAGAACATTAGAATCCTATTAACAGAGAAGAAAAACTAAACTATGAGCTATATCATTTATGTTTAGAAATATAAAAACAACCTTCTTTTTGTCTGCAAGTAAAGTTGCAGTTACATCTGTCTGTCCTTGACTGGTACTTGCTACAAAAGTGGGAGTAGATGTTACATTAGGAGGTCCAACAGTAGATGTTAAAAGAGGAAATGTGACATTCTGGGGTTTAGTTCGACTTGTTTTAATTAAACTGCTTTCGACCAATTCATCATCAAATTTTTTCCGTTTAATAGACCTTGATGAACTTCTTCGTTTTTGAGCTTGTTCAGCAACTGATGGACTTGATTTTAACAAATTAGAACTAGTAAACAAATTAGAAGCTTGTAATTCTGGAACTTCAGTTTTCATGAAGATTTGGGGTGAAGCTGAAATATATTATAACATTTATTGAGAATGAATGCAATAAAAGTTAAGATTATACTAGCTGTTTTAACTACAATACAATTAAACTAGAAATTAAATTAATTATTATAATCAAGCATAAAATGAATATAATTTATAAATAGTTAAAAGAAAGCTAATTTACAATAATATTTTCATCAATGAAAACAATTTACCTATAGAATATTAAACATATTTTCAAATTAAATTCAAGATACAGGAGAAAATGTATACATATTTTACATGAATTAAACATGATATTTATAAACGATTAATATTTATAAACTTTACAATTATTTACTTTAGTTGCTTTTTGGAATTCATGAAATTTCTACATCAGGAATGAGCAAAAAAACAGCATGCAGACCAGCTCCAGCTACCCACAAATTAATATATTTTTTTCTATAAAATTCTTCTGCCCGTGGTGTTTGTAATAGAATTCTTCCTAAACGGCTGGAATGATTTTGATGAAATTTTGTGTATATAATTAAGTTAGTTCGAGAATTGTTTAGATTCACAATTTGATCTGATAGAAAATGTTTTTTCATTGAAAATTCAGAAATATGTGCTTATTGAGATTATTATGCCGCTTGAAACCCTTCACTGTTAACGTATCAGTGGTCAGCACTACGGGCTTCAGTATGAGAAGTTCCAGGGTCGAATCCCTGTGCAGGCTATGTGGAAATTTTAACTTTATCTAATTATGTTTATGTTTCTGTTTGCTTTAGAAGTTCTAGAACATACTTTAATTTACTGGAACAATGTACTAGAATATGTATAAAAGGGCAAGTAGCTCAAATTATGAGTCAGTTCTGTGATTGTTGATATTGATAATGACTGGGTGTTTCCGTATGCACCATTGCTGCCTTTGAGAATTGTGGGGAATCTCTCTTTTTTTCTTTTTTTTAATATTCTGGTAATAATATTTTTTACACCATTTTTTTAATAATGTCTTTAAAAATGCACTGAAATGAGCTAATTGTATTTTAAAATGAGTATTAATATATTTTTACTGAAATATAAACTTAGTTTATTAGTGTACCATTTCCCCTATCATATGAGAAAATGGTGGTATCAATACAAGCATAATAAAATATAATATTATTAAAAAATACTTTGAGGAAATTTTAGTACAAAGTTATAATTTCAATCCACACAGTTCAAATGTATATAATATATATAAAAAGCTTTATTGAAATAAATTTAATAGTTTAATTTTAATATGTTTTTTAAAAAATGTATGCATATATATATACATGCTGCATAAACAAGTGAATAATTTTTAAGTCAAATACTCAAACTTTATAAATACAGTAGAACCTCGGTATAACAACCCCCTGTGGGACCAACATCATATGGTCGTTGTAACAAATTGAAAAAATAATTTTTAAAAATGAGCAAAGAAATTACGCAACAATACATGACTAGAGAACACTTCTATTTATTTGTATTTCCATAACTGAAATTTTGAAAAAAGTCTTATTCAAGCTTGTTTCAAGTTCATTTGGGAATTTTTCATTATCACTGATTCCATATCCATTAGATTTTGAAGAATATCTTCAGAATTAAATTGTCCTTCAAAATATTGACGCAAACCATTGATTGCATTGAAGGCTTCTTTTTCATTCATTTTTTTCAAAAGCTTGGACAATTTTTTCTCCATTGTCAGAATCACAGATTTCTTCATTTCCGGTAATACAGGCAAAAAAATTGTCCTCATTCAAATTTTCTTCACAGCACAATAAAGTATCGTCTACCGTAACTACCTCATCAAAAGACAATTGAAGATCCGGAAATTTGACACTGCAGAGCTGGGTCATTTCTTAAGTGTCTGGAGTGTCATCTACCTAGGACATCAATGTCATACAGGACAATAAGATCCTTTAAGCAAACACAAAGAGAGGAGTACAGGTTTTTTAAAGTTACACCACAATACAATAATTTTAAAATAGTCCACTTGCTTATGAGTTCTGCGGTCTAAAATTGGCAGTTGCTCTAACAAAAAATAATATGCTTGGGGTCGTTGTAATGATTCAAAATTAACATTATTCCTATGGTAAATTACTTGGGACTTTTTAAGATGGCCATTCTAATGAAGGTGTTGTTATATCGTGGGGTCATTAAAAAGAGGTTCTACTGTACCATATAAATCTTTTACTTATATAAATATTATTCTTTAATATCTGTAATCTGGGTATCTTTTGTCAATAACATTCTGTAATAAATCAGTAATTTGCTACATTCAATAAGTAATAATTATAGTATTACTAAAAGTATTTTCTGCTGATAAAATAATCATCTGCTTATACAACAAAGTAAAATATGCTTTTAACAATGTTATAATTACTTACTTGAAGTTACACTGCAACTTATACCAGCATTAGAAGCTTCTTGAGAGCTATCACTGACAGCTGACATTTGTGACAATCTTTAGTTTAGTTTTAATGATGGAACAAATTCTTAACTGAAAAATAAAACATTATTTTAATAGAAATAATAGTAAATAGAAGAGAATAAGTTATTTAACACTGTTATCAATAAAAAAATAAGGAAAAAAAAGGACCCTGGTAGAAGGAAAGAAAAATCAGAAAGAAAGATTTCCTTCTGATTTTAAAGAAACTCTGAGGGCATGGTGACCAGTGAGAAGATCAATACTATTGAAATATATTATATGAGTACTGAAAAATCACTAAATATATTATATCATATCAAATATTATATTAATATAATATATTATATCACATATATTATATTGACTATTGAAATATTACCTTTTATAGAAAAATTACAGGCAAAGTAGAATAAAAGTGAATTAATTCAGGATACTTTGAAATATTAAAAAACAAGATTGCAGCTATGACACAAGGGATCAAAACTGATCCCTATCTAAGATACCCTCTGAGGGCATGGTGACCAGTGAGAAGATCAATACTATTGAAATATATTATATGAGTACTGAAAAATCACTAAATATATTATATCATATCAAATATTATATTAATATAATATATTATATCACATATATTATATTGACTATTGAAATATTACCTTTTATAGAAAAATTACAGGCAAAGTAGAATAAAAGTGAATTAATTCAGGATACTTTGAAATATTAAAAAACAAGATTGCAGCTATGACACAAGGGATCAAAACTGATCCCTATCATATTAAGATGCCCTCTGAGGGCATGGTGACCAATGAGAAGACCAATACTATTGAAATATATGAGTATTGAAAAATCACCAAATATATTGTATCATATCAAATATTATATTAATATAATATATTATATCACATATATTATATTGACTATTTAAATATCACCTTTTATAGAAAAATTACAAGCAAAGTAGAATAAAAGTGAACTAATTCAGAATACTTTGAAATATTAAAAAACAAGGTGGCAGCTATGACGCAAAAAAAAATCAAAACTGATTCCCATCACATTAAGATGCCTTCTGCGGGTATGGGGAAAAAAATGAGAAGACCAATTGCCTTCCTCGTGAAGCACCTAAAGCTGTTTATGGTGTATACTGTGGCAGTCCCAATTGAGCTCTTAGGCTTGTCTATGACCCTTCCCACTTTGCCAATTAGTGTACTGAATATAACTGAAAAAAATAAAGAACAGTACAGGAATACTTCAGATAACAAATACTTTTAACTTTTAATTTGTAAGGATGATTGAAATATAGAGTGTGTTAACCCTTTGCTGTCCCCATATGAGAGAATAATTATATTTTGTATGAATTTCATATATCTAACCGAAATATATAAGTAATTTTAGACAACAAATTATTTTCTGCTTAAAATACATGTCATTGTGCAACCCAAGTGATGCAAAGCATTATAAAGCATAAGATGTGTATATCATATGTGATGTACAGGACAGTGATGTGATGTACAAAGGGTTGATCAACTGCATAAAAGAAAGATTAGCAGAATGGAAAAAGGTAAAATATGATAGAGTGAATTTTAATATAACAGTCATTTGGTCTTTATAAAAGAGTATATCTATGATTTAAAATCAGATCAGTTTAACTTTTTAATTAGTAAATAATGGAAAGACCATTAATTTTAGAGATTTTGATTTTTTTTAAGACAACTGGTGAATTTTCCTAACTAGTAAAACTGGAATTAAAAAATGTGCAATAATTTATAATACTGACAAATTTCCCATTAAAATTTTCATTTTTGATATGGTGGTAAAATATTACATGTTACGACAAACAAATAAGGGGAATAACAATGTATACATTTCTTACGATATGAAAGTACATTTAATATGTAAAATAATACTATATGAGCGAAATGGTACAATATTGTACCTTCTGAATGTCTATTTGTTGTTTTCCTTTCCCCGATGATATAAAATAAAAGAAGAACTTTAAGAATTAAACACTTGAACATATTTTTTTAAAAATTAATTTTATACATATACTGTAAGATGCGAAAAAGATGTCTTTAGTTTGAAGGTAAACACACACAACACAATAAATTTACATTACCTTTTATTTTGAAAAATTTTAGAGTTTCTGTTAACTATCAAGAAAAATATATATGTTCTGTATATTTAGAGAAGCAATCGTTGAAACTTTAGAATATCTATTACATACAATATTTTTCCGTTTTGAAAACAATGTTAAAACTTATTTTTTCGTGTATATTTACAATCTTAATTACCATCAGGTATTGCCATACATTTAAAGGAAATAAATTATAATAAATTGTGCTACAGGGTGAAAGTCGAAGTACGATCGAGTTTACGTCACCTTTGACGTCATGTGAAGTAAAAGTCGAAAAACAGAACAAACGAAAAGAGATCGATAAAAATAATTTCGATCAGATTTTAGTAGGTTAGACGAGATAGGGTACATTATAACTAAGTAAAATAAATAGGAGCAGACGTAAATGCCCCAACATCCTGTTGTGTGTAAATGGTATTTTATTGCCAACTTCGAATCAGCATGTGTATTGAGTTGATAGGAACATTTCTACTTTCTATTAGGATTTTACTGACGTTTAAATAGAACTACATAGGTAATTTTCACTGAATATCCAATTAATGTTTCTCTCATGGGAGAAACACTAATTCTTTAAAACCTGCAGGTTTTACAGAATCTCTAGTTCAACCATCATGCCTTTCTTTCAACATGAAAAAAAAGGTGGGGTCCGTGAGAGAGGATTAAGATTACTACTATGTTCTGATAGTTCTACGGCCATATTCACCAAAATCGGGGTATCAAGGATCAAATGACGGATCATGGAATCGTTAGATTAGCGATAACACGTCGTTAACTGTGACTTAAACTGATATCATATGCTCCATGAGTGGATTCCCCGATCTACCGATCAACTGGTACAAATTTGAAAGCTATGTTTTGATTGGTCGGTGACCGAAATTCTCCCCCGGTTGCGTGCGCATCGTGTTATTTATATGGTCAAAATATCAAGTGTTTAGTTTATAGTATTCGGCGCAATATTATTAATTTTACTTATGCTAAAGTTAATATATAATTTTTCCAAATCGCTCTAGTTAGTAAAAATAATTCAAAGAATAACATATTTAGCTAGGATTAAAATGTTATATTATACCCAAGATTTATTTTGATAAGAATTTAATGACTTTACAACTGACATTATTTTAATTTAAATTTTTTACAATTGTGCATTACATAATTTTCAACTGCTTTTTTTAATCAAAATTTGTGTTGTTGATCATCTTTTTAATTAAATTTCTTCTAAACTTAAATTTAAAAAGAAACCTTGCCAATATTATTCTTTTACTCTTATACACTTTTTACTTTTATTAACATAACATTTTTAATGACTTGAAAAATGCATTATGAAACTTCACATCTTGCTTTATCCAAATTTAAGTTCAACAATGCAGCTAAATCTTACTCATTCATTTGGCATGGTTGATATTTTTTTAATTTCCCATTATATATACTACATTAATAAAGTCCTGAAAGTTATACTTTTTAAGTGAAAGTTGTCAACACTTCTTCAAGACTATAAAATTATTTTGATATTCTTCAGCATTAATGGAAAATCAAATGTCCAACTTTTAGTATATTTTCTTTCCTGCTTTCCTTAAAGCAACACTATTCAAATATATTAATTTTATTTTTCACCTTTAAGGTCATGAATACTAATTAAAATTTCTACTTATATCCTGTTTAATTTATGACCTCTTCTATTCATCATTCTTTGTGGTTAATCAAAACATTTTTAAATTATTTTATAATGCTTATACACATTTCTTGTAACATCATTATAGTTTAATTTTTAACCAATGTCTGGTGTAATTCTAAATATAATGTAATTCTAATAATTCGTATAAACAGATGATCAAATTAGCAAAATAAATTATACTGATAATTTCTCTGAACTATCTGTATCATACTTTTCTTTGTTTCTACAGTTTGAGAGTACATATTTCAATTTTAAGTTTCAGTTTAGTAGTTTAAATTATTTTAACTATATAAAAGTAACAAAAGCTAACAAATATTTTACAGTAAATTTTTAGAGTGATACAAATTCCAAAGTTAGAAAATAAAAATATTAAAGTTATGTATAAAGAAATATAGATATGCTTCTATAACTCTTTATAGCAGATGGAAAAAAACACTCAAATAGCATTTGCTAACATTCTTTATAGAAACATTCATCAAGTATTTATCTAGTTTTTCTATTGTCAACATATTTTATGAACTAAAATTAAATATTTAAGCCATTTTTTATGTAAAACATTTTTTCTGGTAACAATGCATATAATTTCTGAGCAGATGCATTTCATTCTTTATAAGATTTGTAAAATTCACAACCTAAACAATACTTACATATCTTTTTTTGAAGTGCTTTTGTTTTAAATATTCACTGTTATAATAAGTTATGCCAAAATGTAGAAATTTTAAAATGTGTTTTATTCCTTCAGAAAAAAAATCAGTATTTTGATTGATAGATATAGAAAGAACTTAGGTACATGATTTTTCCCTTGATATGAAATGCTTACAGTAAAAATGTTCTGAAATATTTAAGATTAATCAAAAATTTGAAACAGGAAGGTAAGAAAATATTTAGATGAAACATGAACTGAATGCAAGCTACATCATACAAGGTTTGATCAAAGGTAATTGTCACAATGTTAAAGCTGCATTTTTATTGTGTCACTCAACAAAATTAACAAACACATCTGGCAAAATCGAATGACTTACAAACATTCTCATTCAAAGTAATTTTTTATGAAAATTTTTACAAGATTAACTCATTCAACGATTTTATTTAGTTTCACAGCTATGTAATAGTCAAATCTTAAAATAATGATTATTTTACTCATTTCCCACTAACCGATTGAGTAATAGGAATATAAGATGCACAAATAAATTTTATATAATTTTTATAGTTGTAAAAGGACGACTCTTATTTCAAAAGACGTTTTCAATTAATTTAGTCATTTTTTAGGAATCATTTTTATTTCCTTTCAAAGTTCCACAACACAGAACACCAAACAACAAAGAGAACAAAACACACTCTCATAGACCACTGACACTATATTAGAACACACACTCGATGGCTTTCTAGCGCCACCTATCGTAAAAAAGGAGAGGAGTATTATTGTTCCCGCTACATCCTCCCCCTACACTTCCAAAGACCGTCTCGGCGAGGTAGTGGGATTTTTGATTTGTTTTCGGTTTTCACAGAAACAGCAGGGGGCTGTTTTGGGGGTATACCTCTTTTCCACAGCGGCACCACAGGAGATTGTTTTTGTGTGACATTTTGAAAATGTGTTAAAGCTGATGCATGGTATGCACCTAAAGGTTCATCAGGTTTGTCACAACTGGCTATGGAAAAGGTAGTAGGGGATTTTTGGGACAAAATGATGTAAGGGCCATCTTTCCTCGGCATCAATTTTGCACTTACGCTTTGGCTTGCTTTACTTAATGGGTGAAGCTTTACCCAAACTAAATACCCAGGTTTAAAATTAGGGCTTGATTTACTTGATTTATCTGTATATGTTTTTCTACGATCCTGATTATTCTCAATATTTTCTTTAATTTTTGAGATATTCCTTTCAAAACGTTTTAAATAAGGTGTGAATTCTGGGACAAAATTATCGTTATGAATAACAGATCGCAGGTCAGTAGTTACATCGTCTAAAGTTTTTAATTCTCGGGCAAAGTTCAAGTATGCTGTAGTGCATCCAGTAGTTTCGCATTTTGCAATGTTCATTGCAAATCTAATGGCTGGTAATTGCTCCTTCCATAAGGTATGATTGTTACCTACCAAGATTGCCAACCGAGGCTTTAAATCTCTATTTTTAAGCTCAACGGGGTTGGCCTGTGGATGGTAAACAGGAATTAAATTTTGCTTGATGTTTAGGACATAACACAACTGTTGCATGATTGCACTAACAAACTGAGTACCATTATCACTTATTAGACGACAGGGTATTCCATATCTTAAGACTTCATTTAGTAGTAATAAGGCACATTCTTTAGCAGTAGCTTGCTTTAATGGGAATAACTCTACCCACTTAGTTGTGCAATCTTCAAGAATGAAGATCCACTTCATGCCATCATTTGTTTCTGGTAAGGGCCCAAAAAGATCGATAGCAATGCTTTCAAAACGTTGAGCAGGTACAGGAGTCTGTAAGAGACCAGCAGGTTTCTGGTTCATTGCTTTGTATCTGATGCATTCTGGACATTTTTTAACATAATCAACAATATATTTTCTCATGCCTGTCCAGTAATATCTGGATGATATGCGAAAAAAAGTTCCATCAGCTCCGTAATGTGAAGCTGTGGGTGCATCATGGTGGAGTTTTAAAATGTGTTCTCTTTCATGAGATGGGACAACCAGCTGCGCCTCCTCCACTTCAGAGTGTAAGGAGTAGCGGTAGAGGACTCCTTGATTTAAGACGTACCCCCTTTCTGTCCAATTCGCAAGGTCAACACTTTTGTTGATATCCTCAAAGCAATCTATTATCTTCTTCAGTTCAAGATCTTTCAACTGTTCCGTTCGAAGTTCACCAGCAGCTCTTGATGAGACATCAATAACAACAGTCTGTAACTCACAAGCTTGTTTATCAATACACTCAGGTCGAGAAAGCATGTCGGCCACAACGTTACATTTGCCTGGAAAATAATTGATTTTCAAGTTATGAGCTTGAATCTGGAGGGCCCCTCTGGCTAACCGACCAGTGGGGGATGATAAAGTCATTAACCACTTTAATGCTTGGTGGTCAGATGCTACTGTAATTTCTGCACCTTCAATATATCCTCGGAATTTATTCAAGGCCCAAACCACAGCCAAGGCTTCTCTTTCAGTTGTAGAGTAATTTTTTTCAGCAGAGTTCAAGAGTCTACTGGCATATTCAATGGGTCTTTCATCGGTGGGGCTGTCTACTTGTAGTAGAACTGCGCCTAAAGCATAACCACTGGCATCCGTTCGAATGATAAAAGGCTTAGTAGGATCAACTTGACTCAGTACTGGTGGAGTAACCAAGCATTGTTTTAGAGTTTCAAAGGGGTGTTGCTCTTGTTCACTCCATTTCCAAACAATGTTCTTTTTTGTCAAATTGCTAAGGGGGTCTAGCAACATCTGAAAAATTCGGGATGAACTTCCTGTACCATGAACAGGTCTGCAAAAATGATTGTAACTGTTTAACATTTCTTGGATAAGGAATGTTTTGAATTGCTGCAACTTTATCTTGATCCACCTCTATGCCCTTAGGCGTTATCCACAATCCGAGATATTTTACACGAGTACATGCGAATTTACATTTGTCTCTATTTAGACATAATTTGAATTTTCGAAGTCTATCGAAGACCATCTTTAAGTCTTGAATATGATGTTCAAAAGTTTCGGACAGCACAAAAATATCATCTAAATAAACTAGAATATTCACTCTAGGTAGTCCATTGCGGAACTGATCCATGAGTCGTTGGAAAGTTGCTGGAGCGTTTTTAAGTCCAAAAGGCATTATTTTGTATCGAAACATACCGAAAAGGCAGACAAATGCAGTCTTGTCTTTATCAGTAAGATTGACCTCAATTTGATGATATACATTCTTCAAGTCAAGGGTAGACATAAATGCAATAGATTTTGCATCGTGTAAAAGTGTATCCATCAGAGGCAGTGGATACTTATCAGGTATCGTTATCGCATTCAGCTTGCGATAATCTATACACAATTTAATATCTCCATTAGGCTTAGGGACTAAAACAACCGGTGCTGCATATGGCGATTCGCATTCTTCTATAACATCATTGGTTAATAGTTTGTCAATTTCTTTCCTTAAGAGCTCTTTCTTTTTTGGAGATAATTTATAAGGTGTGGCTGCAACTGGTGGATGGTCACCTGTGTTGATATAGTGTTTTACATAAGGGGTTGGTTCTCCCCCTAGCAAGAAAATTTCCTCATTTTCATTAAGCAAGGCAGTTAAGTGATTTTTATCTTTTGGGTCAAGATTCTGTCCTTCGTCTACAAGCAAACAAAGATTATTAGTTTCAGATACAACAGGGTTGCTTGATACTTTATCATCACTTGTAATGGAATTCGTCGGACAAGAATTCCTATTTATTCCAACAGGACTGTTATTTGTTGGTAGAGGAATGTCTTTGGCAAAGGGTATTCTGCAGTTGGATTTATCGTCAAAATACCAGCAATTGTTATGCATGTCCATCACAATTCCTGATTTCCTTAAAAAGTCAACTCCCAGGAGAGTACGATTACCTTTGGCATGTGGTAGAAAAATTAAATCAGTACGGAAAGTTCGACCAAGTACTGTGATTGGCACTGTAGTTTTTAGAACAGTTGATGTGGACTGTTGACCATCAGCTAGACACACAGCGAGATCAATTTCTGTGAACCTCTGACCACGCTTCTGTAAAAAGTTAAACATTAATTCTCCGCCAAATGACTGACTGGCTCCTGTGTCAGCACAAACTATTCCTGTAGCTTCATAAATTTCAATATTAAGCAAGGCTACTGGAAGAGTAAAACAAGTAAATATCTGTATGGCATTGACATGAGCACTGTCTTTCTTCATAAAACATGTTGGGCACTTGGATTTTATAAATCCTGGATAGCCACATCCATAACAATAAACAGAGTTTTCCATATTTCGGGATGGCATATTGCTTGAGTTAGATATAGTATTTTTGCGAGTATAGAAAGAATCTGTCTTTTCATATTTAGGGAATTGGGAGTTCCTTAAGTTCTGATTACCAGCATTTCTAGGAAATTTAGGTTTGTACCATTCTTATGATTTTTGAAGCTTTGTAGCTTTTTCATAAGGCGATTTTATATTTTCATACAAGTCCAGCTTTTCATCTAACATGACAGGATCATTGAGTGTTTCCCAAATAACTAAATAGTGGGTTTTATATTCTGGTGGGCAATTTTTCTTAATTTGAACAGCATTGATCAGTTCTTTCAACTTGTCAAATGAACTAATTTCTAGTTCATTCAGCCAACCTTCAAAGTAAGTTCGCAGTTCGAAAAAGAAATCTTTCCAAGTGGAATGATCACGTTTCTGATGTCGGCTAAAAAGAATTCGAAATCGGTCTGCTGTCAGCTTAAACCGTTGCAATAATATAGTACGAATGTGGATGTAATTCTTTCTAATAATAACATTTCTTCAAGTTCTCTTGCTTTTAATTTAACTATATCACTTGAAAGTACTCCAATTAGATACGACGCCCAATAATCAGTAAATACGTTTAAAAGCTTCATCTATCTTTCAAACATCGTTAAATATAATAACATGTCGTCTGTCACGGTTAAATGTAGATAAAACAGTTTTTAAATCAAACCGCGTTGGGTTAGGATCAACTGGATTAACATTTGCATTTACTGTTGAATTTTGATTCTGCAGCCTAAGCTTTTCAAGCTCAAATGCTCTTTCCTCAACTAGACGCTGTTTTTCTGTTTCTGCTTTCTTTATTTCTGCTTCTTCCAACTTTTTCCGCTCGTCAACAACATTGTTAAACGTATCTTTAACAAACTGCCCGTTATCCTTAAAAACAGCAGATTTAGTTATTTTGCCATGTAAATCAATTATTTTATCAGTAGATGTGACATCGATGCCTAATTCTGATGTTAAGTTAAAAAGGTCAATTTTCTTGCCCTTAGAAAGATAAGCCATTTTTACCCTACGCAATTATTGAACCGAAACTGAAACTGTTAAATAACTCAAGAAAATTTGTAAATTCAATATTACGTAACGGTTACACAACTACCCTCTCCTTTGTAGATAATATGACAAATAAAATAAGAAATCATAAAGATACTATAAAATCAAGAACAAATTTAAAGTACAACAATATTTTTGATAAAATTCTTTAGAAGCAGTAGTAATACCTTATATTTACTCGTTTAAAATTGCAATTTGAATTTCTTACAAATAACCTTTTATATAATTGATATGCAATAACTACGATAATTAACATAAAACTTAAACAAAAATCAGTATATCGTGAACAAGCAGAACATATTATTATTTAGCTACTATTTGAATTATAAGAATAGCATACTTAGGGAACAGATGCATTATAGTCGCCGGTCCCGTCCGCCATTGTTTTTTTTTTTTTTTTTTTTTTTTTTTGGCAACCAACAGAAAAACGCATGATTTGAAAAGTCGCCAAGTAGAAAAACATGGCGGTGCGTGTTTTCTGAAAGATCACACACACACACACACACACACACACACAAAAAAAAAAAAAAAAAAAAAAAAAAAAAAAAAAAAAAAAAAAAGAAAAAAAAAGGCGGTCACGTGGCATATTTGAAACACAACATTAAGAAAACTAAACTTTAAAAGGAAAAACAGATTAACAACTTATAGTATTAAAATAAAATTAGCATAATAATCATCATTTTTTACGTTTTTAATAAATAAATAACAGATTAGTAATATTTATGATATATGTCAACAGAGTAAACACAATATATATCATTTTAATAAGCACTAATATTATGAAGAATCTAACATGTAAGGGGGGGTTCCCCCCCCTTGTGCAAAGAACAAAATAAAAATGTTCCAAACCAATTAACTTAGAATATCCTGATACATTTTAACTATTTCAAAACCGAAATAACTGCACCCGTCTTCACTAAATCCCAGAAAATGATAAGAACAAAAACAAAATGTTCCAAACCGAAGCATCTTGTTTGGTTTAGAATATTTTGATACTTTTTAACAATTTCAAAACCGAAATAACTTACCCGTCATAATTAAATTAACTAAATCCCAGAAAATGATAAAAACAAAAACAAAGTGTTCCAAACCAAAACTTCTTGTTTGATTTAGAATATTTTGATATTTTTTAACAATTTCAAAACCGAAATAACTTCACTTGGCATAACTAAATTAACTAAATCCCACTAACCAAATACATAAAAAAAACTCAAATTCGGAATTCCATCATCCCCACAAACGTGCCGTTTTGAATGAAATGCAAATCCAACCTCAGGTCTAAGAATTTCCTGATATTTCTTCACAATGCTATAAATAGTTAAAACCGAAATAAGCACATCCGCCATAACTAAATACTAAAAATAACTTACCTACCTACGAGACAACCTACTACTCCACGTCTGGAACGAAAAGAACATTTAGAACAGAAAATTTGCATAGATAGCCGGGTAATGACATCAAAAATCACGTGCACCAATAGGATGCAAGAATATATCGAAGCTTCCATATTCCCCTATCAAAGTTAGGGCATATACAGCAACCTAGTTATCGCCCCAAAAATCGCCAAGTTTGCCACACAAAATCGCCAAGTGTGGCGAGAAAAAAACACGGCGGCTATAATGCATCTGTACCCAGATGCGGCCGAAAACAAAACTGCTTTTATTTTAGCAGTGCATTTAATTATAAAGATGATTTTCAGAACACAGCTTTATGCAGATTTCATATTTTATAAGAATGTAACTCAAAATTCTTAGAAGATTCACTTTCACTAAAAACGGAACTTTCAGTGAAACGAAAGCACACACTAGCTGAAGCACACAATTCTTGGTGGAAGCGACAAAAATCACTGTAGAACAAACACACAAAAATTTTCCCATCGTGTTAGGGCAGCACATGTCGAGATGAATCGATAATTTAACAGAATTTTATTATTTCCCAGGACGGGAAGAAATATGGCATGTGTCTGGATGATACTTTTGGGTAATTCCATACAAAATCAACTCAAGGTTTCTACCTGACCACCTCCAATTTTGATTAAATTTGGTATAGTAAGTGACTTCATGGTAATAAAGAAAATCCCCAAATCTTATGTTCAAATAATAATTGGTTTGGGAGTTATAAGGCTTTAAAGTTGCCAGATTTGTCTAAAAATACACTATTAGCATACTTTTAAATTACACTTGCTACTCACCTAATTAAGCTAGAGATATGTGCAAGGTGTCATTTAAAACCTTTTTTAATGGGCTTTCATATGATATACAACACATAATGACTTGAATTTTTTTTAAATTTAAATTTAAATTAAAATTTAAAATTTAAATTTCTCAAAAAGCCAAGTTTTTAAAATTTTGAAAAAATCTCAAAAAATGCTGATATTATTGTTAATTAATCCTCAAAGTTTCATGTTGGGATCATAATGGGATCACAAGCTACAAAAGTTTTTTGTCTGATATATTTACTATTGGAATAACGAAGATGAGAACATGCATTCATTACTTTTAATCTAACTCAGCTGTATAGGATGGCATTAATGTTTACACATTACCTTATTGAGATATACTCTAGTAAATAGTACATTTAACATTTATGAAGATTTTAGAATGAAGAAAAATCATTAAAGTGCATTACTTTTGATGGATGGTGCTACTTATTTAGTTGAAACTGGTAGAAAGCTTTATGTGTTTTGATAATTTCTACTTCAGAAAGAATATACATTGGTCCTGTTAGAGTTAAAGGATTCACCTTATACATAACATCTGAAATTGGAATTCATAGTACATCTGGCTTCATACATTATGACATAGCACATTGGGATCATAATGGGATTAAAAGCTATAAAATACCAAATTAGCTTCCATTAACACATGGAAAAATTAACACATACAAGGACTGCCTTGCTATGGGGATTTGTAATCCACCATCAGTCAGCTGCCACATGGGAGAGTGTACATCATGTTCTGGGACTACAGAATTAAAAACCATACTTGATGAAACATTCGATGAAAATATGGTGGAAAAGGTCATTTTCAATCAGTGGATTTCTATTGATAGGTGCTCTTTAGAAGCAATGCAAAAGTCAGCATCAGAATTTATTGAATTATTTTGTGAGAAAATGTCTGTATTAGTTTATCATGACTTTGTGGTGAAATAACAAATTTCATTTATAAACAATATAAAAGAAAATTTAAAAGATTCAAAGTTTGTAGTTCTTGATTATACTGAAAATTACTTATTTGTTATACAGGATGAGGCCCAGAGCTGCCACTGGACTAATGTTCAATCTACAACTCTCCCATTTGTTGTATATTACAAAGGAAAATTTGGAATTGACCACTTTACATACATCATAATTTTAGACTGTTTGGAGCACAATACAGTAGAAGCTTACTGTTTTCAAAAGAAGCTTATTACTTTTTTTAAGACAGAATTTAAAAAAAACTGCAAGGAAAATATTTTATTTCTCAGATGGGTCATCTGCACAATATATAAATAAGGAAAACTTTGCCAATTTATGCTTACATAAGGAAAATTTTGGCATTGAGGCAGAATGGCATTTTTGGGCAACTGCATTAATAGTAATCATCAATAGTAAGCATCAATAGTAATAATACAGTCATGGTAAAGGACCTTGTGATGGGGTAGGAGGTACATCCAAGAGTTGGCGGCTCGAGCAAGCCTACAACGACCATATAAAAATCTAATACTTACACCACAACAACTTTTTAACTGGGCACAGGAAAACATCACAGGAATACATTTTGTTTTTTAACCCAAGAAGAACACATTTCTACAGCTATATTTCTAGATGACCGATTTAAAAATGCTTTTGCAATTCCTGGGACTCGGAAATATGTTTTTATACCCACAGAATCATAAACAAAAGTCTTTGTGAAGACATTTTCCTTTTCACAAGATTCATTGATGCTGCAATAGCATCAAAATAAAAGCTTCTATTTGCTGATATATATGGCTATATTACTGCTGTTTATAATTGCAACTGGTGGCTTACATTTGTGTTAAGAGAAAGAAGGGAAAAACTCTGAAGAGGTAAAGTAATGCACTTTAATGATTTTTCTTCATTCTAAAATCTTCATAAATGTTAAATGTACTATTTGCTAGAGTATATCTCAATAAGGTAGTGTTTAAACATTAATGCCATCGTATACAGCTGAGTTAGATTAAAAGTAATGAATGCATGTTCTCATCTTCGTTATTCCAATAGTAAATATATCAGACAAAAAACTTTTGTAGCTTGTGATCCCATTATGATCCCAACATGAAACTTTGAGGATTAATTAACAATAATATGAGCATTTTTTGAGATTTTTTTCAAAATTTTAAAAACTTGGCTTTTTGAAAAATTTAAATTTTAAATTTTAATTTAAATTTAAATTTAAAAAAAAATTCAAGTCATCATGTGTTGTATATTATATGAAAACCCATTAAAAAAGGTTTAAAATGACACCTTGCACATATCTCTAGCTTAATTAGGTGAGTAGCAAGTGTAATTTAAAGGTATGCTGATAGTGTATTTTTTAGACAAATCTGGCAACTTTAAAGCCTTATAACTCCTAAACCAATTATTATTTGAACATAAGATTTGGGGATTTTCTTTATTACCATGAAGTCACTTACTATACCAAATTTAATCAAAATTGGAGGTGGTCAGGTAGAATTTGTTCTAAAATTGCTTTGATTTCACATGGAATAACCCTTTTCCATTCTTTCAAAATTTCACGTTGGGCACCACTGTAGAAGGACGAGACTCTTATTTCAAAAGACGTTTTGAATTAATTTAGTCATTTTTTTTAGGAATCATTTTTATTTCCTTTCAAAGTTCCACAACACAGAACACCAAACAACAAAGAGAACAAAACATACTCTCTTAGACCACTGACACTATATTAGAACACACACTCGATGGCTTTCTAGCGCCACCTATCGTAAAAAAGGAGAAGGGATTTTGTACCTGCTACATAGTTATAATTATCTGTTATACTTCAGAATATTCAAAAATTGAAATTGTCTTATGAATGCTTAGCTATAATGAGCATGAAATAACATATTTGTTTTACTTCTTTACAGAGTTATGTTCGTAGCCGTTCAGAATCGGCTTTAAGCAGTAGGTCCCGGTCTCATTAGCCCTCGTGTGCAAAACAGTAGACCGTAGCGCTCCAAACCAAATCTTTACAGAGTTAAAATCTTAATTTGATAATTTTGAGAGATAACTGTTGATTTTTAATTATTGAACTACATTAACTTGTAAATAATACATAATCTATAAACTGACTAATGCATTATGTAAATAAAAGTGCTGGCTATATATTAACAAAACTTTCAAACATAGGAGGATTTTCTGATTTATCTTGAAGAATTATGCATTAACATGTACATTACATTACATTACCATGTTACAATATTTATATGTACATGTGCTTATTAACATTTTAACAGTTTAAATCATGTCTCGTTTGTTTTTATTATATAAAATCAACAAAATATTAGATTTTAATTAAAGTGATATACATGGTTCGTACACTTTTTTAATGGAAAAAATTAAGCACCATTTAAACTTTTTAAGCACCTCTTATCAGAAACATATCAGATAAAATAATGGTTATTACATTAGGTTCAACAAAAACATGAACAAAAGAGAGTGTGTATAAGTGAGAAATCATTATATTTCACAGACACAGACTCAGTGAGTCAGTGAACTTGTTACACAGAACTTCCTGGGCCTAGCCCTCTAGTTCTGAGCTACATAGGAGGTTATGCAAACAACTATGAAAATGATCTGGCTACGACATGGACAAGTGGTTAAAATAAGGGGCAATGGATGCTTGAGTTTTGGCAAGTTATTACTAGGTTAAAATAAAGACACAGAAGTCAAACTTTTGAGGAAAAAAGGATAAAAATGCAAAAAAAAAAGAGGTAGTTGAATAACTATTAAAAATTAATGTTCTGATTTACTTAATACAAAAACAAGTGCCTAAATATGAAAGTATCTAAATAACTTTTTATCAATATAAACAAGTACTTAAGTTTCCTAGTAAAAAAATTTTAAAACTGATTCAAATCAGATGCTCCTTCAATTTGCCTGATTAAAAAAATAAATATGTTGAGGTTTACTCCGGTAGATGGCGATTTTGTCATGTTCCACGAGGAGAAAAGGAACTCTGTGTGTGTGTGTGTGGAAATGGCGCCCGTTTTCAGAGATGGCGTCCTAAACTGTAATGGTAAAAGCGAAAGAATTTAAAAATGAGTAATTATGTATTTTTTCATTTGTTTCTAAGTACTCAGATGGATTTTATAAAGAGGAGGTTCACTCTATATGAATATAAACTATAGTTACATTTATCAATAAGATAATTAAGTTAATAGTTATATATTTTTTACTTCTGTTACCGTATCTGCACAATTGTTTTTGCAATCTTGTTTTAATTTTACCAAATTTATCTTTAAATGTAACTGATGTGTAAAATATTTCAAAGAAATAGGTTCTTGATAAAACATATGTATTTAGTACATAGTGTATGTAAATAAAGTTTTAAACTTTTATTGTCCGTTGTATTCAGTGTTTTATTTTCAATGAAATATATAGAAATATTAATGAATTTTTTCTGTTTACTAAGATTAATACACCTTTTATTTTTTATATTCAAGTTATTTTGAAGTAAATCTTATATATTGTAAATTTGATTAGGAACATTGTGATAATCTAAAACTATATATCTCCTATAAATATCACAATTTATACATATTGCTATTAAATATTATTTCCATTTAAAAGTAATATTTGTGAGTAATGTATATTCCTAACTAGTGTTTTTTTAATCCTTTAAATGGAATTTTATTTATTTAATAAAAATAATTTAATATGTTTAAAATCCACCACTCTTATATTGATGGTCTGAAATATACATTTTTAACAGTATATAAAATATGTAATTCCTAGAAATTAGCATTTTGTTTAGTCATTGTTCCTATTTCAGATGTTGAGGATTTCTTTTAGTTTTCTTAATTATTTAAAATTTAAGAATGTTTTCTGAATGTTTGTTAAATAATTACAATTTCATTTTCTACTAATTATATAAATATTCATGTCATTTTCTTCTACAAACTTTTTAAAAGGTCTTTTTTAAATAATTTACCCTTTTTTAAGTTATTAATAATTATGGATCTTTTAATAATTATTTTAATCGCATCTGAAACTGTAAAAAAATTAAGAATTAAAAACGTTACTTAAAGTCTAAATATGTAATAACGCATATATAATTTTATATCTTCAATATGTTACATTAAAATATATAGCTGAGCAGAATAAACAAGAAATACGCAAAACTAATACTATTTCGCGTTCTCGTCCCAGCCTCGGCCTGTGACGTCACGAATGCGTGTGTCTGGCTTGGGGTCTTAAGACGGCTTTGAGTTAGGCAGGGAGTGTGATCTATTTTTAGCTTCTAAAACCGGAACTAAAACTGAGTGTAGTTCGTTTTCTAGATCGGTAGTTAATAATGATCAAGCAAGATTTCGAAAGGGCGATTTTGAGAATCGTAATAATAGAAATATTTCTAAAGTGTTTTTATAGAATGCTAATTCAAATTGTATCATGTGTCATAATAATCACTCAATATTTAAGTGTCAGGATTTCCAAAAACTGTCTGTCAGTGATAAAGTAGGATTTGTAAAAGTTCATAACTTATGTTTCAAGTGCCTTTCACCGACTTGTAGTGTTAAAAAATGTTACGCGCGAAACTGCTTTTGTAAAAAAACCCATAATAAATTACTTCATTTTCCCAAGGAATCTGATCAATCTAGTGAGAGTTATAAAAACGAAACTAGTGCAATAACAAATAATGGAGAGGGTTCGATATCTACTCTTAACCCACAAAGCAATGTTTTTTATCCAACATCAAGTGTAGCCAATCAAAATGTGCAATCGACATTTTTGGCTTTAGTTCTGTTAAAAATAAACTAATGGGAACTGTATTGCTGAGCACTACTGTATTTTATGTTCGTGATAAATTTGGGAATTTGCAATCTGTTAGAGGGTTACTTGATGCAGGTAGTCATTCAGATATTATGACTAAGGAGTGTGCAAATAGATTAGGGTTGAAACAAGAAAAAATTAATGTGACAATATCATGTTTAAATAATTCCTTAATGACTGTTACCAAATTTGTTACTGCCGAAATTTCAAATGTTGATAAGAGTTTCAATCATGAATTTCAGTTCCTTGTTGTAGATAAAATTACTGAGTTAATGCCAGTTAGATATCTAAAGGTTGAAGAACAAATTCCTTCTAATATAAATCTAGCTGATAGATTTATGGTTCCCCCAAAAATTGATTGTTTCCTTGGTGCTAAATGGTTTTACCATTTGTTGATACCAGGAAAAATCTATTTGTCAAATTCAGAATTGTTTTTTCACAACAGTGTTTTTGGATATTTAGCGAGTGGCAGTGTTTCGGATTCAGATAGCCAAAAAATTCATTGTGGGTTAATAATTGATGATGATTTAAGCAATACCATGAAGAAATTTTGGGAAAGTGAAGACATTCAGGGGAATAAATTACAAAATGATGAGAGTTTTGTAGTGTTTTAGGGGCCTTAATATAAGATGCAGATGTTCACGAAAACATATTTATTCACAAATCACAAATCACGTTATATGTACATTTTAAGCTTAAAGTTATTGTTCTGATGTTCTTAACCCAAAAACAAAATTCTCTCTGTCTATCTGGTGTTGCCAGATTCCAATTAATACAGAGTTCTTTTATTCTGGCTGTTGCCAGATACATTATATCTTTCCCCCCTTAAAATTAAATTTGTTAAACAGATAATACACATTCAAATATTTAAAACACAACAAATTAACATTAAATAGTCAATAGTTAAATTCCTCATGGAAACGTTTAGGTTCATGTCTAATTCGACTGGAACGTCGAAGAAAAGTTCCTTGTTTGGGAGTAGTGACTTCTGGTAAATGGATATCAGTACCGTCTAACTCTGGTAATTGGAAATCTGAAACAGTCTCTGGCGTAGCTTTTTCATCGGATTTATCTACAGGTGTTGGTGACTTTTGACACTGTTCAGTGTGTTCTTGTTCTCGTTTCCGTAAATGATCAGCATGTACATGCATACCTTGCTGTGTTCTATAAGATAAAGGACCTGTTTTGTCCTCTATTGTTCCTGGTTTCCACGTTTGGTCAATTCCTCGTTTAATCCACACATTGTCTCCAATTTCAAAGTCTCTGTGTCTAGAAAATCTATCATGATAAAATTTTGATTTTAAGCTTTCCACGTCGTTTATATGGTCAGGTTTCAACCGATCAAATAGAGTTGAAAGTTCTCTGTTGAGAAATAGCTTCGCCGCTGTGCAACCTGTTGCTCGATGTATGGTTGTTCGATAAGTAAATAAAAAAAACTTGTATGCTCTTGATTTGAAAACTGATTAGATGCTTTCTTGAAGCGGGTTTTAAATGTGCGTATGACACGCTCTGCTAGTCCGTTACTTCTGGAATGATAAGGAGTAGATCGAATATGTTTTACACCATTCATCTCACAAAATTCTCGAAATTCGGTGGAAGTAAATTGTGGACCATTGTCAGACACAATTATCCGACATATTCCATAAGAACTAAATAATTTTCTGAAACACTTTATGATATCTAATGATGTAACATTTTAAAGTTTAAAGACTTCCAGCCAACGTGAATGAGAACCGATGATGAAGAGCCAATTTTCACTATTAAGTTGAGCTAAATCAATGTGAACTCTGTCCCAAGGTTTACCAGTGTTGTTCCATAACAATAATGGAGACTCAGCAATTTTTGGATGATGTTCATTGCAATCATTACAACATCTGACTGTTTGTTCGATGTCTCTATCAATGGCAGGCCACCATACTGACATTCTGGCAACAGATTTCATTGCAACTATGCCAGTATGTGATTCGTGGAGTTTATCAATCACTAAATATCTTAATTTCTCCGGAATCACTAAACGATTGTTCAGTAGCAAATTTCTTTGTTCATAAGTAAGCTCATTTCTTTTCTCGAAAAACGGAATAAGTGCTTCTTCAATATTTTGTTTTGAGGGCCAGCCTTTCTCAATGTATAGAATTACCTTTGATAGGACGGAATCCTTTTCCGTAAATCTACGCAATGTGCGACGTGTTAACGTAAGTTCATGTATTGCGTGATTGGCAATGCTGTAAACAAATGAAGAATCTTCAAATTTACTTACTTTCTTATCTGGTAACGGCAAACGTGACAAGACATCTGGAACCACCATTTGTTGGCCAGGACGATGCTCTATTTTGTAATCGAAAGCACCTAGAGTTATAGCCCATCTTGTTAACCTTGAGGCTGCTAGACTTGGAACTTCTTTGTGTTGATTTAATATGCGTTCTTGTGAGATCCACTTTATAAATCTCGGTTTATTATGCAAAACAATTATTTAAATTTTATTTTGTCACCGTGAACTGAACGATTTTGAAAGCGATATTTATTATGATGAGTATATTTATTTGTACGTTTTGGCAACAAGCCAGTTCTCGTTCTGTAAGTTTTGTTAACAGTTTTTTTGTGAAAAAAAAGGGGCATCTTGTGATGTCTATGTAGCTTATGAAAATGGGCTTAGTTCGCCCGAAAGTTGACGATATTTGTTCTTTTATCTTTATTTGTTTTATATTGAGTTGTGCTGTCTAAAGAATAAATATTTTAAAAGACATTCTCAAGTTTTGTTTTCAAAGTCCTGTTTAGAGACGAATCTTTTGGAATAACTACGGCAAGATAGAGATCCCGTTATGAACCTGGAAAATTTCAGGTAAGAGATATTTACTCTTATAATTTGATATCTGTTTTTGGAACTAGAAATCCAAAATCTGGCATCCCTGCCGGGATCTGAAAAAATTGAAAACTTGAGAATTAGAATTTATGATATCTGATTAGATTATTATAATATGGATGTAGAGAGCATTAAAAAGTTGAGAACTCCTACTAGGAGTAATTTTACTAAAGCTTTGAATAAGGCAATGGAAGCTTTAGAAAAGAAAGATGAGGACACCGATTCTTTGGCGTCACAGATTGTTCTTTTAGAACAAAAGTTTAAAGAATTAAAAGAATTAGATACGAAGGTTTTAAATATACTTCAAAACGATACTACATGCACTCAGGAAAATTTTAATGCAGAATATGAAGCAATTATTGCTTATGAGGATAGATTTTTAGAAAAACTAGATTACAGAGGCGCTTGAATAATTTGGAAAAACCGAAAACCGAAGTAACTGTAATTAAAGATTCTTCCGAAAATGTAAATCGAAAATTCAGACTTCCGGAACTGGAATTAAAGCAATTTGATGGGAATATTAAAGAATGGCTGCAATGGTGGGGTCAGTTTAAAAAGATACACGAAAGTCCAGATATCGCAGAAGACGATAAGTTTCAATATCTTATTCAATCAACACTTAGAAATTCTCCTGCCAGACAGTTGAATCCTTTCCTCCGTCTGGAAAAAATTATGATGATGCTGTCAAATGTTTGAAACAGCGATTCGGAAGAGATGATTTATTAATCGAGGTTACTATAAGAGAGCTACTTTCAATTGTAATAAATAATGCAAATTCTCAAGGTCATAAATATTCTCTTGCTAAGCTTTATGATAATTTAGAAGGACATCTGCGGTCTTTAAAATCATTAGGAGTTGCAAACGATAATTTTTCTTCAATATTACTCTTCCCTCTTATTGAATCATGTTTACCCAGGGATTTGATGAAAATTTATGAGCGAAATCACATTGAAATAATCGCATCAGAAACTACCGGAAATGCTAGATTGACTCATCTCTTAAATTTTCTTAAAAAGGAAATAGAATCAGAACAAAAACTAAACATTGCTCGTTCATTCGGAATAGATAGTAATAACAAAAAAATGATAACTCATTATTCTCGAGAAAAGGATAAACCAATTGCCGCAGACTTATTCAATAGTTTAAAGTGGAATACACATCCTAACGAACTAAAAAATAAAGCATGTATTTTTTGCGATAAATCGCAGATGACTCAAGATTGTAGATCAGCAAAAAATTTAACGTACGAAAGAAAAAAGGAAATTCTCTTAAACCGCGGAATATGTTTTCGGTGTTTAAATTCTACAAATAAATCAAAACACCTTGCGCGTTTTTGTAAAGCGAAAGTTAATTGTTCGAAATGCAATGGACAGCATTTTGCTATAATGTGTAAAATGAATGATGAATATCCGGATAATAAAAATAAAGAAAAGAAGTCGGAAGAAGTAGTTGTTACGGAGAGTTTGACTAATAAAACATGCATGCAACAAGTTTATTTACAAACATTAGTAGTTCAAATTCGGGGAAAAAATAGTAAAGGTAGATTTATTCGTGTTTTCATTGATACTGGATCACAACGGTCTTACATTTCGAAATATGCTGCAACATTTATGAAGTATGAGGTCATAAATGAAGAATCTATTTTGCATTCTTTATTTGGAGGAGTTGAGAAATTAGAAAACCATAAAAAATATTTGGTTCATTTAAGTAATGTCGATAATGGTTATCATTGTAATTTTGAAGTTTTGGATCAAGAAATCATTTGTTCTAATATTTCTAGAGTAAACTTATCTGCCTATACTAAGGAACTGAAATGTAATAATGTATTTTTAACTGATGTTGTGCATGCATATAATGATCAATTGTTGTATCAATATTCACCCCTAGAGATTCATTTATTAATCGGGGCAGATGTTGCTGGTAAACTGCTCAATGGGGAAATAAAGAAACTTAGTTCAGGATTGGTATGTGTAGGAACTAAATTAGGCTGGACTCTTATGGGAAAAACAAAAGAAGTAGAAAAAAATGACTGTACAAATACAGTTCTATCCTGTCATGTGAATGATTCAACTATCTCAGATTTATGGAGATTAGACACACTTGGTATTAGTGATCCTAGTGAAAGGAAAACCAGGGAAGAATTAGAGCATTCGGCAAAAGAGCATTTTCTCCGAACTGTGACCAGAAATTCAGAAGGGAGATATCAAGTACGTCTACCTTGGGTTGAGGGTCATGCCCCCTTAACAAATTGTAAGGACATTTCTGAAAAGAGACTTGCAAATTGTATCAGATCCTTAAAAAGATTAGGAAAAATTGACAAGTACGAAACCATTTTTAAGGAATGGTTGGATCAGGGTATTATTGGGGAAGTAAGCAGTTTGGAACCAGAGCACTACTTACCTCACCGCCCTGTATTCAAAGAAAACTCCACTACAAAAATTAGGCCTGTTTTTGATGGTTCTGCCAGAAACAAGAATTCCCCTTCAATTAATGATTGCTTAGAAAAGGGGCCCAATTTGGTTGAGCTGATTCCTTCTGTTTTAAACAGATTTAGAATAGGAAAATACGGAGTTACCGCCGACATAGAAAAAGCATTTTTGCAAATTGAACTCCATGAGCAAGACAGGCCCTTTTTAAAGTTTTTGTGGTGGAAAGATGGGCAAAAGGAGCAGTTAAGAATTTTTCAGCATAGAAGGGTTGTTTTTGGGATAACATCCAGCCCTTTCTTACTGGGAGCTACTCTTGAATTTCATTTGAATAGTGTTCCTCTTGAATACCAAGAAACGGTCAAAAAACTTTTGAAGTTCTTTTATGTGGACAACTGCGTCCACAGCGTGGATAATAAAAAAGAACTGGTGAAGTTTATTCATGAATCACAAGAAATCCTTAGTCCGGCAAAATTTAATTTACGAGGGTGGGAGCATACCTCTTTTGAGAACAATAAATCTGACCTAACATTGACAAAAACAGTCCCTGTCTTAGGATTAAAATGGGAAACTAAAAATGATGTTCTATCTGTTGATTTACGAGACATAGATCCCATTGAAGAAGATCAACCCATAACTAAACGGATTATTTTGTCAATTGTTCACAAAATCTTTGACCCTATTGGATTTACCTGTCCAGTAACATTAATACCAAAATTAATGCTGCAAGAATGTTGGAAATTGAAACTGTCCTGGGATGCTAGTTTACCATCTGGGATGGCCAAAAAATTTGTCAAATGGAAAAATCAGCTGAAATTGTTAAGTGATATTTCTATCCCTAGATGTCTAGATAAAAATGATGGTTATAGGAAGATATCATTGCACATATTCTGTGATGCGTCAGAAAAGGCCTATGCTACGTGTATTTTTTTGAGAAGTGAAGGCGACCATTCAACTGATTGCCAGTTAATACAAGCTAGAGCAAGAGTCGCCCCTTTGAAATCTATATCAGTATCTAGACTAGAGCTTTTAGCTTGTAGTATAGGAGCAAGACTGTGTCAATCCGTGAAAACTAGTTTAGGAATGGAGCAAGTTGCTACACGGTATTGGTCTGATTCCAGTAATGCTCTATACTGGATCAAGAAGAACGAAAACAGGACCACTTTTGTGTTTAATCGTGTTAAAGAAATTCGTCTTCTGAGTGACCCAGAAGATTGGTATCACATATCCGGCCATCAGAATCCTGCCGATTTACCCTCACGGGGTTGTAGCATTGAAAATTTGGCTAGGTCTAATTGGTGGTTAGGACCTTGGTTGAAAAACCCACAGGATAATTGGCCTAAATCCAATATTTTTCCCGATGAAGAAATTGTAAAAGCTGAAAAAAGGAAAACAGTTGTTAGCGTCACAAATACAGAAGGGGAAGACAAAATCTATGATATTTTCTCCTCTTTCCATAAACTTCTTATGGTCGTATCCTGGATTTATAGATTTGTAAATAATTGCAAGGTGAAGAAGAATTTTAGAAAATCAAGGAAGCATAACTTTGGAAGAAAGAAATCAATCAGAAGTATCATTGTTGAAGTTAGTACAACGAGAATATTTCACAGGATCAAGCGACAAACGTCTTCAAAAACTGCAAATTCTTGAGGATGAAAACGGGCTTTTCCGAATTAAGACTAGACTTTCATTGAAGTACGATTTGAAAAACTTCAAATTTCCTATCGTGTTGCCAAGTGAACATCCAATAGTTGAAAAGCTTATTCGATGGAAACATTGTTCTCTAGGTCATGCAGGTGTACAAATAGTTATGGCCAACCTCAGAGAAGAATTCTGGATACTGAAATATAGAAAGACTGTTCGCAAAGTTATTAATAATTGTGTAATTTGCAAGAGGTATGACTCACGACCAATAAACATTCCACCAGCTCCATTACCAGTCGACCGTCTTAGAGCAGCTTCTGTGTTTGAAATCATAGGAATAGACTTTGCTGGACCTCTCTATCTAAAAGGAAATCAGAAGTCCTGGATTGTTATTTTCACTTGTGCTGTATTTCGAACCATCCATCTAGAGTTGACTACTTCTCTCTCAACTGAAAGTTTTCTACAGTCATTCAGGAGATATGTTGCTCGTCGTGGAAGACCAGCTATCGTTTATTCGGACAATGGAACAAACTTAGTTGGAGCAAACAACCTTATAAAAAAGATAAATTGGGAGACCGTAGCCAAGTACAGTACTGCAAACAAGATCAACTGGAAATTCATCCCTCCATCTGCACCCTGGTGGGGTGGATTTTGGGAACGTATGATTGGTATAGTGAAACGAATACTTCGCAAAGTCTTAGGACAGACATCTCTGAACTTTGAAGAATTAAACACTATTATATGTGACTGTGAAAGTGTCGTCAACGGAAGACCTCTCACTTATGTGAGTAGCGATGCAAGTGACTTAGAACCTCTTACTCCCAGTATGTTCCTGCAAGAGGTCAGAGAAGTTGGAATACCTGATCTGGATCACCTTGATAGTAAATCCCTAAATAAGAGATTTGTTTATCGCCAAAGGTTACGACAAGATTTAAGAAAACGCTTTCGTTCTGAATACCTGGGGCAGCTCAGACAGTATGAAAGAAAGACACAAAGTTCACCATCTATCAAGATAGGAGATATTGTTTTGATATCTAGCGACAATACGAAAAGAAATCGACTGGCCACTGGGGAAAGTGACAGAAATTCTGCCAGGGAAAGACGGTGTGTGTCGACTCATTAAACTTAGAACATCTCGAGGAGAAATTCTGCGTCCAGTTCAGCGCGTATTCCCTTTAGAGATCTCTTCGAATGATTCGTCTTTTCCACCTGACAAAAATGCATTATCCACAAAAATCGCCTCTATGAAGAATGCTATTCCTAAGTGTTCCGACGACAACTCCATCGACAACACAGTTGTTCCAAATAAGACAAGACTAGGACGGACTATTAAAATTCCCGAAAGGTTGGATCTCTAATATAGTTGTTGAGATGTGGGACTTCCACACCTCAAGGTGGGAGGATGTGAGATCCACTTTATAAATCTCGGTTTATTATGCAAAACAATTATTTAAATTTTATTTTGTCACCGTGAACTGAACGATTTTGAAAACGATATTTATTATGATGAGTATATTTATTTGTACGTTGTGGCAACAAGCCAGTTCTCGTTCTGTAAGTTTTGTTAACAGTTTTTTTTGTGAAAAAAAAGGGGGCATCTTGTGATGTCTATGTAGCTTATGAAAATGGGCTTAGTTCGCCCGAAAGTTGACGATATTTGTTCTTTTATCTTTATTTGTTTTATATTGAATTGTGCTGTCTAAAGAATAAATATTTTAAAAGACATTCTCAAGTTTTGTTTTCAAAGTCCTGTTTAGAGACGAATCTTTTGGAATCACTACGGCAAGATAGAGATCCCGTTATGAACCTGGAAAATTTCAGGTAAGAGATATTTACTCTTACAATTTGATATCTGTTTTTGGAACTAGAAATCCAAAAGTTCTAATGGTTTATGATCACTCTGAATAATAAAATGGTGTCCAATGAGGTATTTATAGAACTTTTGTAACCCAAACATAATTGTTAGGGCCTCACGATCTATGTTTGAATAATTGCGTTCAGCAGGTGTTAAAGTTCTAGAAGCAGCAGCAATAAGCTTCAGTTCCCCCTCTATGCGATGTTGTATAACTGCACCAAGTCCTCGAATTGATGAATCACAAGCCAAAATTATTGGTTGTTTTGGATCAAAATGTACCAGTATGGCTGGAGATGAAATACTTTCCCTAATTTTTTTAAATGTATTTTGATGACGTTCAGTCCATTAGCAAGAAGAATTTTTTGTTAATAGTTCGTGTAAGGGTGTGCACAGTATTTGTAAATTATTCACAAAGCGGCTATAATAATTCACAGATCCTAAAAATGATCGGAGTTCTGAAACATTATTTGGAGGTGGTTGTTCTCTCAAAGCGCGTATTCGTTCAATGTCTGGCGAAATGCCTGTTTTGTTAATCACATGTCCAAGAAATTTAATTTCTTCTTTGAATAACTGTATTTTTGACATTTGTGTTTTTAAACCGACCTTACGAAAAATTTCAAATACCTGTCGAAGTCGTTGAGCATGTTCTTGTATATTTCGACCTCCGACTGCAATGTCATCTTGAAACCATGTAACACCTTCGATTCCAATAAGAAACTGGTCCATCAATTTTTGAAATATTATGGGTGCTGTTGATATGCCAAAAGGCATTCGACAAAAGCGATAATATCCTCTATGTGTAGCAATTACTAAATATTTCCGAGATTCTTCACTAATTTTAACTTGCAAAAATGCATCCTTTAAATCAATTACACTAAAAATTGTGCAACCATTTAATTTAGAAACAATGTCTTCGAATGTTGGATACGGATATTGTTCTGTTATCATATGTTTGTTTATCGTGGATTTAAAATCGCCACATAATCTAATTTGACCATTTTTCTTTGTCACGTAAACAACTGGTGACGCCCATTGTACGGTTTGCTCGTTAATATTAACACTTTCTAAAGTGCCATTTTCTATCAAAAGATCAATTTCTTTATCGGCAGCAGGCTTAAGCGCATATGGAACAGATCGAGCCTTACAGATTACTGGTTTTGCGTTATCATGTAACCTGATGACCGCCTCAAAACTCCGAACTGTACCTATTTTAGTTTGATCAAATATGTCAGCATAATCTTCAAGAAGTTGTGATTCAAGTGTTCGAACATTTTCATCAATATATTTTACCTCAAATTTTGGTTCAAAATGGAATACTTCCATCAAATCCTTGCCTAATATAGGTACACTGTTACCTAGAACTACTGTTAGTAAACAATCTTCCGATTTCGATCCGATTTTGATTTTCACTTTAATGTCTCCCAGTGTTGCAATCGGTTTATCAGGATACGCAATTAGTTGTTTAGATTTTAAAAGTTTCGGTTTCCCAATTATTCTATAAAAACTTTCAGGTATTATAGATTTCCCTGATCCAGTATCGTATTGAAAATCAATTTCTTTCTTGTTAATTACAGCTCTAACCTTATATCTATTATCATTGCTTATGTGAAAAATATGATGAACGAATTCTGCTTTCCCAGATCGTACACATACTTTTTCAAAATGTCCTTTAGTATGACAACTGCGGCAAGTGGCTAATTCAGCTCTACATTTCTCCCCTTTCGAATGTTTACTTTTCCCACATCGAATGCAGACAGTTCGTTTATCTATTCGGAATTTATTACGTTCCATCTCTATGAACTTTTGGTTTGGTTTTGAAAGCGGTGGGTTTGGCGCCGGCGTTGAAATTGTTTTTCTTTACATTCTGAGTTGGCGTATTTATTTTATTCACACTTGTAACGGAATTTTTATGTTCGGAATGTATAACAGATTCATTAGTTTCTCGATTGATATACGCTGATTCATAATTTAAAGCCGACTTCTCGATCTGATTAAAAGTTGCTGTTTCATCAGAATGCTCACGAAACAAATGTTCTTGTATTCGGGAATCATTGATACCCAGTATTAATTGATCTCTTAAACGTTCATCTAAAGAATTCTTAAATTTACAGTTTACTGCAAGAGTTCGTAAAGCAGCAATAAATTCAGCTATTGATTCACCGTTATGGCGAAAACGTTGGGAAAATTTTGTTCTTTCGGCATGGATGTTTGTTGCCGGTTTAAAATGCTGTTCCAAAAAATCTTTGATTTCAGAATAAGTTTTTTCGTCAAGAGAAATAGGATCAAAATTATCATTCACTAATTTAAATAAACAAGGTCCCATACAAAATTAAATCTCGTTTATCTGCATCTTCAGTGATACGAAAAACTCTTATTTCAAGTTCAAAACGTCTAAAATAACATCGTATATCATCCTTACCTGGGAAAAATTCGCTGAAAGTAAACTTTTTTTGTTTCTGTTGACATGATGCTTTACTTCTGTTCTTTTTTTATCCTCGTCGCCAAAATGTAGTGTTTTAGGGGCCTTAATATAAGATGCAGATGTTCACGAAAACATATTTATTCACAAATCACGTTATATGTACATTTTAAGCTTAAAGTTATTGTTCTGATGTTCTTAACCCAAAAACAAAATTCTCTCTGTCTATCTGGTGTTGCCAGATTCCAATTAATACAGAGTTCTTTTATTCTGGCTGTTGCCAGATACATTACAGTTTAATATGTGAAGATCATTTTATGAAAACACATTTCAAAAATGACGATGGGAGCTATGTCGTTAAAATGCTGTTTAAGATTGAACCCCCATTATTAGGCGAATCAAAACATATTGCTACTAAAAGATTTAATGCCCTTTGGCAACGTTTGAGAAGAGAACCAGAGTATATGCAATTATACAGGGAATTTTTAACTGAGTATGAGAAATTAGGGCATATGCAGGCAACTTGTGAAACTCCAAGGTACATTATGCCTCATCATGGCGTTTTTAAGCCTGATAGTAGTACTACAAAGTTACGCGTTGTTTTTAATGCATCTGAGGCAACGTCATCTGGACAATCACTTAATGACAATTTGTATTCAGGATCTGTCGTCCAAGATGATTTATTTTCAATTTTGTTGCGGTTTCGAAAACATTCTGTAGTTTTTACCGCCGATATAAAAAAGATGTATCGTCAAATTTGGATACATCCAGATCAGTGTGATTTACAGTGTATTTTATGGAAAGGTTTAAAAGAAGAAAAAAAATTAGTGAATTTAAGTTGCTCACTGTTACCTACGGAACCAAATGCGCCCCTTACTTGGCAACCAGGGTACTAAAGCAGTTATGTTATGATGAGCAGGACAATTATCCTTTAGCTGCTGCTGCTGGCAAGGATTTTTACGTCGACGATATACTTAGTGGTACCGAGGATTTATCTTCTGCCATTGAATTACAAGATCAGCTGATACGTTTGTTAAAATCAGCTGGTATGGAGCTTCATAAGTGGAGCTCCAATAATCCTGTTTTGTTACAAAAGATTCCAACGTCGGACCGAGAATACAATTTCGATAATCCTAACTCAACAACATTGAAAACTTTGGGATTACAATTTAATCCTGAAAAGGATACATTTAGTTTTAGTGTTCAACAAATTGTGAGTCCTGCAACAAAAAGAACAATGCTATCGGACATATCCAGATTGTTTGACCCTTTAGGTCTCTTAGGACCCTTGATAATCACAGCTAAGATTTTCTTGCAGAAGTTATGGATTTTGAGAATTGATTGGGACGATGAAGTTCCCTTACACTTAAATAGAGAGTGGGAAAAATTTAGTTCTGAACTGAGTCAATTGAAAAATTTTAATGTAAAACGTATGTTCTAAAGCATTGAAAATAAACCTTATAGGCTTCGGAGATGTATCAAAAGATGCGTACGGTTGTGCAGTCTACATTAGATCTTTGTCAACTTCTGGTGAGATTAAGGTGTCACTCTTATGCAACAAATCTCGAGTGGCCCCTATCAAAGAAGTAAGCATTCCCCGTTTGGAGCTGTGTGCAGCTGAACTACTCTCAAGGCTTATCGTCAAAGTTCTGTCATCCTTGCAACTTGACATTCATGGAGTACATTTGTACTCGGATTCCACCGTGGTGCTTGCTTAGATCAAAACTCCACCTATATCGCTTAAGGTTTTTGTGGCTAATCGAGTCACTAGAATTTAAGAGTATACTAAGGACTTCCAGTGGCATTATGTGAATACTACTGAGAATCCTGCAGACTTGATTTCACGAGGTGTTTTTCCTTCTAAGATCCAACAATTGGATATTTGGTGGAATGGACCATCTTTTCTTTATTCTAGTAACTGTCCAAACTTCAGTGAGAATCCTGGTGTCACAGAGGGTGAATATCTTCTTGAGATGAAAGGAACTGTAAAAAACTCTGAACTGAATGAAGATCCTATGATTAACCTTTCTATTTGTAAAAATTCTAGTTTTTTAGAGAGGTTATTAGAAACAAGTAACAATTATAGTAAAATTATTCATGTTTTGAGTTATATTTTCAGGTTTGTCAAGAACCGAAAGGGTGAAGTAAGAAAAACAGGTCCACTGAGTGCTGAGGAGTTGAATGATGCAGAGACAGTTTTAATTAAAATTGTCCAAACCCAAGAGTTTACGAAAGACATCAGTAGCCTCCAAAACCAACACTGTGTGCCTCCAAGTAGTAAATTGAAATCTTTGAATCCTTTCTTAGATTCTAAGGGATTGTTACGTGTCGGAGGAGGTTAGGTAACAGTAATTTTAGTTTTAACAAAAAACATCAGATGATTTTGCCAAAAGGCCACAGGTTAACTAATATTATAATAGAATATGTTCATAAAAAATATTTACATGTTAGTGCTTCTTCTTTACTGTATCTAGTAAGAGAAAAATTTTGGCCTCTGAATGGACGCAATAGCTGCAGAAAAATAGTTCATCAGTGTATAATTTGTTTCAAAGCCCAACCTATTGTGCCTACTCAAATCATGGGCAATTTGCCCAAGGAAAGAGTCACACCAGATTTTGCATTTAATTGTGCTGGAGTCGATTTTTGTGGGCCTTTTCTTATCAAGAATAAGGCTCAGCGTAAAGGTGCTTTACAAAAGATTTATGTTTGTATTTTTGTATGTTTTTGTTTTAAGGCTGTTCATATTGAAATTGTTTCAGATTTGACTTCTGATTCCTTTATAGCAACATTAAAACGGTTCATGGCTCGTAGAGTGCTACTAGTACTCTTAGATGGCTCTAAGTGTGCAAAATTGTTTTCAGACAATGCTAGGAATTTTGTAGGAGCTGATAAGGAAATTAAAAAACTTCATGAATTGGTTAAAAAGCCAGATGAAAGGCTGGATGGTTATTTAGCTGCAGAAGGTATTGAGTCGAAATTTATTCCACCAAGATCACCACACTTTGGCGGTCTGTGGGAGGCAGCTATAAAGTCATTAAAATACCATCTAAAAAGGGTTGTTAAAGGAATAACCTTAACTTATGAAGAGTTTTTGACGTTAATTGTTCAAATTGAGGGAATTTTGAATTCTCGACCACTTTTGTCCTTTGTCAGCTAACGAAGATGATTTTGAGGTTCTTACTCCTGCACACTTCTTAATAAATAGATCTTTAACTTCTTTAAATGAGCCTGATTTGACAAATTTGAATGAGAGTCATTTCAAGAGATGGCAAAAAATTACTAGACTTGTACAATATATGTGGAAATTTTGGCATCGTAATTATTTAAGTCAATTACAACAGAGATCTAAATGGATGTTTGAAAAAAGTAATGTCAAAATTGGAGATTTAGTTTTGTTAATGGAAGATAATTTGCCTTGTCATAAATGGGCTATAGGTAGGATTGTTAAAATTTATTGTGGTAATGATAAGAAAATTCGTGTTGTTAAAATTAAAACACAGTCTAATACCTGTAAAAGAGCCATTTCAAAAATTTGTGTATTGCCTATGGAATATTATTAATTGTAATGTTTAATTTTGTAATATATAAACTTTGATTTGTTATTTCTTGAATATCTTGATTATTATGTATTTTGTGTTTTTTATTAGCTTGTGTAAAAGGTTGTAATACTGTTTTTGTTATTGAACATTTGTAATCACTTGAAACACTGTGGTTTCAAGGTGGGGAGAATGTTGAGGTTTACGCCGGTAGATGGCGTTTTTGTCATGTACCACAAGGGAGAAAAAGAACGCTCTGTGTGTGTGTGTGGAAATGGCGCCCGTTTTGAGAGATGGCGTCCTTAACTGTAATGGTAAAAATGATTATAAATGTGCATCAAAATAAACTAATGTTTAGCAACCGAAGTATTTTGTGTGACATTCAACAAAATAAATTCGCCAATACAGTTGAACTTTATTATATTAAACTTTGAGGAACCATATTGTTTGTTGGACTTAACTTTAGAAGAAACCTTAGAAGAAAGGTTCTTAAAGAACCTTTAAAAACCTTTTCTACTCTTTAATGTTAGATCTCAGGAAATTATAACTTGTATAAGATTTACATAAGATTACATATTATATAATATTTACATAAGATTACATATTATATAATATTTACATATATAAGATTTATAAAAATATTATCTTTAATGATCTTAATTGACTAAAATTTAAACAACTGATAGATCGCCTATTTGAATGACCAAAAATGTAGACAAATGCAAAACTAGTTATTGCTTACTATTTTAATACTGAATTAATTTATAATCTTCTATAGACGTGATGCCAGTATCAAGATAGTGTAAGGAATTTCTTTGTCTTATACAACGAAAAACATTTTCTTTCCTGGAGTAGGTGAACAAGATGTTATTAATTTCATGCACATTGTTTTTAAATCTAGACACATATATTTAAATATTTTCATAACTGCAAAAAAGTTTAATAAAAAATGAAGAAAAAAACTTAGTAAATGACTGAATAAAGGATCCTTCTACCTCATTCCTAAGATGCACTATAAATGTATAAAATGGACATTCACCATTTATGGATAAATTAGCATGCAAACAAAAGGAAAATCATGAGATCAAAATTTTCATTTGTTATAAGTTGGTTTGTTAAAATAGGGATTTCAACAGTACACCAATAATTTAAAAGTCATTTCAAATAGCAAAGTTTTAAAATGCACTTCTAAACAAAACTTAATTTTGTAACATTAATATTTGTTTTTAACTAGTTTGTAAAATTCTATTGATTTTTCTTAGATTGATTTATAATTAATGTTTAAAAAATACAGTATAAGTCTAATTTTTTTAAATGGACAATTTCAAAAAATTTTTTAATAAAAGTAACATCCCCAGATTTTAAATATTAGAGGGAAAAAAGGAGGAAAATGAAGAAGGAAAAACGGAAAGTAAAAAACAATTTAAAAATATTTATTTGATTTACATAATGCAAAAACAAGTACCTAAATATGAAATATATCAGAAGCTAAATAATTTTTATTAATATAAACAATCACTCGAGTTTCCTAATCAAAAAATGTTGAAATCAGAAGTTTTTCAAATATCCCAATTTTTTAAAAAAAATTAATAATATAAATGCGCATTTTAGATATTAAATTTTTAGAAGACATTTCTATAAACAAATTTTTAATTTTGTGACTGCAGAATTTCTTAAATAGCAATAAAATCTATACCTTAATAGTTTGGAAAGATACAATAATTATCATTAGATTTAATTTTAATCAATGTCTAAAAACTCATTTAAATAATATATACACTGTATAAGGCTATTTTTTTAAGTGAAAAATTAAAAAAAAAATTTTTTTAAATAGTAATATTTCGGGACGATGATCAAATAGGACGGGATTTTTTTCGGTATCTCAGCCAGGGGGTTCGAATTGTACTTTAGACTAACAGATTTGTAACCATTTAGTTGGTCTGAGAGCGCTAGAGTTTTCTTTTATGTTACCTGACTGCTAAAGACATCGGAATTTACTACTTAATTACTACGGTTCTGAATGGCTACAAACAAAGGCGGGATTCGAACACGTGGCTGCGTCCTACCGATTCAGCTATAGGGCTGAAAGTTATCGGGATTGCCGTTAAATGTTATAATTTTTCATCAACTTCAATGCACAAGCAAAACTTCACAAAAAAAGAAAAAAAAAAGGTGCGGATTTTTCAACAATAAACTTCCGTGCATATCCAAAATTTCGTAAGTTATTTGCAACAGTGTCATTTTCTCACGGACACTGCTCATAGCAGAAAATTCAGTCAATAAGATAAAGTACCGTTTGAAATAGCTATAGGAGGATTGGAATCTCAATACTGTTACCACGATATTAAAAAAATACCAATGTATAAAACAGTATTACGATCGGTCTACATGCACGTGAGTTCGGGAGATATGTATAAAGAAAGTAAGCAGGTTGTTAAAACATAATTCTACCGTATGAGAGCCCCATATCATGATCGCACTATAAACTATAATGGTCCATTAAAAAATGCGCATTTTCTGGAATCGAAATCCAGTAAACGGTTGTTTTTTACCAAAAAAAAAAAAAAAAAAGAATTACGGCTTAGTTGTACTTTTATAACTAGAATCACACTAGTTCTATGTTTCATTTATACCGCGTCACACAGCTTTTTGACCTTGAAGCACGTGTTGCGAGTATCGACTGATAACACTTTCCTACTCTGTCAGAAAAAAATTGTGGACGCGGCAAAGAGAAAAAGGATGAGAAAAAGACAGAAAACTTACAGATTATCGTCAAAATTTATACATATGTGAGATAAAAAAAGGCTTCTTCCTTTCTTTATTTTCTTTTTTTAATTTCCGGAAAAATCTGTTTTTTAGAACAAACCCACAAAAAACATTCGGATCAGAATCATCCCTGAATTCAATATTCGATATGTCAGTCCATTTTTAAGAGCACAGGCTCGGAGTAACGGTTTTTTTCCCTCTTGGGTTTAGGTTGGTTGGTTGGTTGGTTTGGAGCGCTACGGTCTACTTTTTGCAACACGAGGGCTAATGAGACCGGGACCTACTGCTTAACGCCGATTCCGAACGGCTACGAACATCCATGCAAAAGTGGGATTCGAACCCACGAACTCCGGATCCGAAGGTCAGCACCCTAACCAATCGGCCCTCTTGGGTTTAGAAATGGGTTAAACAGATTTCTCGACACTACAATCGAAAAATTCGGATCCCCCTTTGGTTTTAACACTTTGATCGTTATTTGCTAACTTTGAAACACCTGTACCGCCAATAAATAGCATAAGACTTTTTTCGAGGGGGGGGAGGTGAATATCCTACACAAAGAAAATGTTAGAAAAACAAAGATGTTATCAAAACATGGGAAAGACAATGTGTGTAATCCGTTCCACCATTACATAACTCCGTAAATGTTGAGAAGGTAAAAACGAATAAAAGGAGTGAATGGCCCAAAGTAAAAAGGAATAAAAGGCGGGAATAGCCGAAAAAATGAGAAATGCCGTAAAATAAGGAATAAAGGATAGATTTCTAGAAAAAAAGGAGCGCTGCAGTGTCTGATTTTATTCACACTGAATGATTAATCCCGAGCAACCTTTTATGATTTTCATAGACGATTTCGAAATGTTCAAATAAAAACTGTCAGCAAGAAAAAAAAATAAGGACTTTAGGGGAAAATTAAGCACTTTTTAAGGTCTTAAAAACGCGTTTCGAAATTAAGCAGTTTTTAAGCACCGTACGAACCTTGTATATACATTTCACTTTAATTAAAAATGTTTAAAGTAAATATATAAAGTAATGTATAAAGTAATATAGAAATACTGCTTAAATTCTTTATAGCAGCATTCATCAAGTATTCATCTAGCTTTGAATTGTCAAAACATTTTATAAACTAAAATAAAATGTTCATACCATGTTTTATATAAATATTTTCTGCGACAAGAACAAACTATGTATATGTTTTTATGCACCATTAGAAGCATTTAATTTTGTACAAAACAATAAATCTTATCACATTGTGTTTAGATAAAACAATTTTTTGTTTGCAAGCAACTACTGTCCCTCAAAAGTTGTAAAATTCACAGCAAAAACAATGCTTATATTTCTTTTCCATTAGAAGAGTTATTTTATTTCTTAGGATTAGGCAATTAATTCTCCAAAATAGGAGGATCAGAGACAGGAGATTAAAACGAGCTGAAAGCCGCGGATTCTCGTTGAGGAATACGAAAATGCTGATCCGCGGTTAGATCGAAGTATTAAAATCGTGGTGAATATGGCCCTTAGTGCTTTTCTTTTCTTAAACCCGTATCACATATATTAATAAATTTAGTATATGTTCAAACGTCAGAGAAATCCTAATGAAAGTAGCAAAGACCGGATCAACTGAATACGCATACTGCGCTGTAGCGCAGTATAATGATGTATCTATAATGGTCTAAGAATAATGATCTGTTATAACAGATTATTATAGTTAGCAACAAAAATATCAACTGGGCTAAGGAAGGTTGATCTTTTGCCTCTATGTACCTTGTTTAAAAGTAAACTCATGCTGAATAGGGCCAAACGCACAAACTTTTCCCACGAAAAGGTGATTTTCAGAGCATCTGGAATACAAGTTTGGAAAAATTAAGTATTTGAGGGATCATTTATAATTATTTATTCAATTCATAGTTGTTTTGAAGTTGAAAATTTTAATATTATATTTTAATAGCCATATTAATATGTTTAATATGGCTACACGGAATTAATTTTTTCTTTGGCAACAACATTCTGTTGTTTACCTTGTGTTTAGTGTATCTTGTCTACGGTCCCTGCTTTACTGTTCAAATTTTAATAATTAATAGTGTAGTTTTCAAGCAAAGAACAACCTGTTTAATTCTAAATTGTTAAATAAATATAGCTTATGCGTTATTACATTTTACTCTTCTTCGTATTACTAGAATTATTTGCAAAGTAAGACGGTGTGTTTTTTATTGGTAATATCAGTGACAATATTTTTCTATTTTTTTTTCAACTTTTAAACGCAGTAAAGTTTTTTTACGTTTTTACATACATAGTATTGGGAATGTATCATAGTCGTTCGACATTGAAATTTAGACTGATCTTCGTGTTTTGGATCTCCCAGAGTCTAAAAATTCTTTTTTTTTTTTTTTTTTTTTTTTTTTTAATTATATTTGTGTAGGTGTATCTGAACACAATAACTCAAAATAGTTTGAACTTTCTTAAGTTAGAGAAATAGAATTTTGGATACATACTTTATTGTAAAATTGTAGTAATCTATCTTCTTTCGTGTTACTAGAGGGAAAGAAGTAATATTATACCTTGTTCAAGAAGTAATATTAATATTGTTCAAGTCAATATTAATCTTTTTCATTATTAAAAAATGTAAAGAGTCTAAAATCAGGAAAAGTCTGAAACTTGGATTTTGCTGAGGTCCAGACAGTTTAAGACATAAAATTACTATTTGCACAAAATTTTCGTGAAATAATTTTTTAAAATTAAAATAGGTTATAAAACAATAAAAATAAAACAATTTCAATGAAACTTTTGTAAATTATGAGAATATAGGTTATTTTTAGCAAAAATTAAGGGAAAATTTACATTTATAGTTGCTCTATAATAAAATTTGATGCAGTTATTTCAATAAACTGTATAGTGTAAATATGACCACTTATAATGACTTGAATGTAGTGATAAACAACAGGATCGCCATGTCAAATAAATGCTATTATGGCCTTAAAAACCAATTAAAATCTCGATTTATAAGTTTAAAAACGAAAATTAACATCTATAAAACTACTTCGACCTATTCTGCTCTATGGAAGTGAATGCTGGGCAATAACCAAATTGTATGAAAATAAATTGCAGGCTTTTGAACAGAAATTCTTAAGAAAAATACTTGGTGCAGTTCAGGAGAATAATTTTTGGAGATCTTTATTCAATTTTGAAATTTATAAAAAATATAAGCAATCTCATGTTGTCAAAAGTCATAAAAATCAATTGACTGTGATGGCTTGGATACCTATTCCGACTCGATGACATAAACCCAGTAAAACAGCTCACTTTCACTAATCCCATGGGGCAGAGGAAACAAGGAAGACCACCAATTAGGTGGCTTGACTCAGTAAAGAGGGTCTTAACTACTGTCAAAAAGGGAAACTGGAGGAGCCTTGCAGCATATAGGAATGGCTGGAAAAAACTGCTTGGGACAGCTTTGGCCTGTAACAGGCTGTAGTACTTTAGGTGAAGAAATATAGTGTAAAAAACCATCATATTTATTTATTTATTTATTTTATAAATCAATTTGGCAGGACTTCAAATTATTATTCAGTATTTTGTAAAAATGGGATTTTTTTTTAAAAATAACAATAAATAATGAATACTAGGTAGGATGAACCTTTGGTTCATAACTATGCTGTAAGTGTATGAAATCTGTAAAACAAAATTTAATTTCAATATGTGAAAAATATATTAAGAAATGAGATCTAGTGGAGACAAAAATAATGATAACACTTCTTAGAAATCACATTTTAAAATATCATAAAAGCATTTATACCCCTCTCTTAATTCTTAAAACTCACCATATTAGTAAGTCAATCCTGCTTTTGCTTCATTTTAATATAAAACTTTGTCTTTCTTATAACTTTTTTTTATATTTTCCTGGATAATTTTACTGTAGGTAAATAGGAATTGATGTCTTGATTTCTGAATTTCTCATTATTGGTATCTATGCAGTAGTGGATCAATTGACATTTCAAATTAATTTAAAATAGGTAATAGTTCTAAGTACCCCAAATTAAAGAATAAATATATAATATGTGCACATAACAATAATCTTTACCTTTGAAAAGTTTCTTTTGGCAAAATCAGTCACAAGATGTTGTTAAAACATATGAAGTTAAGAAACAGCCACAGGTGTATATAAAATAAAAAAGTATAATTCAATATTTAAAAAAAAAAAAGATTTATCTATTTATATTGTTTAAGAGTAAGAAAATTGTTCAAATACATTGTTTACATTTTTACAGTTAGAGGTTTACTTTTAACATCAGAAATTTACTGGTCATTGTGCCCTCAATAGACACCTCAACATTATGGGGATTAGCTCTTATTCCTTGTGTCATGGCTGCCGTCTTGAGGATGAGACTTCTTGCAACATTTTGTGTGATTGCAAGTATTTCTCAGCTCTTAGGTTTGAGCACTTTGGTCGCCACCTTCTTGAGGCATGAAATCTGCAGGACATCCCTGTCAGTTGTCTGCTGAGATTTGCCTCAGCTTGTGGCCTTTTCTCTTAGGTGCTCTTGGGTTGTGTTTTGTTCTTCCTGGGTTTGGGTACAATAGACCTCTGGTCGCAGTGCCCTGTTCTTGGGGAATCCCCCAAGAGCTGCCTTAAAGGCGATTTCATTCTTTCATTCAACATCAGAAATTTCACTTTAGGTCTATTATTTATACTATAACTTAACTTCTAGTTATCATAAAAATAAAATAAGGCCCTTTTGGATAAGTGAATGTATGATCTATAAAATTAAAAAAATTTTCATCAAAATGAAGATTTTAGAAAAGTTACTTAATTTTTTTTCTCAATATCATATATATCAACCCCAGTAACGTAATATTATGTAGAATGAATATCATTTTATTGTGTTATTCCTTAACAGTTAGGTTTATAGTTGAAGTTACAGTTAAATAATGTTCTAATAGGGTGAATCTTGATCTACCCACCCCCAAGCACACTTACTTAATTTTCTACAAAGCTTGTACAGTATTACCTATATCTTTTTTCATTTCTTACTTTACAGGTTCCATTTTTTGGAGTATTTGTCTGCCAATCGTGCTTGTTCAACTGAATAATTTTCTGTTGATATTTTTCTCACAAGTAATTTAATTTGTACTAAATGAAGGAGGTTTCATGTCTTTAAAATCTTAGAAAATAATGATGTTAGAATGTTTTTAGAAGTAAAAATTTCAGAATAAATACAGTTTGTACATCAAATTATTTTTAAACAGCATAACATGTCTGTAATTACTCTTTGTGATCCTCCATAGAATTGTAAAGTTTTATCCTGTAAACTGTGGGTCTCAAACAAATATTTAAGAAAGCTTTTAATGGCTATCTACGAGGGATAAAAATTCTTTAAAAGAAATCAGATGTATCCTAATGTGCAATTTAGAAACCATAAGCCTACACAATGTTTAAAGAGATCAATTTTGCTGAAAAATGCCTTGAAAATAATTTTAAAAAACATATTAGTAAAGTTTTGATTTTTGAAAAAAATGGACCAAGACACATTTCACCAATTTAGTTCTATAGAATCTGACGAAAGAACTTTTGCTTGTAGCGTATGTAAGAAAGCATTTCTTGATAGTTCTGCCTTAAATAGTCACCTTTGTTCCCAGACTAGAGAGAAGTCATATACTTGCAGTGTGTGTACAAAATCATTTCCTGAAAAATACAAGTTAGATGTTCACTTTCGTTCCCACACCGGAGAAAAACCATTTGCTTGTAACGTATGTACGAAAGCATTTTCTCGAAAAGACAACTTGGAAATTCATCTTCGTTCCCATACAGGTGAGAAGCGATTTGTTTGCGGTGTGTGTTGGAAAGCATTTTCTCGAAAATGCCACTTAGATGATCATCTTCGTAACCACATTGGGGAAAAACCATTTACTTGCAGTGTATGTAAAATAGCCTTTTCTCAAAAGTCTCACTTAAATATTCATTATCGGTCTCATACAGGAGAAAAACCCTATTCTTGTAGTGTATGTAACAAGGCATTTTCTAGAAGTTCGATACTGAAAGTTCATCTTCGTAGTCACACTAAAGAAAAATCACACACTGCAGAAAAATCATCAATTTGCAGTGTATGTAATAAAGCATTTTCTGATCCCTCTAACCTGATAGTTCATCTTCGTACTCACACTGGAGAAAAACTCTTTGCTTGCAGTATATGTACAAAAGCATTTTCTCAAAAATGCCATTTAGATGATCATCTTCATTCCCACACTGGGGATAAACCTTTCACCTGTAGTGTATGCAAGAAAGCATTTTCTCAAAGATCATATTTAACTATTCATTATCGAACCCACACAGGAGAAAAACCATTTGTTTGTACTGTATGTAACAAAGCATTTTCTAGAGGTTCTGTACTGAAAGTTCATCTTCGTACCCATACTGGGTAGAAAAAAAAATCTTGTTGCTAATGACATCTGGATAAGCCAAGCTTGTGAGCTAAAGGCTATTCAAATTAAAGCAAAGTGGTGAACCTTTCAATTTGAAGAGTACTGCTCAAGTAGGGCCTCATAATGTAGAAGGATTAACCAAGCAGAAGACCCCAGGTTTGGCCTGCCACCTCCAGAAGTAACATTAGGGAACTCGATGAACTTTGCAACCATAAAACTATTTTATATGTCCGAGCTAGCATTAATGTATACAGTGAATCTTTGGCCAACTTCAGCCTTGATCTTACAATCCTCTGTGTAATAGTCGCGTCCATCTCTGTCGGTGGTCGGGCGAACTTTTATTCTTTTGAACAATTGGAAAACGGCAGTATTGTACCAGTAATGGTCCTTTTGATGCATGGACGATTAGAGGTGTCAAATGTGCCGTTTTGTCAACGCACTGACAGAGAAAAGAAACTGTGTTTTGTTTGACCGTGTCGGCTGGGCACCAAAGGGCATTTCGGCGATTCCAAGGTCAAAGAGAGGGGGGGTTTGATCTCCCCTAAAACCGAGGTTTCCTGTTTGGAAAATAAGAAACGGGAGGGGACTCCCGGCTGAAGTTTGAAATGAGCAGGTTGTCTAGAGTAATCTCCTCTCTGGATGACTTTACTTATACATTTGAATAGTTCTTTAAATGCGTTTTGTTAAATAAATGAAAGTTGTTAAGTTTGAAATCATCTACAACTGATTATTTCGCCTCCATACCTGCCCTTATACGAGACCCATGCAAAATCATATCCAGATGATTAGGGTATGACTTGCAATCGGAAATAGAAACATTCGCAAACCGCTCGGCGCGTTTATACTCCGGTTGTGAGATCATTGCTTTTGCTGAATAAGCTACCATGGGTAACCATTTGTTGTCTCTGTAATGGCTTTCTACCCAACATAGTACTACAAAAAATTTTGGTGGGCTTTATTGCAAATGATTGTTTCATATCAAACCACCCAGAAATAAGAAATATCACTCACCATTTCAAATTTGTACAAAAAAAGATTTATACATTGTTATGAGTAAATAGTAAAACCATACCAAATATTTGTCAAAAGTCAGATACTTTTTAAGATTTTGGAGTCCAAAATTTCATTAGGAAAACCATTAAAAGCATATTTTATGATCGATAATAGTCATGCAATTACCAAGGAGAAAAGTCGTAATTCACTCCAGTAAGTATTTTGTTATCCCAAATTTTTTTCTTTTATTTCCTTCATAGATTTGACAAAGCATTTTAATGTTTGTTAAACAATTAACCGCAAAAAAAAGTAATAGTAATAACAGAAGAGTCTACAAATTTGTTCTAGAAACACAGTTAATAGTATTGAAAAATCACATCTAAGATTAATAATATTAATTTCTTGCTGTTAATAAAAAGAAACTTTGTCTGAGACATGTGAACTATTATAAAACAGATTCTCATTGGACAAGACCATTATTGGAACTTTACCACTTTGTTCTCCTGTCTATTGATTCCATAGGTAAAAGGAGAGGTAGTGTGTATAAAGACTTTTTCTGGAAAACCTGTGCTTGCTAGAAAAATATCTCAGTTAAGCATAAATTCTTTCAAAGCACATGTGTATGACAATCATTGGTTTTGGGTCTAATTATTTTAAAACATGAAGAGGAGAGAGATAATAGAGAGAAATTCATACATTCATTTGGCCCAGCATTATCATTTCATTTGCCTATGGGTTAAGAAAGATATCTGTTATGTAACTCTATATAATGTAATATCTAAAGTCAGTATTCTAATTATAAAAAGCTCAAGATGAGCCAACTAATTTGAAGAAAAGGGAGATGAATTTTAAGAATTTAATACCACTCTTCCTTTTCTTATATGCTATGAATACAAGAATTATGAGAAAGAAAATATGGGGAGCATGAAGAAGCTGAAAATTGAGGTGTTTTTTGTTAGATTCACTTACATATAACCTCATTGTGTCCTTCTATTGTTCAAAAATTATATATTTAACAAAATATTCATGTTATTAAAACATTTAGACGAGTAATTTTATTGCATATTTGCTGATAGGGTGTATTTTTTTGGATAAAATAATATTTTTGCTTAAAAAGTTAGTCATTTTTTTTTTAAAGTGTAATAAATAACCTCAAATTTTTGTGTATTCTTCAGAGATTCAAATTAATGAAGTTCTATTATTTTCTAAGATACAACATACACAGGTACTATTAATTAACATATTTTCTTTTTGAATTTCTACTAATAATAAGATTAGTCAGCGAAACTAATGTAAATTTATAAAAAATATCAATTTTATTTCATATTGTTTTAGACCACACTCTCAAGTTTATTTAAAATAAAACATTTGATTTTGAAATTAGAAACGTGTTTAAAAAACAAGAAATGGAGAAGAAAATGAGATAAAAATATTTATTTTTGACTGATTTATGAATTTTTTTTTCTTAATAACTTAAAGAATTATGCAGAGCTACAAAAAAAAAAAAAAAAAAAAAAAAACTGGCAGTGCCCTTTTTCCCTAAACTTTAACCTTTTTAATCCCAGAAAGAATTTCATGTAGGTAAAAAATATTTGGTATTGTTTTATAACTTAATCATAACAAAATGCAAAAAGAAATTCATAAATATTTGAAATAGTTAGGGCCTGGGTGAAATGATGAGGACAGGGTGGGGTGGCATCCTGGTATAATTGTACATATTTGTTTAAAATTAGAATATTGAATTATTCAAATTTTAGGTGATGTATTAAGTTTTTATCAAACAGAGGTCAAATGCTATATTTCAGTTATCCTTATCAAATAAGTAAAAATAATCATAAAATGTATATTTTTGTTTGTTAGTTTGTCTTTTAAAATAGATATGTATACTGGCATGCACTCAAGTTATTGGTCCCATACAGGATAAAACAATTTACTTGCTGTATATGTAAGAAAACAATTTCTTATTATTTCACTCAGAAGTTTCATTTTTGTACTCACACTAGACAGGGAAAAAACATTTCCTTGCGGTATGTGTGAAAACAAAATTCTAACAGTTCAATCTTTAAAGTCTCCATCTTAATTCTTATACTAGGGTAAGGACAATGTGTTTGTAGTATATCTACGAAGCCATTTTCTCGAAAATGTATGTTAGCTGTCTATCTTCTTCCCCATTAAGGAAAAATCATTTTCTTGAAAATGTTACTTAGGTTTCAGGGGTCGATCCTGGATTTTATATTTTGGGTACTTATTTTGTGAAGAAAAATTGTTTTAGTGAAAAAGATAAATTCTGTCATGTGTTAGACATTTTTCAGCTGTCACAATTTTGTTTGAAAACTCCAAATATATATTATCTATAATACCATTTTAAGACCGATTTTAAAATGCGGCTTATTATGAAGGGCTGATTTTGCTATATGAAGTTTTGTGTAGGACACTACTTTTTCACTACAACAATTTGGTTAAAAGGCCACAAAGGTGACCCAATTTATGTCTGCTTCGACCAAGGGATGTTTATATTATTCTCATACTCAAGAAAAACTATTTGCTTGTAGTTCTTGGCTTTGTACAGTATATGCACGAAACCATTTTCTAGAAAATATAACTTATATATTCATGTCCATATCTACTGTTGGATAAAACATTTACATGCAATTTGTGTACACAATCATTTTCTCATGAAATCAGTTTAAATATTCATCTTCATACTTGTTAGGAGGGAAAAACAACTTTCCTGTTCGTATTTGCATTTGGGGAGGGAGATTTTAATTTTACTGTGTATAAGACAAAATTTTATGTTAGTTCTGTTTTAAATGTTATAGACATTAGTAAAAGTCCTTTCGCTTGAAACAAATGTATGAATACTTTTTCTCAAAAATACTATCTCAATTTTTATCTTCACTGTCACAGTAAAGACAAATATTGTGCTTGCAGCATTTTGTAAATGTTGCAGCTTGAAGCTTTATGTTAACTACTGAAGTAAGATCTTTTGCTTGATTTGTGTATGATTTTTTTTGTTTCTTAAAAACTTAATTTAAATGCTAATTTTCTTAGCATTGTTGGAAAACTAATTGTATTTAACACTTCTAAACAAAACTTTCACTCGGAAAATTATCTGCAGAGCTGAAATATTTGTGCATTCTGAAGCAAAACATCCTTATTTTGTTATAGAAGTAGGATATATTTTTAAAAATAGTGTTCAATTTTTGTGGTATTGTTCTTGTTGTAGTTAAATAGTTATATTGTGTTTTCTTTAAATGAATATTTTCTTAAAGTGTCCCACTAAACGTTTGATCTATTGTCCAAATTGTTAGTAACTTAAAACAGCTAGGTGCTACTAGTATTTCATTTTGAACAGCTTTAAAATCCATGCCAACAATAGAATCAAAACTCTGTGATCAGTTAATGCAGCATCGTACCATCCAATAACTATATCTATGGAAGAAAATGTGTAAGAATATCTGAAATGTAGCCTTGTAGAACATTGCTCCTTGTTAAAATCCAAATATTTATGGACGCATAGAATAAAGTATATTTAATTAACTGATGTACATTTTTCTTTATTTTCTAAAAAAGCCCTTAGATATACTAATCTGAAAATATCTGTAGGTATGAAACAAATATTTGGCAACTAAGGTATCCAGATGATATTTAGATACCCATATATCTGCATGTACATGTTGGATATCCACACTAAAAATACTAAAATAACATTAAGTTTCACCTGTATATAAGTACCAGTTAATTAAATCCTTAATTGTTTGAAATGAAAATACATTCTTTTACTATATTTACTTCAATAGAATGTAAAATACAGCTGAATAACATTTCTCAAGTAATTCAAATCATCAAGTTTGAGTTCTATTACTATATATTACTGTTCTATTAGATTTAAGGTTATCCTATTCTAATTCTTTCCTTGAAGTGAAAACAAAAAAAGATTAGAAGCCTTCTTTAAGCTTAGTTAGTTTTTAATTTTGATTGAATAAAGCCAAAATTATAAAATATTTGCTCTATTGAAGCAGAACTGCATAGACTAGAATGTAAAAGCACCATATTAAAATCCATATTTATAATGATAAAAATATAAATAATAAATTTTGTATATCAAAAACTATTTGTATATAAACTTTAACTTTTAAGAAAGTTATTAGTACTTCTTGATATGAGTAAAAATTATTATAGTTGAAGTGTTCAATTAATTAATATTTAACTTAAAATATCACTAGAGGAGACAGATACTTTTCAAAAGGTTTATAATAGGTTTTCAATGTGTTATGTCAATAACCCAATCTTGTTAAAGAATTAAACAAGATCTTCATGTAAGCCAGAGTTGATGCACCTGAAGATACAATCTGGTCCTCCAAAATATTGTATCTTTATGGGCCAATGAGGCCGTAAAGATACATTAAGCCAAAAAAAAATTTTTACCTTTCTGAAGCACAAAAAGGGTCTCAAACCTTACAAACAAATTTATTAATGAAAGGAAACAAAATCTTTAAATTAAATAAAAAAAAAAAAACTATCACAAATATATACATACATTATTTGAAAATATAATTTTTTTTTTTTTTATAATACATAAACCTGACTATATGTTAGACATAGACATATTCCTGGTTATGTGTAAGAGTCTCATTGCTCTTTTGTTTATTTTACATTTTTTATCCTTTTCTTTTAATTTTAATTTTATACTTTTTTTTCCTCACAGATATAACTAACACATGACAGTAACAGGTAAACAACCAAGAATCCCGGAAATTGTAAAGAAAATGTAATAACAAGAATATTGCAAATAAGTTTGTTTCTGAGCTGAAATGTAAAATAAAGTTCTACTTCTACATTTAAATGTTTAGAAAATCAGCTCTTGACTAGATATAATCATATGTATATATATATATATATATATACATACACATATATACACTCAAGAACCAAAACATGACCACCTGTCAATAACGAGTTGGCCCACCTTTGGCGCGCAACACAGTACAACCAACACCTCCTAAAGAGAGAAGGCCTGAGCACACTCACTGTGACGTCACGGGATAAGGCTGACTATCAAAGCCATTCAGTTGAAGCTGTAGTTTTAACGGCAACAAAAAAATTTGATTTATTATTTACTGGCGATTATTTATAGCAAATTTCAGTTTTTTTGATTAACATTAACCGTTCTCTGACACAGAATGTATTGCTTTTTGTTTATTCAATCAAATACGTCTAAAATAACACACATTTGTAAAACATATACACTTTAAAATTTGAATTCTCTAATAAAAAAGAATTAACTTAAGCACAAATTATAATCCTTCCAGATTTTCACAATAACACCTATCATCCCCATAATCAAGATATTAACATACTTTATCTATTATATGGATAGTGCATTAAATATGAAATGGAGTTATAAATTATTTTAAAAAACAACACTTACTTAAATATGTTTATAGTTTTAAAAGAAAAATAAAACATCCTAGAATTTTATTATTTATGCTTCTTCTACTACTTAGAAATACATTCATAAAATTTTAAGAAATTTCTACATTTAATCCAGGAAATATATTTAAAACTAATTCATCTAACTTCAAGTACAAAAATTTCCCCCAAGTTTTGAAGAGCAAAACCCCAAGTAAACACTGTACTAAATAAGGTAAAAAAAAAAACATACATTTATATGAAATTTTATTTCTCGAAAACAAAACAAAATCAGAATTTTTTTTTACATTTGATGTTAAAATTAAACACGAGAATGAAAATTTCATTATTGATTAGAGTAATAATTCTATTAATAGAAAATTAGACTTTAACTTTATATCTTTACACTTGATAACTTGATACATACACAATGAAAATATACATAACATACTTAAGAAAATTTGTTCAAGATATATTAAAATCATTTACAATATACAACCTGTGAGTATTAACCTAAGTAATTAATACATCAAATATATATTTTAAGTCAGTAAAAACACAAGGAAAGTTATACTGACCTCTTTTGTTGAACTTTGTATTGTTAAAAAACACTGATACAGATAAATTTTTATCAATACAAACGGAAGAAGTTATTTATGGATTTGGTAACTATATGTGCAAAGAATATATTAATCTTCATATCCAAAAATATCTAACGATTATACAGTTCGTTTTGGGATACACAAATTGAAAGTTCTGCCACAGAATTAAAAATATATTTGGATTTTTCCACAAATTCTAAGCTCTCTTCAATGGCTTTTGATAATACTTTTTCCTCTTTCCTAACAAGAGACGGTACAGTATTTTAGTATGTTACAAATAAAACAGTTTTTTATGTTATAAAACAATTATCTAATCAGAAATTCACTATATTTTTTAAAGTATTAAAAGGGTTATATCCAAAGGTCAGCTTCAATGATATATAATATATAATTACTTTATTCTTTTAGTTGCTTTACAAATGAAAATACAAAAATTTCAACCGTCTATATAGATAGGAATATTTTTCAAATATCAAACATTAATCAATTTATTATCAAAATATCTAATTCTAAATGACGTTTTAATGATATAAAAGTTAATACTACATTATATTTTGAACTGTTTCTTTTAACTCAATTTAGAAAAAAATACAATATTTAACATGTTTTTTTAGCATAATTTTAATTAAGTAGTTAATTCTAAAGAAATTGTAATATTGCATTGTAAAATTTGCTAGTATTATTTATTTATGACAAACTACATTTTAATAGTTGAATAATTTTTAATATATATGTTTAAAAAACATAGAATATTCTTATTTATTCATAAAATTTCTTCATATACGTTAGTCAAAACAAAAGTACTGTCTATAATCTAGAGTAACTGTAAAGAAAAAAAAATCTACTTTTTAAGTAGGGGTTTAATCTTATATCTTATGCCTAAAAATTGTAAATAACAATAGAGTTTACTTACATGGCAATTCTTGTTCACAGTCAGGCTTTTCTAGGAATCGAAATAATCCACTTTTGTCCCAAAATTTCTTTTCTTCGAAACGAGAAAACTGATTTTTTGTTACCTTCGGAGTCATAATTACTTTTACAAATAAGAACAATACATTTATACGGCATTATTACAAAAAAAAAATTAACCGAAATATACAGGAATTGAATTCGCATACTCAGAGGAAGCACAAATGAATTCTCATATCCCCCGCTCAGGAAACGAATTCCGCCAACGTTGCCAATACGCACATTCCATACATATATGTTGATTTTGCATTTGGCGACGGAAATAATTGGAAAAGTGATAACTTGGAAGTTTCTGGTCAGAGTTACAGAATGTTGTCAGCCTTACGCCACTACGTCATCACATTTTCTGGTAAACTGTGCTCAGGCCTTCTCTCTAGGAGGTGTTGGTACAACCCGCCTTGGCATAGATGCCACAAGTCCTTGGTAGATGGCCGGAGACAGATTGTACAAGACGGATAAGCAACGGTTACGCAAATCCGAGATATTGCGAATGGGTGGTCTTTGAACTCTGAGCTGCCGTCCTATGACATACAAAATGTGTTCTATCGGATTGAGATCCAGGGAGTTAGATGGCCAGGACATTAACTGGAATTCAGCATCATGTTCCTGGAACCTCTCTAACACAATTTTAGCCTTTTAACACGGGACGTTGTCCTGTTGGAACAATCCATTTCCAGCTGACAAAACAGAGGCCATGTAAGGGTGCAACTGGTCCGCAATGATGTTCAGATACCTTATAGCATTCATGGGCTGCTCTATCACAACCACGGGTTCCAGAGACGCCCAAGAGAACGTCCCCCAAAGCATAATACCGCCACCACCGGCCTGTGTATGATCTACTGTACATTGAGGGAGGAACTGTTCGCCTGGAAGAAGGCGTATCCTGACACGGCCATCGACGTGATGAATGACAAACCGTGATTCATATGACCAGACAACTCTCACTGATCTATGGACCAGTTGAGATGTCCCCAGCCCAGCGTAGGTGCAGTTGGCAATGACGGTCAGCAAAGGCACACGAGTAGGACATTTGCTGCGTAGCCCCATATCCAACAGTGTCCGCTGAACAGTGTGCTCCGACACTATTCTACTTGGCCCTACATTGTATTGGGTTGTCAACTGAGCCACTGTCTGGCTCCGGTTTTGCTTTACCATGCTAGACAGTCTCCGACGACCTTTTTCTTTGATAGTGTGTGGACGTTCAACACCA
>CM063499.1:18057779-18192779 GCA_032207245.1 Pardosa pseudoannulata
ACGTCTTTCAAGCTCAACTCCTTTCTCGCAAAATATTTTATTACACGGCCAGTCTTCAGCATTCGCACACAACCATTGAGGCCCATTCCACCATTGGGATTTAACCAACTCTTTTGGTGTACATCCTCGGGAAACAAGATCAGCAGGATTCTGGTCTCCTGGAACGTGTCTCCAGTCTTCTGGAGAAGTTAACTTGCGAATCTCTCTGACACGGTTAGACACAAATACGGACCACTCTCCATGCTCCCTAATCCACCAAAGGGCAGTCATGGAATCGCTCCAGAACGTTAGATTCATATTGGGTAAATCAAATGCCAATTTGATTGAATGAGCTAATCTCGCTCCTATGCAACAGGCCATAAGCTCCAACTTTGGTATAGACATCTCTTTCATTGGCGCGACTCTTGATTTTGCTCTTACGATTTGAACTTTAACTTCATAGGAGTCTAATATCGATCTCATGAAAATACAGGCTCCATATGATTTTTTACTGGCATCAACGAAAATATGCAATTCAGAAGTGACATTGGCATACAAATGCCTAGGGATTCGTATTTCATTAAAAAAAAGTAATTTCTTTTAACCAGTTAGAAAATTCTTTTTGCAAGTTAAAGGGTAAAATACTATCCCATGGTATTTTGCTCTTCCAAGCTTCCTGCAATAACAACTTAGGTAACAAAGTAGCAGGACTTAACACACCAAGAGGGTCAAAAATTCGTTGAACAATAGATAGAACAGTTCTTTTAGTTTGATCTCGGTCAAGATCTATTTTCGTCGGCAAATTACATCTTAAGGTATCTTGATCTAGATTCCAAATCATTCCCAAAAGAGAAGTATCTCCAGTAGAATTAGAAAGGTAATTACTGCTAATGTTACCTTCCCATCCTCGTAAATTAAAACATGCATTTTTCATTAATTTTTGAGTTTGGGGAATAAAATGAGCTAATTCTTTCAAACTAGATACTCCGGTTACGCAGTTGTCGACATAAAAAGAATTCTTAAGCTTGGGAACTATGTCATGATATTCTTCAGACGCATTTTCAAACAAATGATACAATGATGCCATTAAAAGAAACGGACTGGAGGTGACACCGAACACTACTCTACAATGTCTATAAATACTAAAGTTCTCGGTTTCAGAAGGAAAAAAGAATCGTAAAAAATCTCTGTGATCCGGGGAAGTGCTCAGCTGCAAAAAGGCTTTTTCTACATCTGCAGAGAGACCAATCTTATATAATCTAACTCTATCGATAATATCCGGAATTAATTCAATTAAGTTCGGCCCTTTAATTAAACGGTCATTTAAGGAAGGTCCGTTACCGTCTTTGGCAGAAGCGTCAAACACCGGTCTGATTTTAGAAGTGTGACTTGCTTCTTTAATTACAGGTCTATGTGGTAAGTAATGCTTACCTAAATCTATTTCCTCATCTGGTACCTTTTCGATAATTTTCAACCTTTCCCATTCCTTAAACACTTCAATATAATCTTTTAAATAGTTTCCTTTTGCCGCACGTTTGCACATATTTCTATGCCTTTTCATGGCTATTTCTTTATTGTTTGATAGCAGGGTATCACACTTAAAAGGCAATAACAACTCATACCTTCCGTTTGGAAGAATAGTTAAATTATCTTGAAATTGCTTGACAGTATCAGAAAAAATTAACTTCTTTTTAGAATTTTCCCATGGATCTGTTATACCAATAATATCAAGATCCCACAAATAATTAGCATCAATATTCATAGCATGCAATGTAATACTAGAAATATTACAATTACTCTCAATTGTATCTGTTTCATATATAACTTCACATTTATAAGGCATGTTTTCCATTCCCATTAAAGTGAAACCTAATTTTGTTTCCAAAACAACTAAACCAGAACTCAATTTAACAGAATTTCCAGTCATTATTAATCCAGCAACGTTAGCTCCTAAAAGTAAATCAATTTCTTCATCTGGGTGATTCAAATCTGGTATCATTAAGTTGTTTTCCTCTAATTCTTTCAACGTTAAAGCTGTTCTAGCTTTTGGGACTAATCCACAAATTTTATCTTTTGATAAAACATCAACATTAACGGAAAATGTATTTTGCAAATCAACAATTTTGATTTCGTATACTTCATGTACACAGGGCTCAGATTTTCTCCCCCCAAATAGGCTATGAACAAGATTTTGTTTTCGTTTTGGTTTTAGCTTAAGTCTACTAATAACTCTGTTGCTTAAATAGGAGAGCTGAGACCCAGTGTCTACAAGAGCTCTAATCTTTAACTCATTTCTTCGGCTCTTAATCTTAACAATTAAAGTCATCAAAAGAACTGGTTCAACACTACAACTATCAGTTAAAATTTTAGTTGTGTCAACTTCTGTTTTACTTTCGTTTGTGCTTGTTTCTCGGTCAGGACACATCAAAATAAAATGATTTCGATTACATTGCATACACTTTATTCGAAATTTGCAAGTTCTAGAAGTGTGTCCCACCCTCAAACAAGAAAAACAAGCACCTTTTTTAGACAAAAGTTTCTTTTTATCTTCAATATTTAACTTTCTAGCCATATAGCAATCTTGACTGGGATGTTTCTTATCACAAAAGAGACAATTTAAATTTCTCTTACCTGGGTTTTCAGGAGTATTTGTGCTTACCAAGGCTGCAGCAGAAGATATTTCATGAGCACGTTCATTAAAAGCGTCTTTCGATTTCTTGTGATGGTTAGCTCCAAACCCGGTACGAGCGAGCACAACCATTTCTTCACCCATTACTTCTTGTTTCAAGAAGTCCATTAAATTTTCGAGAGTTCGATCATCGGATGTAGCAGAATCAGTTCCTTTATTCCGGCTTCTTTCCCAGGCAACAAGTATATCTTCTGGAAGACAGGATTCCACAAGAGGCGTAAGAAAGTCTCCGTATTTTTCTTGAGTTCTGCCTAGGCTATCTAAGGCGCGGAGTTTTCCTTCTAACTCATCATATAAAATTGGAAGTTCCACTTTCGTTCGTCCACTAACTGCATTTTTCATAACCATCGTTAAGAGCTCTCGTACATAAATTTGGACAAGTAAGTCCTCACGCCCGAAACGTTCTTTCAGCTGAGAGACAGCTTTAGAATAATTTGCAGCTGTAGCGGGAAAACTTTCTAAGTCTGGCTGCTTTCGATTTCGGTATAACAGACTGCAACAAGTACTGGAATTTGTCTTCATCAGGTAAGCTTTCATCGAGGTGGATCTTCTCGAACTGACTCCAGAAAGCTAAAAATTCTTTTGGATCACCGTTAAATTTCTTGAGTTCAATTTCAGGAAGTTTGAACCTTCCGTCTCTCAACATCTTTCGGCAGTGAAGAATTGTACAGCAGACTTCCCAAAATAGCAGAAACTGCATGAAATTTGTCTCTATACTCTTCAGCTGTTCCAAAATCCTCTGAAAACAATTTATCGGGGTTTTCGATTTGTAAAATTTTATTAGATATTTCTTCTTGGCAAGCAGTCAAGCGTTCAAATTTATCCTGTAGTTGATTTTTCAAAATCAAAAGTTCTTTTAAGTCCGGAGTTTTCTTCAAAAGCAGCTCATCAATTTTATTAACACAAGTCGTGAATGATATTCTAAAACCTTTTCGTTTCACCTTTAAAGCATCCATTTTCAAATTCTTCCTAAAAATCAACCGTTAACTTTTGCCCCACGTTGGGCGCCAAATTAAATATGTTGAATCTCGTAACACATTTATAAAACTAAAATATTAATTGGGCTCTGGTGCATCTACCCGATGCTTAACGGCTGTCAAAAAAGTAAATAGGAAGTCAAAATAATCTCACAGGGATATTTTAAAACTATAACAACACATTTATTCACTTTCTAAAAAACTAGCAACATTCGCCGAAGCGAACCAAAACTTAAACTAAAAAGAATAACAATTTACAGCGTTGCCACAAAAACTTAATACAAAACTGAAAACATTGGAATTTCGATAGTGGCTTCAACATAGTTCGTTATTTCCGCGCGAGGTGGTGTTCGCAACAAGTAGTAAAGGGAAATAGATGGTGCTAACACCAGTGTTGTGATACGAAACAACCAGCTTGTGACCTACCCGCCCACTTAACTATGGTAGGTATATTCGGATGTCTCTGGGATGTTACCTTTAGACTCACGAAAGCTTCTTTATCGTTGCCCCAACTCACTTTGTTCAGCGCTCTTTTCTTAGTAAGCTCCGTTAAAGGTGCTGTTACCGTTGCATAATTAGAAATATACGTCCGATAAAACCCCATTAATCCGAGCACTGTCTCACCTCCCTTTTATTCTTAGGCCGATGTAGCTTCCTAATGGCCTTATTTTTCTTCCCCAGGCTCGTGTCCCCCCCCCCCCGATTCTGTGGCCGAAGTAATTTATTTGCTTAGACGCGAAATTGCATTTGCTCATACGTACAGAAAACCCCTGATAATCTAGCACCTAGAAAACCGCTTGTAAGTGTTTTAAATAATCTTCAAATGTGCGAAAATAACAATGTCGTCAAAGTACGCTTGCGCAAACCGCTGCAGTTTCCTAGAACCCTAATCATTTCGCGATGGAAAGTGCCCGACATCCCAGCCAAACTGAATGGCGTAACTTTCCACTAATACGTACCTCTGTGAGAAATGAGCGCGGTCAGCCCTCCATTCGTATTCAGTAACCCGGCACAAATCCAGACTGTTAAGCCAGTTCGACTTCTCCGCCTCGTGAATCATCTAGTGCATGTCCTTCATGGAAAAACACAGAAACTTAATCACTGCATTTCGTGCCCGAAAGGCTATACACATACGGGTCGTCGCATCATTTTTGGCTACACAAACCACCGGGTAGGCTATGTCTGCCTCTGAACGTTCAATCAGTTTTAGATCTAACAGTTCCTGAGTCTGCCTATTTACTTCCCTTCTGTATGCCGTCGAGATCCTGTAGCAATGTGGCTTGAGCCTCGCCATATTGGGTACTAGTTCAATTCGGTGTTCCTCTACCTTAGCAGGTTGGAAATTTCTTGTAAACAATCCCCTAAATTTGGTCAACACCTCACTCAATTCTTTGGCTTGTTTCCTCGATATTTCCGGAGTAGATACGGAGCCTAATTGGTCCTTCCAGGTTGCCATTCCACTTCCAGGAATTGGCAGAGTATCTACTTGTCCAAACTCTTCATCCAATATGACGTGTACTACATTGACCCTCATTAAAAACTCTCATTTCATTTTTATGGATATGCTTGGTCGTTCCATCCTCCATTCTTACCGAAAACGAGTGTGGCCTTAACTATTTTTGTACCTTGGCGAGTCCCTGCCATCGTATGTATAATTTATTCGTGGAGTCCGGTATCAGTACAACTACCTAGTCTCCCTCCCTGAATCTTCTTCTGCTCGATCTTAAATTGCACTGGTGGGCCATCCGTTCTTGTTGTATGTACGCCGTCACCTGCGCCTGTTCCGCCACCCTGTTTAACCTAGACTTCAAATCAAACAGATGCTGCGGTATTTATTTAATGCAGAACTGCGCCCTCGTACTTTCTTTCGTGCAGGTGGATTTTAAAATATACCGAGGTACCTGAGCTAGCCTTCAGTCCAAAAGTTTGAACGGCGATACCCCCGTAGTCGAATTGGGTATCTCGCGATATGTCCATAACACATAAGGCAAGTGTAAGTGCCAGTTTCGTATCTCTTCTCGGATCACATGGTGTAGCGTACCCTTTAGCGTCCAATTAAAATTCGCCACCAACCCATTAAACTGGAGGTACATGGGCGTTTAAAACCTAGGACTTGCCCCCAGTCTCCTTTCAAATTCAGACATGATCACCGAATCAAAATTCGTTCCGTTGTCGGATACGATGACAGTCGAGATTCCTGTCTTCGAGAATATATTTAACATTGTCTCACAGGTGCTCCTTGCCATTAAACTCCCTAAGGAAACTGCCTCCGTTTATCTGGTATGCTGGTCCATCCAACACAAGATGCATTTGTGGCCTTTAGGGTTAGGTTTATCAATGGGTCCAATTTAATCGATGTTGACCACTTGGAACGGTATCTAGGGCGTAGCCATCGGAGATATAGGTGTCTTGTCCATTACTTTAATAGGTTTTAAGAGTTGGCATTGTTCGCAAGATCAGCAAAATTCCTTGACGTCCCTCATAGTTGGCCAATGAAAAGAGTATCGTACACTCTCCATTGTTTTTCTGAATCCCATTTGCCCTCCGAACACGGAATTGTGTACAGCCAAATTACATCGACCAGCCTTGACTTCGGCAAAACCAGCTGACAAATTTTCTCCCCTACCACTCTGTCCCGGTAATACAAGAACACCCAGAAATGAGATAATTTTCCTTTTGGAATTTCCCCCACTCCCAATATTTCGTTAGTTCCGCGCACCTCTCCTGGTTCCTAAAAAACATCTCGGACGTTGTAAGTTCTGGGACTTTCTTTGGTTTTTAATAGGAGTTCACCCCAGGCAAACTACGCTCATCCCTTCTTCCTTGGAAAGCGAAACTAGGTTTTTCCCCATCGGAGCCCGGTGCTCTAGCCAGAGAAAACCTAATTTATCCCCACGAACATTTTCTCCCGTTGTTTCTCGGAGGATCCCCTCGCTTCTGCCGGAGAGAACCTTTGGACTGGCCTTTTTGTGCTGCCTCCTTCCTTCTGAGAAAAATCCCTATTTGGCTGCTCCTCCTGCGAGCTCCGATTCACCCCGACTTACCGTTTCCTCGCCCACCCCCAACATTTTTCAGAGTTGTGGAGACAACAGGGCCTCTTCTCACAAGTCCTCAGCCGGTGCACAAATAATTTCCATTAAAAATAGATTCTGCTTTTCGAATTCCTTTAAACCCAATCTCATACTGACTCGAAACTCCGTTTCAAATATATTCTGGGTAACCCCTTTTAGCGGAATGTCGTTCAGCATATTTTGCCGTATAACTGTGATCTCGCTCCCAGAATCTAAAAAAGCATTTCTTGTTTTATCTTTCACCGTCAAACGCACTCGTTCGAGCTTTCCACGGAACGGTAAAACTTTATTTTTGCTTAGACAGGTAACCCTTGCAATGATTGTTTGTTCTTCACTGGTGGTTTCGGACCCTTCCTGTGTTTCCCTTGCGGTGTTGACCCTCGCTTTGACGTCTTCGCTTTTACAATTGTTTTTCATTTGAGGGCAATTCCATTTAAAAATTTCCCTGGAGCTATAGATGTAACATCCTACCGATTCCATACTTCTTGCGAAATCTCTCTTTGGTTCTCCTGTCGATTTCGGCTTATCCTTATCCTTTGGGCTCGGTGCATTTCTCGCCGTAAACATGTAGTTTTTGCCCCTCGACGCAAAGAATTGGTCGCACTCTTGTGTCAGTTTCTTTGGCCTAAACCAAGTTTCTCCTTGCCTAACGAGAATGTGGGACGTGGTCTCGCTGTCCAAGGTGGACACCAGCTTGTCAGAAACAACCAATTGATTGATTGTTTTTGCATCCCTAGCCCCCCCCCCTTTAGCTGGCAATAATAATACCACATCGATGTTAATCTCGTGGTGTACGGCGCAAAGTTTTCATCCGCATTTCTTCTAGCCCTGCGAAAATTTTCGAGTCAGGCTTTCGAAGATGGCTCAAACTCCCTTAATACTATCTTTTTTACAGCTTCATAGTTGTTGTACTCATTCGAATCGAGATAGATTAACAGATTTGCAGCCTTATCTCCCAGTAAACATATTAAGACTTCCTTTCTGCTACTCTTCCCCTCTCTTTCGAATGTTTTTCCAGACTAGTGAAGAAGTTCCACCCTTCGGTTTAAAGGGGATCTTTACCGTTAATTAAGAGTTTTATTGTCTTATTTACCTCGTCAATTGTTTTAACCCGACTAGATCCCGAAGGAGATCGCTGACCGGAGTCTTCAGCTTCCATCCTAATTATTTCATTCTTCCTCTGAGTTAATTCAATCTTTAAACGCAATACCACCAGTTCAAGCTATCTTAATTGCTCCTGCTCATCGCATCTTATCAGTTAGTTCTGCTCCCGCTCTTCGCATCTTCTGAGCTCTTCCCGCTCCCGGACGGCTACGATTTCGTCGAGAAATGCCTCAGCCATTTCTTCATCATACTCCTTGCCTCCTTATGACTTTTTTGCTGTATTTTGCTCATCTCTCTCGACGCTTATTTCCCATCTCTAGTACCAGTTGCACAAGATCTGTCTTTCTTGCCCTGATTAAAAAAGACATTTTTCCAATGCTAGTTAAATCCGCAAATTCCCGCAGTTACCCAGAAACATACCAAAGCTTCAAAATAACACATACCCTTAAAAAGGCAGAAAATATCTACTATGGTAGAGTTGATAACAATAATAAAAGAAAACAAGATAGTGAAGGGCCCAGAATTTTATATACAAGTATTAATATTAACTAAATGCATAAAAAACAATCATATAATGAACTGAGCAAATATAAACATGAAAAAAAAAACAGAACTTCGAAGTTTAGACAGAACAAAACATTTCCTAATTCACTCGCGTCCCTTTGCACCGAATTAAATTAACCATGAGAAAAGGGAAAAACAAGTACAACTCATGCGCCTACCTTCCGAACAGATCATCACTATCCCTAGGACAAATGGCACTCGTATTGCGTCCGGAACACCTCTGGAATTTTCACATCTCCACAGTGGGAAGCCCTGGGCAGATGGCACATTCACCAGTTCCCGATAACTTGTAGAATGTTTATCTCATTGTTGTCTCCAACTTCGGAACTAAACCTTTGAATCATCCAGGTGACAACCACACTCTGATTCCAGAATATAAGCACCAGTGATGTGCTATGAAACCAGCGTGTGTTCTACCTGCCTACTTAACAAAAGCAGGTATGTTCGGTTGTCTCTGGAATGCATAAACAATTAATCCTTCTAAAGTTTAATGGACAACACAAGAAAATTTATTTACAAGATTATAAAATTAAATACAAAGACAAATCATATTCAGTGTCCCGAAGCGTGTGTTACGAATTGTGAACTATAGGTGGCGCTACGCCACATATGTAAAAAAAAAAAGAAAAAGCAGTTGAACAATGGAATTTGTAAGTAGCGGTGGTGTGGCCGCTAGCTAGTAAATAAATTCAGTTTTATTAGTGCAAATGTGTGTTAGTTGGAATTTTTAGTAAGAAGACAGTGTTTATTATGACACTAATTTAACATGGTCCGTCGAGCCGGAGCCAGCAATTGGCAAGAATAGAGTGAAATCGAAAATGCAAACTCCTTTGTGTTTGTGTTACCTATTGAAGAATAGAGTGTTTGGATATACCCTTATTAGGATTCATAGAAGTCAAAGGGTAAGTACCCTTATTAGAAAGATTTATTTGTTTAGTAATTAAGACGATACTTAATTTAAAATGTCTCTGAAAGGGCATTTGGCCAAAAAGCGAACTTTGAAAACTCAACTAACAAAGTTAAGACAGAAAATAGCAGAAACAGATGTACAAAAATCTGACTTAGAAGTGTTATCAAGTAAATTTAAAGTTATAGGGGTTGAGTTAAATGATATTTTTAATGCAGTGTTTGAGTTAGCTGATGTAGAAAATATAGATGAATACACAAAAGAAAAAGAAGAGATTGATGAAACACTTTTAGAAACAGAATTTGAAATTAAGCGTAAATTAGAGAAAATCGCAAAGACAGATAAAATTGAAAAGTGTAATATAAATAGTATAAGCTCTGAAAATAATGTTAAATTACCTAAAATTACGTTACCCACATTTTCGGGAAACTTACATGAATGGCTTTCATTTAAAGATATATTTAAAGCTAGTGTGGATCAAAATCCAAATTTAACAGATGCTGTCAAATTGCAATACTTAAAATCGGCCTTGAGAGGGGATGCATACCGCATCATACACTCAGTCTCTATAGTTGATTCAAATTATAAGTTGGCCTTTTCTTTACTAGAAGAAAGGTTCTCGAATCAGCGAGAACAAGTATATGCTCATCTGAAACGGTTTATGAACATGCAGCCTATGCAAAATGAATCGGCATCACATATTCTAAATTTAATAGATATTACGAATGAATGTGTGAGGTCATTGGAAGCTTTAAAACAAAGTGTTGATGGGTTTTCTTCCAATATATTTGCTTATGTTTTAGCACAAAAGTTAGATCCCAGTACCAAGATTTGGTGGGAACGGAAATTAGAAAAGGAAAATTTGCCAGCCTTAACGGATCTTCTAGAATTTCTTAAAGATCATGCGAGAACACTTAATGCTTCAAAGAGTGTAATTAATTCTAAAAAATGTGCGCACAAAATCACCGCTGTAGTTTCTAATACAAACGAGAAACATTCGCAACATTTATGCAAGCTGTGCGGTTTGAATCCCAAGTTATATAAGTGTATAAAATTTCAGAAGCTTAGTGTAAAAGAGAGATTAGAATTTGTAAGAAAACAGAATTTGTGTTTCTGTTGTTTAAATTCACATAGTGTAAAAAATTGCCCTTCTGATTATATGTGTAGAGTGTGCAAAAAAAAAAGCACAATTCGCTCTTGTGTTTTCAAAACGAAACTTTCTCGACAGATGATTTAGATAGAGGTAATAAGAACAGCTCGTCGAATGAATCAGAAAATCAGAACATAAATAGTACTTTAAACGCGAATGCGGTTTCCTTTCAGTCTAGACAAAGTGAGGCGTACACGGCTGATGCAAGAGTCGTTAATAACAGAAGTGTAGTTTTGTCTACTGCTTGTGTGTTTATAGAAGCCAGCAATGGAAATTTAGTAGCGTTGTGTGACAGCGGAAGTATTTCTTGTTTTTGTACAGCTGAACTTGCGAACTCTCTCAATCTAAAGGAAACAAAAACAAATATCTCCGTAAATGGGATTTCTGGTGTTTCAGCCACAGTTAAAAGAAAGACAGTTGCGCGTATTTGTAATAAAGAACAAACATATAAGAGAAAACTAGAGTTTTTAATAATTCCAAAAATAGCAGGCATGACTCCTGCAAAGAGTATCGACTTTCGGAATATTATGATCCCTGAGAAAGTAAAACTCGCGGATTCAGAATTCTACAAATCAGAAAAGTTGGATTTATTGCTTGGCGTAGAAGTTTTTTATGATATGTTACGAACTGGAAAAATTTATATTCCTCACACAGGTTTAGTTTTTCAAAATAGTGTGTTTGGATACATAGTTAGTGGTAGTGTGAATGATTCACTTCAGGACAATTCATCGTATTGTGGGCTTGTTAATGAAAGCTCAGAATCGGAATTAAAAAGATTCTTCGAGTTAGAATCACTTGGGATTAAGGATGACCCTTATTGTCATGAAGAAGACAAGGGTTTAGAAATTTTTAATGAAACTGTATGCTTCAAATATGAACGTTATGAAGTCAGTTTGCCTTGGAAGAAAGACTGGAATGAACTGGCAGACAATTACACTGTAGCGGAGAAAAGGCTAAGGGGTCTTTTAAAAAGCATGAATTACGACAAATCACTATTTTCAACGTATAGAGAAATATTCGACGACTACCTGAAACAAGGGATTATTGAAGAAGTTACAAATAAAGATACAAAACATAGACCAATTTTCTACTTGCCACATCAACCGGTATTCAGAGAAGCTAGTGCATCGACTAAGACCAGAATAGTGTTCGATGGTAGCTCACATGAAGTGGGACAGTTATCGTTGAATGACTGTCTATGGACGGGGGCAAATTTAAATCCTAACATGTTCCATTTGCTGATTAAATTCAGACTGAACAAAATTGCTATTTTGGCAGATGTAGAAAAAGCATTTCTGCAAATTTCACTGGCAGAAAAAGATAGAGACGCAGTGCGGTTCCTATTTGTGGAAAATACTTCATTAATTGATGTAAAATTGCAGATATACAGATTTCGGCGTGTAAATTTTGGAGTTAAATCGAGTCCATTTCTATTGGCTGCCACAATAAAGAAACATTTAGAAAAATATAGAGAAGACAATCCAGAGGTATTTGAAACTTTGAATACATGTATTTACGTGGACGATTTTATTACAGGTCAAGATGAAGTTGAAGAGGCTTTAAGAATTTCGCGTAAAGCCAAACAAATTATGAATGAAGCAGCTATGAATTTAAGAAAATGGGTAACTAATGATCTTGAATTGATGAAAAGATGGATTTGAGATTCATCCTTATAGAGTCGACAACTCAAATGAGAGACTAAAGGTCCTGGGAATGTCCTGGGATACTTGTCAAGATAGCTTGAGCATAGATGCATGTAGTTTGATATCGTCTCTTAATAACAGAGAAAATACGAAACGCTTCATCCTAAAAACAGCAGGAAAAATATTCGACCCTCTTGGGTTATTAACCCCATTCACCGTTAGACTTAAATTCTTACTCCAAGAACTTTGGGTTCGAAAATTAACTTGGGATGACGAACTTCCAAAGGATATCAGTGAAGAATGGGTTAAGTGGTGTTCTGAGTGTCTGGATCTAAGTAAGATTACAGTTCCTAGATTTGTTCTGAGTCCAGATGCAGATTCGATAGAGCTACATTGCTTTTCAGATGCCAGTCAAAAAGCGTATGGAGCAGTTGTCTATGTTAGATTTGTAAATCAAGGAAGAACTTCTGTGAACTTTATTGCATCAAAGTGTCGTGTTGCACCTGTTAAAAGAGTTACGTTACCTCGTCTTGAACTACTCGGAGCTTTACTTGCAGCTCGTTTAGGTTATGAAATAAAAAAAGGTATTTGATCTAAAGAAAATTTCAACAATGTTTTATTGGACAGATGCAAAAATTGTGTTGTGTTGGATCAAGGGATCCAGCAGTAAATGGAAATCATTTGTTGCCAACCGAGTAAATGAAATTAGAAGTCTGACAGAGCCGAGGGAATGGTTCTATTGCCCTACGAAAGACAACCCAGCAGATCTTCTAACACGTGGTGTAAAAGCTGATTATCTTGTGAACAGTTCCAAATGGTGGTCATGCAGTGACTTTCTGACAAGATTTGAACTTCCCAAACAGGACTTAGCTGAGAATTTGGAAGATTGTACAGAAGAGCTAAAAGACTTTAACAATGAACTGCGGGACTATCCTAAGTTGACTTTAGTTACATATAGAGAACCACATCTTGTGGATGATATTGTTAATTTGTCTTCTAATTATACTAAACTTATTCGTATTGTAAGTTTTATTTTCAGATTTGTCCACAATTGCAAAAGATCTAGTACAAGGAAGTGTGGTGTGCTTTCCTTAAATGAGGTAAGAGCAGCTGAAAATTGGATACTATTAGGTATACAACGAAGTGAGTTTAGGGAGGAAATAGAGCAACTGGAAATGGGTAAGTGTGTTTCTCCCAAAAGTAGAGTAGCGTCTCTCAATGTATTTCTCGATGAAATAGGACTTATGAGAGTAGGCGGACGATTGTCCAATTCGGACCTACCCGCAAACAGCAAACATCCCATTGTCTTACCAGGTAAACATCCTTTAACTGCAGTCATTTTAAACTATTATCACTTAAAGTACTTTCATGTAGGATCGCAAGCCCTCTTACATCAGGTTCGGCAAAAGTTCTGGCCTCTCAATGGCAGAAACAATTGTAGAAAGATAGTTCATGGATGTCTAACATGTTTCAAGAATAAACCTGTTACAGCTCAACAAATAATGGCTGAGTTACCCAGAGAGCGTATTACACCAACCTATCCATTTAATATCACCGGTGTTGATTTCTGCGGTCCCTTTGCTGTAAAATATAAAAATCAAAGAAAGGGGACTCTTAACAAAACTTACATTGCAGTCTACGTATGTATGAGTACTAAGGCCATACATTTGGACTTCGTTACCGATCTAACGAGTCAATCATTCATTGCTAGCCTAAGGCGATTTTTCGCTAGACGAGGGAAATGTGCTAGAATTATGAGCGATAATTCTAAAACGTTTAGTGGTGCTAACCTCGAAATTAAAAGGTTGCAAAAATTAGTTGTGCTCCCAGATGAAAATTTAGCTAATTTCTATAACACTGAGGGCGTAGAGTGGAAATTCATCCCACCTAGGTCACCAAATTTTGGAGGAATATGGGAGGCTGGAGTCAAATCGTTCAAGTTCCATTTTAAAAGAATTGTAGGTAATCAACATTTGAGTTTGGAGGAATTCTTAACGATTTTGACTGAGATAGAAGGAGTGTTAAATTCTAGACCTCTCACTTCTATTTCGGCAGACTTTGATAATTTTGAAATTTTGACCCCAGGTCATTTTTTGGTAGGAAGACCTCTCACATCCCTCGTAGAACCAGATTTATCTGAGATAAATGAAAATAGATTGACTAAGTGGCAAAAGATTACCAAATATACACAGAAAATATGGAAACTGTGGAAACGGGACTACCTTAATAATTTGCAAGAGCGTCACAAATGGAAATTTGTAAAGGACGACGTTCAATTAGGTACTCTTGTATTAGTTAAAGATGAAAATTTGCCGTCAACAAAATGGCTAGTGGGAAGAATAGCTCAGATTTTTCATGGTAGGGATAACGGGGTAAGAGTAGTAACTGTACGCTTGCCAAACCAAAAATTTCTAAAAAGAAATGTACGTGATGTATGTATTCTTCCTGTGGAATAACTATTTGTATTGTATATATTTAAATATCGAACTTTATTCTATAATTTTCAGTTATTAAGCAGTAACTGCAATTTTTTAACGTTTAAACTTGTTATTTAGTATTAATTTCTGTCATAGTATATTTATGTTTCTATTATTCATGTTTAATTGTTTGAAATTGTTAATTTCAACGGCGGGAGTGTTACGAATTGTGAACTATAGGTGGCGCTACGCCACATATGTAAAAAAAAAAAGAAAAAGCAGTTGAACAATGGAATTTGTAAGTAGCGGTGGTGTGACCGCTAGCTAGTAAATAAATTCAGTTTTATTAGTGCAAATGTGTGTTAGTTGGAATTTTTAGTAAGAAGACAGTGTTTATTATGACACTAATTTAACAGCGTGATTTATCCGAAACCATGTTCAGGTGGACGAATGGTCTCCACAACTAAAAAAATTAGGCGTTGCGTCTTGCTCCGTAAGCGAGAGAAGCCTTCCTCCAATGAAAGATATGTTCGGGTCACCGATTCTCAAGGGACTGTCATATCTCTGAACTGACTGCAGATTCTCTCCTTTCTTAGAGAGTCAGCTTCTGGAAACCTGATCCCTTTCGAAAAAGAAATCCTCCTTTTAAATTCATTGCCGCGCTGCAAAGGCGTGACACATCCGAAAACTTAGAACCTTTACCGCATATTCTTCAAAAGAAGGCTGGGTGGAGGGGCCAATAGGGTCTACTTCCAGATGTAGGGAAGGGTGCACAGCTGCAAAAACTGGTCTTGGGTCCAAATTCCTTTCATAGGGATCACATGTAAGTTTTTCATATAATTTGCACATTAGAGGTTTAGTAATCCTGGCTTCGGTATACGAGATGAAAGTTACGAATAAATTTACCATTCCCTTATCAGTTGAATTCTATCTCTCGGAAACAAACTCTCTAGTGCTGCCATCTATCGTAAGCCACAGACGAATACAAGTATCTTATTGTTGTACAGAAGCTTGTGTATTTTTTTTATAAGTTAAAATTGAACAATGTTTTGATAAGAAAAAATTAACAATAAAGAAAGGTGTTTGTCAATGTGAAGATATTTGTTAAGAGTGAAATACATAAAATATGTTCGTGGTCACAATGTCCCCCCAGTACTGGCAAGCTAAGCCAGGAAGTCTTCTATTTGGTTCCTACTTCTAAATTACGAGGATCTACTTTGAGCAAAGTCGTTCTATTTCTCATTCACAGCAGTGATCTTCGTAGAAAACAAAAGGCGTACCCTTTGCTTTATTCGAGTAGCCTATGGCTCTCGTTCTTGGCCTATTCAAAGGGCATAAGTACCATCAACAACATAATAAGCAAATCTCTTTCAAAATTGACCTAAATCGAGCTTTTCGTTAGATACCTGTTAGTCCAGCTGATATTCTGGGCTAACAGCTGTAGTTACCCCATTTAAACTTGAATTTTTGTGTTTGCCCTTCGGTCTTTCCCGCTCTGTGTAGACTTTCCACTGTTTTATGAACGAAGTTCCGTACGGATTACAGTTTGAATTTATCTGCCTACACGATATTTCACCAAACACCGGTCAGTGAATAAGCCTACGGCCAGACCATACAGCTACCTAGTGAATTTTTTGATGCGACACTATCGACATCATTATGCAAGAATTCATAAACAGCTTTTAAAATTATTTCGACACATTTAAACCCACTGCTCATCACATCGGAAACAAAGACTTTTCGGTTCCTTGGAATTAAAAACTTTGAGCTACGTCTTCGTAAGAGTTCACATAGTTCATTCACTGCTATGGTCTCCATGCGATGACTAATATTTGGTTTTTGAGAGGCATCTAAAAATTTTCAAGATTCAACGAAATAACTGTGAATTAACAGCTTCAATTGCGATATTAAAAACAGATTTTAATCTATTTACATCAGAAGGTGGACATAGAAGAAACTCCTAGGTCCTACATTGCCGGTAAATAGCACTCCTACGCAACAAGTTATCACAGCAAAAATTAAAAATAATGAGGAGCGAACGCAAGATACTTAAGCCGGTGAGATTTCAATAACGCTGGTCTCTATAGAGAGCAGCTTCTTCTTCATTTACAAATTTTCAATTTTAAGCAGCTATAGCTGCTGAAATATATAGCTGATTTTAAAAACACCTATAGGTGTTTTTCATAGAATTTTCTACAGTTAGTTTTTCTTTCAGCAATATACTTTGGCGAAAGCAGATGAATTTTTAGCCTCTAAAAAAGATGAAGAAAGAAATGAAAGACTTCAAATCTTTATGAATTATTTTACTTACAGTACTAAAAGACATTCCTAGATGCAATGGGTCTCTGAGTCTAAAGATTTTCTTTTAGACTCAAGACTTTTTTCTTGGCATTTACCTGCATTTGAACAGTTTTAGGATGAGGTTTGTAACCATGTTTTCATTTTTATTTTCAGATACTTTTTTTTCCTTTCAAATTTTTATAAATACCTTTATTTGAAATGCAATAACCATAATTTTTATACCACTTTATAATTAATTGATAGGAATATTTCTCCTCAGAAAGTTCAGTTATATAACCTTCAAGCCATCTTCTTCTTCTTCTTCATGAGCATAACAACCTATTATAGGTCCTTTGCCTCGACAGCACGCTTCCTCCAACTCAAACGGTCTGGGAAGGTAACCCAAACAACACACCGATCTCTATCAGACTTCTATAAGAGCCGGGTTTAGCATTTTGTTGAGGTTTTATAACGAGGTGGGGCCGTTAACCCCACTCTCAACCCTATTTTAGTCGCCTCTTACGACATGCATTGGGGTACATTGGGACTATTCTTGCCCCTTGGTTACCACACGGTCACCGTTGAGGCACCCCGGTCACCATACGGGGTCTTCAAGCCATCTATCATTTTTTAAAAGCAATTTTCAAAATAAACCTTTTACCTTCCAATCAGAAGGTAACAGTAGAAGACTATTAGTCCAAAGTTATCAAATTTCTATCTCAAAATTCCAAATAAATAAAATCAGAAAAAAACATTATAAAATAATTTCCATAAAATGCAAACGTCCTTTGGAAACTTCTGTTGCATATGAAGCATCCACATTTTTTAAACATGATGTTTTAGTGCGAGTCTAATAGATATTAGTAATGGCTACATATTATTGTTGCTGAGGTTCCTCTATTTTTTACAACAAGGAATACTTATAACAGGTAATGGTATTTGCCCTTTTCAATTAAGTTATTTAGCGAAGATAAAAAAAATCAATCATACTGGTTGTGCTACAGCTAATATAATAACTTTCAATAATTCTGCTCTCTATAGAGAACAACGTTATTGAAAGTTCTGATAATAATGAGCTTCACTTCGGTGAGCTTCACGTACTGGTCCAACAATACAGGGCATTGCCTGCCTGTCTAAATGAACTCTCACAGTTACGTACAGTTTTACTTTTTGTGAAATTTTGAGAAGCATAAAAATCTAAACCTTGGAAATAAGCTATCACCTGTTCATAATGCGCGTGCGAAGGAGTGGGAAAGAGTCGCACACAGACGCTTAACACAATACCCGTAGGCTATGTTTCAATTAATAAATGGCAACAGTTTTGCGCTGCAAGTCGCACATAAACAATTTGTTTCATTTAAATCTGGCTCTGTCAGTAGGAGAGGCGACTTAAGAGCTATTTTCTGATATGTTATTGAAATTTAGATAGATTATTTTGTAAATATTTTTGTTAAGATATTTGGTAATCTTCAGACATGAGTAGTGCTTCCTTTTCTTCACTTTTAGAGATCCTGAGAAATCTGGATTGTGAAACTGAACCATGTCATGATATCTTGAGCCGCACTTTTGATACTTGCCTGCGATTACACGATTTAATTGAAGATAATGATTTGCCTACTAGCGAAAGGGCTTTCCAGGTATTGAAGTCTTGCTTTACTGAAGAAGTGTATTAATAAGTATGGCTGAAGTTATATTTGTTTGTGTAATTATACTCATTCCTAAAGAATTAACAGCCAGCCTTCAGTCTGATACAATGCTTAACGATTGGTAATACTATTCGAAGTGCAGTTTATTATGTATCGTTGCATGCATTGTAATCACATATTTTAATAGTCCTTAGTGTATGGTCATGTCTTATTTTTTTTATAACAAGGGTGCATATTTATCATTAATTAATCCGAGATTAATGATAACTTTTTTATTTTTAAATGCTCTTCTCTTTAAAATTTTCTTTAATTTCCTTTTATTATTTTGATAACTGTTGTTCTTATGTTTTATGTAAAGAAAATTACACCATGCATTAGTGATACTGTTTATAGCAATTTAGTTTCATAAAATGAATTCCACTCTTCATGATTCAAGATTTTTCTTTCCTGTATTGTATGTATGTTTTTAAGCTATGTATTTGATAACCTTAGTTATCTATAAAGTCAGTATTTAAAAGGGTATCTATTTTAATTTAATGTGATTACTTTGATGTCTGTTGATTTCATATATGTTGATATTTCCTATCAGTTTGTGGGTTTGAATCCCACTACTGGTGCGGCTATCTGTTCCCAAGAGCAGGTTTCTGCAACCTAAGAAACTAAGAGTACTTTTAAAAAAAAAAAAAAAAAAAAAGGTAAATTCCCAGTTCCGGGGGCCCCGCTGCCATGTTTTTGGCTCTATTTTTGTACAAGTGATTGCTAAATAGTCGCCAAGTGATGTTTACAATTTGTGTATTAAGTTTATACCCAATTTCAAAGCATATTTTGAACAAAAAGAGGTTTAAAATTTTGTTAAGATGAATACAAATTTAAATTTGAGCCTTTAATGTATTTAAAGGCACTTTTGTACTGTTTATTGAACTAAACAGTGCGGAATTTTCACAATAAGTACAAATTAAGCAAAATATAAGCATTAGTTGGTTATATTTAGGCAATTATGCTTATAAAATATTTAGTTATATTTATAAAATACGGTTGCTAGTTAATGAAATTATTTTAAAACTATCAAAAGATTAAAAAGTAATAAAGTACGGTAGAAATTACTTCTAGAAATTATTAGCTTAAAATGGAAATATAAGAACAGAGTAAATGTTTTAAATAAATAATAAATTTTTAGCTTAAAATTCTGAAGAAAGTAAGGGAGTGAAATGATTTTTCTTATCTAGGTGAGGTAAAGCTCCCCTTGATCTTCTGTAACAATAACGGTAGACGATCGAAATAAAATTACTTTTATTACTTAGCGTATCACTTTTAACAATGTAATACACTATAAAATAATATAGTTTAAAAATATTTCTTTTTCATTTTGTATTAAATTAAGACACAATTTTGAATAAAGTTCAAAAAGCAGTAAATAAAAAAATATAAATGTGAAATATAACATCACTTGTTACCCTTCGAAAATGAAGCATAAAATATAAAATAAATAAAGCGCTAACCTAATTTAAAAATCCTGAGTTGTTGGTGGATATACACATTTGATCTGATTTAAAAAATCCTGAAAAGCATCTTGTGGATTTGCTTTCATTTTCCTCCACATAAATTCACAAAGGTACGAATCAAATTGATTTTCACACTTCCGAACTGTGCGGAGGGATCTCTTAATTGAGCTCCAGAAGCCCTCAATTGTATTGGTGTGAACTCCAGTATTAAATTTAAAAAACAAAAAAAAAATACTGCAAGAGCTCAGGCAAAATGGGCAAACATCCATAGCACAGCTCAAATGGACAGACTTGAAATTGACACTAAAAAATTCAAATTCAGCGGTCTTGGAGTATTATTAGTTACAAGAACCAATAAGGGTCAGATATTCAAATCTCGTGTCATTTCTCCCAATACCCTAAAATAAAGGCACCGATTGTCACCCCCATCTTTTTTAGGAGGTGGTGGAAGAGTCCGAAAAGAAGAGCAAGGTTTGCCAGAAAATAGGGTTCTAGAGTTTGGCGAAATCTGTTGGCATTTTCAGACTTTTATGCATAAAATAACCCATTTAACTGTCAACTTAATTTTTCTTAAAATCGCTTATTTTCAGTTAGTTTATTTAATTTCCTTCCGATCCTGAGAAACACCCCCTTCTTACTATTGACGTAATATTCACAGCCAATCGGAGAATTTAGCGGCTGTAGCATACTTGGCTCCCGAGTGAGCGTTATGCAAATTAATAAGTATATATATAGCCTCGAGAGATGTGTTGGTATATATGTGTTATGTTTATCAGGTTTTTTTCCCCCCTTCCTTTAGTAAGAGTTAATTTCTGTTTAGCTTAGGTTAGGACTTGTTAGAATTGTAATTTAAGTGTTTATGAGTTGTTCTTTTGTTATGACAATAAAATTGTTATTGTTTATCGATTTATCGTGTCTTTCTGCACTAATCCAAAAGAATAGGCCTGTAAGCTTAGCAATATCTCCCACGCTTGGCATCCCCACTGAACTGGGTTCCGGGGCCCCCCAAACTGGGAAACAGCCAAAAAAAAAAAAAAAAAAAAAAAAAACAGTGGGGGCCAGTGGGAGTGATGTGCAAACTATGGTTTCCGACCAATAGAGAAGTCGCAAGAAAATTTTTATGGATTGTTACTGAAATAAAGTTATATTAGCTGTAGCACAACCAGTATGGTTGATTTCTTTTTCTTTTTTTTTTTGTCTTTGCTAAACAACTTAATTGAAAAGGGCAAATACCATTACCTGTTATAAGTATTCTTTGTAAAAAATAGAGGAAGCTCTGCAACAATAATATGTAGCCATTACTAATATCTATTAGACTTGCACTAAAACATCATGTTTAAAAAATGTGGATTCTTCATATGCAACACAAGTTTCAAAAGAACGTTTGCATTTTATGGAAATTATTTTATAATTTTTTTTTTCTGATTTTATTTATTTGATTTTTGAGATAGAAATTTAATAACTGTGGTATAATAGTCTGCTACTATTACATTTTGATTGGAAGGTAAAATAAAAGGTTTATTTTGAAAATTGCTTTTAAAATTGATAGATGGCTTGAAGGTTATATAACTACACTTTCTGAGAAGAAATATTCCTATCAACAAATTATAAAGTGGTATAAAGATTATGGTTATTTTATTTCAAATAAAGGTATTTATTAAATTTGAAAGAAAAAAAGTATCTGAAAATAAAAATTAAAACATGGTCACAAAACCTCATCCTAAAACTGTTCAAATGCAGGTAAATACCAAGAAAGGAAGTCTTGAGTCTAAAAGAAAATCCTTAGACTCAAAGATTCATTGTATCTAGGAATGACTTTTGGTACTGTAAGTAAAATAATTCATAAAGATTTGAAGTCTTTCAGTTCTTTCATCTTTTTTAAAGGCTTAAAATTCATCCGCTTTTGCCAAAGTATATTGCTGAAAAAAAAAACTAACTGTAGAAAATTTTAGGAAAAACACCTAGCTGCTTAAAAATGAAAATTTGTAAATGAAGAAGATAAATTTTCTGTTGCTAATCTGATGGGAATGACAGTATAAAATTGCTTTGTCAGTGTACAGAAAAGTTCCTAAATGAATTCATAGTTGCAGGATTTTGTAACAAAGGCAAATTAAAATTGTTTGGGTTGTTCTCTTTTCCGGGTGCCTATTGGTTTAGCCAAGAAAACTTTTATTATGGATCTGTAGTCTGTAGTCATTCAATCTGATTATGTACCTAGCCCATCTTAACCTTTGAATGCTGATGAAATTAACTACTATAATTTTGCATGTATAGTCTGCGGACCATCTGTGTTTAAAAAGCAAATTTCTTCAACCATGGACTATCTGCCAGTGCAGACTATACATGCAAAGTTACAGTATATGTAGGTTTTCATAAATTTTGTATAAGCACTAGTTACTACATTACATATCTGTGTATGTACAAAGAAAGTTTAATTTTCCATTTTGACCATCCCTGAATGAATTTTGAATAATTTTGTTATGAAATTTGTAAGAGCAAATCTGGCATAGCTCAGAAACAATTAGATGTATGGATGTTGAAATTTTGTATTTATGGCTATAATATCTAGTTGTGTCCCTCCAATTTTTATTGTAATCAGCACTCTATGTAATGAAAAAGTTCAATTTAAGAAACATGAAAATGCTACTAGTTACTGCCAGATAGCAGTATTTGACCTTTACTCATTGTTGTATACAATTCTAGTAACTGTTGAATTAATATTTTATAAGATTTTTATGTTATTAAAAATGAATATTTTAGCAATTGTGCTACTCTCCACTTCTATAAAGAGTTTGGGGATTGTACCTACTCACATTTAAATAGAATAAGTTTAAATGAACTGTAGCAAAATTATGCGTAACTTGATAGGCATATAAAAAAATCACATGGTGTCTACGTCAGATTTTTTTTTCAATTTTAGTATGTATATCAGCTATAGTTTTTTATTTGTATCATACCAAATGTCTGAATTATGTATAACATATAACTTGTTCCTATTGTCTAACTTTATAAAGTTTTAATATTTTTTAGGATGCTGTAAAAACCTGTATTAAATATCTTGAAAAATGCACACATATGGTAAATCAGTTGGATTTATTTAGTTCAAATGAATCTTTGGAAGAAATTCAAACATGTAATATCAGGTAAAATGAAATAAATTATTTTTATATGTTCTATATAATTTAATATGGGATATACAATTTTTTTTCTATATTTAGATATCTTATGCTTCCTGCTCTACTTGGCAATTTAAATCTTGCACAGCAGAGTAAAGAGTTATCTGAACGATTAGAATTTCTTCAGTTTGCAGAGGTAGGAATTTTAACTGTTCACATTAAAAGTGATAAAGTGTGTACTGGAGTTTTCACAGTTTTTAGGAGGGATGTAATGAATAGTCATTACATCCCTCCTGTAGTCATTACATGCAGGAGGGATGTAAAGACTATTCATCACATCCTTCCTACTGAATAGTGAATATTTGACCAACTTTTGCGCCAAATAACGATTGTCCTGTGACCAAATAATTACTTTATAAAAAGTTTCACTTATGATAGTAATTTTGTAATTCAAATAAACTTCAAATTTTAAATTAAAAATAAAATAAATATTAACACAATTGTTTTTATTTTTTATATATTTTTATTTTTTAACAATTTGATGTATTTTTTGTATTGTAATTATAATAATGTTATTATTATTAAATATACTAATGATAATTACTGTATATTTCTAAATATGAGCCAATCCATATGTAACTGAGGGTACAAATTTCCTTCAAAAATTTAACCAAAGTTCAAAACCCGTATATAAGCTGAAGTGAAAAAAAACAATTTCTAGAAGGTTCAAATATATCGCCAAGCGGGGAAAATATTTTCCAATCTGTCAGTTGTACCTTGAGATGAATACAGGGACAGATCTTAGCATGTTTCAAAAATGGCGAAGAAAAACAACTTACATTTTAAATTTGAATTCACTTTATGCGTCTTAGTTAATTTCACAATTTACACTAACTTATCTAGATTATTGCTTCTGAGCACGGTTTGATAATCGCAGCGCTAGACCATGCAACCAATAGTATTCTTACTTAGACGCTAACGATAAGTTTCAATTCTAGCAACCCTATATAAAGATAACTTTTTCTTAAATTTGTGGCATCACTCTTCAATTTAAACCACTTTCACCATGGTTGCATCTTCTGCTCTGTGATATGCAAATTTCACCATGTGGGAAATGCAAATTTACGGAGCGAAGAAGATGTCAGGGACTTTCCCGATTGGGTATAAATACCCAGTACCAACCACTAGTAGAAATGCAATTAGAAGTGGTTCGGCCATTTTGCTGCTGCTAATGTATATGCTGTAAATATCTTGTAAATAAAATAGTGGTAGATAAGTCTTATTGTCTTTTTCCACTTTAGTGGTGACCCTGACGTTCTTTAAGATGTGCCTTAGAAATTTCTTTGTCAATCTCAATAATGGAGTCAGTTTCTGTTGTAAAGATCCCCATTTTCAACCTGACTGATCCTGCCTTATGGCTCAAAATGCATGAGAGCACTTTTGAACTGGCAGCTCTCAAACCTATTACCATGTCTCAGACGAAATTTAATCATATCATAGCAAATATTCCACCCAAAACTGCCTCCCTAGTTCAAGATGTAATACTTCATCCGGTTTCAGGTGATCCGTATACCCGTTTGAAAGATGAAATAACAAAGCGATCCAGTGAGTCATCTCAAGCTTAAATACGCTGACTATTAGCTTGTGAACAGTTTGTTTATTAGAAGATTGGCTGATCTGCTACCGTAATAGTACTGTTGTTTTGGAGTGATTATAACACAGATAAGAATTTAAAATTTATTTTTAAATTAAGTTTTCTTATTTCAAAATTTTTATAAGCTTTATTTGCTTTTCGCCGTTATGCATTTTCTTTTTTGTTCTTTATTTTTTTACCAATTTTGTGACTTTTTGTGCCCAATGGCAAAATATGTCACCAAAAAGCACATGTATTACATCTGTTCCATGGACCTGTATATAAGCTGCCCCCCCCCCACTTTAGGTCTTAAAAAAGCCCAAAAAATTCTTGGCTTATGCACGAAATATATGGTATATAATCATATATTTATTCTGTATATATTTTATGTTTGTCTTTATTAAATACACTTATGTATTATGCAACTTAAACATAGTGGCAAAAAGTAAATAAAGCTTGTAAAAATTTTGAAATAAGAAAACATAAAAATTGAAAAATAAATTTAAAATGACTCTTATTTTTGTTAATTGCTCCAAAAGAGCAGTGCTATAACAGTAATGGATCATCTAATAAACACAGTTTTATGTAGCCCAGAAGCAATCGATAAATTACCAAACATAGTATCTTTTTTTTTCTAAACCTATACTGCTTAAATTTAAGAAAAAATTATCTTTATAAAGGGTTGCCAGAATTGAAACTTGTCATTAGCATCTAAGTAAAAATACCATTGGTCCCATGGTATTAACATATGATTATAAATCCATGCTCCATGGCAGTAATTTAGATAAGTTAGTGTAAATTTTGAAATTAACTAAGATGCATGAAGTTAATTAAAATTTAAAATGTAAGATGTTTTTCTTTGCCACTTTCAAAATGTGTGAAGATATATCCTTGTATTTATCTCGAGGTGCAATCGATCCTCTACCTCCGTGATATTTAATTGGGATTCTGTGACAATAAAGGTTTGAGTAGCATTTTAATTTAAAGCAACTTGATTGGAAAATATTTCCCCTGCTTTACCTGCTTAGTGATATTTTTGGCTTTTTGGCAAGAAATTGTTATTTTCACTTCAGCTTCTATACAGGTTTTGAATGTTGGGTGAATTTTTGAAGGAAAATTGTACCCTCGACTTATATACTGATCTGCTTATATTTGGAAATATACAGTAGATATTTTAGGTGTAATAATTTTGATATATGTATGTATATTTAAAAAATTTGTACTCAATCAAAATCAGATTTCTAAATTTTTAATGCATTTTTGAATAATAAGAAAGTACGAGTTATTGGTATAAATAGCTTTGCTCAGCTAGATTTTATTGATTAGTCATAAGTTTTGCTTCAAAAAGAATCCAGAAATCTAGTCATTTTTAGTTATAATTAGCTTCAAATTTTTGGCTTTTCATAAAATTCAAAGTAGATATGCTTTTGTTCTTGTATTTCCCACAGATGTCATTAAATTTGTCTTAAAAAATTTAAAACTTAAATTTCTTGGCAATTGCTTTAATGGTCATGAATTTTCATGAGTTATTTACACATTTTATGCTTACCTTAATGTTATTTTAATTTGAAATTCAAACTTAATGACTTATTTCTCTTTTTTTTTTAAAGGTTTATTTTAAAGATTTCTTACTTAGGTGTAAAAACTATGAACTTAGCAAAAGTCAATTGATTAATTCATATGAAAGAGAACTGTTAGAAGATGATGATTCCATTGAACATATTCCTAACAAAAGGTCTGTTGCTGCATTGCGAGAAAGCAAAATCCAGCAATATAAGCTTAGAAAAGAACTTAAAGATAGAGAAAATGAGCTAAAACCAGCATTAAAAAGAGAAGATGCTGAAGATAGCATTGTAAGATGTTTTTTATAGTCCTGAATATTTTGATATTATACCTCACCAATATGCTATATGACTGTTATAAACTTTCAGTTAACTTGAATTTTAAGAGTTTATAAACTCACAGTTCAGTGTAGTTTAGCATTAGAATAAATATAGACTCCAATATTTATTATATTTGTGTTTATATTATACAATAATAAATGTGTATTCTTAATTTTTTCATATATAATTACATAGTTGTCATATGAGAGTATGTAAAGTAAAATAAATACTTCATTATGATCTCAATGATTAAGTATATCAGTATTTAACAGTAAGCTTAATAAGCAATAATTTCTATTTTTAGTAACTAAATGTTTAAAATTTTTATATTTATTATTTTTTTTGTCCCTTGTCTTTTAAAGATTACTTTTCTTAATATTTATTCCTTTGTTAGTCCTTGAATAAAATTCCCATACAAAAATTAATAGTTAATAAAAAACAATATATATTCCTCGAAAGCATTAAAATTTCTCCTTATTTTTATAGAAGAGAATGTCGAGTATATATCATGTGACTTCCCTTCTTATCTTCTGTTAATATTTAAAACAAAAAATTAGGCATATTTTTTGAGGTAGTCCGAGCAACATCAGTCAATGCGGCTAGTATATATATATATATATATATATATATATATATATAGTTAGTACCGGCTATATGGTCACCTGCTTATATGGTTAGTTTACTAAAGTCCTATCTAACTTAATAGGAAACATGTGTTAAAGTACACCGCTTATACAGTCGTTTTCTTTTTCTTGTTACCGGTTATATGGTCAGTTTAAATTTTTTTTTTAAGAAATCGGAGAGAACCTGAATTCAAGCCTTTATTTCCCTTCCTTTCCCCCTTTCTTCTTTGTGTAGACATCACCTCACTCAGTTTTCTTGCCCTCTGACAAGAGGTGGACATCTGTCTGTTTATTGAAGTTATCTCTCCTTTCTTAAGTTGAAATTGAGACGAAACAAGTAAAGCAAATGTTGTTGCATTTGGATCATACATCACAAATAAGAACGTTCATTTTTTAATTATGGCTTCAAAAAGAAAGAATTTATCATTTGCTGCCAAAAATGAATTGATTGAAAATTTTTAGGCTACTTTTGCCAACACAACATTAAACAACATTTTAGCTGCCAAACTTTGGTCTTCAAGTGTTGAAATCACTGATCAAGATAGAAAACATCAGCGCTTGTCACCTTATGGGAATGTGGATAAGGCTCTTCTGTTATGGATTAAAAATGCACAGTATATGCACAATAGGGTTGTATTGTTCCGCTTATATGGTCTGATTTTTCTGGACCACTGAGCTGACCATACTCCCTTTCCCCCTTTCTTGTTTGTGTAGACATCACCTCTCCCAGTTCTCTTGCCCCCTGATGTCTCTTGCCATCTGTCTGTTTATTGGTTGAAGTTATATTTCCCTGCTTAAGTTGAAATTGATATGAAACAAGTAAAGCAAATATTGTTGCATTTGGATCATGTGTCACAAATAAAAACGTTCATTTTTTAACTATGCATCAAAAAGAAAGAATTTATCATTTGCTGCCAAAAATTGATTGAAAATTTTAAAAAATCTAATTTTTTAAAGGCTACATTTGCCAAAGCAAATTCGATTACCCGGACAACATTAAAAAACATTTTAGCTGCGAAACTTTGGTCTTCAAGTGTTGAAATCACTGATCAAGATAGAAAACGTCAGCACTTGTCACCTTATAGGAATATGAATAAGGCTCTTCTGTTATGGATTAAAAATGCACAGTATATGCATAATAGGGTTAAATTGTTCCGCATATATGGTCACCCCACTTATATGGTCTGATTTTTCTGGACTGCTGAGCTGACCATATAACCGATACAAAGTGTATATATATATATATATATATATATATATATATATATATATATATGTATATATATATGTATATACACACACACACACACAACAATGAAATGAATCTTTATTTAAGTAGGATTATTTAATGTTAGCCCTTATAATGAATGAGAAACCGATTCTATACACCCAAATTTTGTTTTAATCAAATGAATGTATTGTCAGTTATTTATATTTATATTTAGGGTGGGGTGGCCCACAAGGGCACCATCACTGCGGTCCAAGGCCTATTGTACTGAACCCCCCCCCCCATTCACTGGAGCAAGGAGCTCCAGCACAAGGTTAAGAAACAATAACCATTAGATCTCAGGGAGACCAATAGCTGAGATAAATTTCAGCAGCAATTTAACCGGGAAGTTAAATCTAAATCTAAATTGTCAGTTATTATATTTATACATTTAATCAACATAAAAATTTCTTTTCTTTGGAGAAAAATTTAGAAATTAAATATTGAAAATACAAATAAAACTTTTTATGGATTTATTGTTCCTATGACATAGACACAGATATAAGAAGTTAAACTCTTCTATAAATATTTGACCTCAAACTTATGTAATATATTTTTAAGAGTAGTTACAATGTGTTAAAATAAAACCTAAATAAAGTAAATAAAATAATTTTCTTATAAATTAATTTAAAAGTGTGGGTTGTAATAAAACCTTTATGAAATGCATTGTATGTTATATTTTATTTATTTTTTTTATTTATCTATATTTTCTGCAAACTACTAGTTGAAAATAGAACACAATATTTTGGAGTTAACTTTTCCTTTCTAGTAATTTCTTGTCGTAAAATAATCTTTTAATATATTTGAAAATAAAATGTTATTTTATTATGATTGCAAATTTAAATGGGATAAATTTTTTTATAGTGCAGAAATAACAAAATTATTTGAAGAAAGACTTTAAAATTAGGTTATAATATATGTGAGTTGAATTTACTAGTAATTATACCCTTATTACTTTAGAGAGAATATTACCTTGTGGTTCTTGAGAGGTGGATGTTAACTGCTATAGAAGAAATGAGCAATATAAAATGTGAGTTTTTCATTTACCTTTAACACATATCAAGTTAGTATAAACTTCAGTATATTTATTTACATTAAAAAGTATTCAGAATCCTTTTAATTTTATTCAATAGAATTATCCCTAAACTGTCTTCTGTTTATCAGTGTTACTTTTCTAGTTTATCCTTTAACCCTTTCGCACCTACTGTTACAAATTCGTGCCAGCAAGAAATGCACTCACTTCCCAGCCGACACATTGGCTTGCCAGAGCGTTTTCTCGTTCACCCCCGACCGTCACATATGTGTGCCAGTGTTGTGGAACATTTTAAAAACTATAAGCTTTGACACAAGATGGCATTGTATGTCCATATGGTTTTAGATACATGTAGATTTGACCTTGTACTCAATAGGAGAGTAGTATGATACACATACAAGTGGTTTTTGATTATATAAACATCAGGGGAAAGGAATGTTTCTAAATGACATGTTTTATGACAGCTCTTTAAATTCCCACGTGGTGTTTGTTTATGTAAGCAGGGGAGTTTTATTTTATCTAAAGCGTTGTGTATTTCGGTTTGCAATCCAGTTTTTAGTACAGAATTAGATCTGACAGATATTTTTTTTTTTTTTTTTTTTGTTAGATTTACGAAGTGTTGAAAGTGTTTAACTGAGCTTGAAATAGCTGAAATGACGCAAAATATTTCAGATTTTGATTCTGAAACAGATTAGGATATTAGTAATAGTGACACTATAATATATTCTGATTGTTCTTAATGTTCATAATGGATCTAGTGATTCTAACGATGAGGATGATATTTCTGACAAAGAAATTGACGATGTTTCATTTTTTCACATTCCGGAAAAATCCTCCAAAACGGCAAATGAGTTACTACGAGTGCAATGACTGTAACGTAGGATTGTTTGTAGATCCCTGTTTTTAAAATTTTTCATACAAAAAAAGTTTAAATAACATAGTATTCAGTTTTGCATTGTTAAAAGTCATTAAATGCTAAGTAAAAAATGAAAAAAAAAGTAAAGTGTAAAATATATATTTAAATAAGAAATAGCTTAAGTAAATAAAGTGTCTATAAACATATATAAATCCCATTCCGTTTAAATACTTTACGCAGCATTATTAAGTAACGCGTTGCTACTTCGGTAATTTCATGAATTTAGGCTTAATTGAAAAAAAACTTCCGGCCCAGGATACTCACTCGCAAAAGTGACTGCTGGCCTCAGAGATAAGCGTGCGTTTCCGCTTCCCGTCACGAAAGGGTTAAAGAAAATTATACATTTTAATTTTTAAACTGAAATTCAGAAGGAATTTAATGTGTAGTTTCTTTTATTCATATAAATTGCTAAGGTGGTTGGATATCAACCACATGGGAATCCTCTAGTTCAAAGATGAGCAAAGTATAGCCTATAGGCCAGTTCCAGTCCACCAGACAGTTCTATCTGGCTAATTGCAAACTAAAAGTAATATATTTATATAATATAATAAATTACAGTAGAGATGATGATTATCTTCTTCAAGTGTAGTGCTAACCACTTTAAACCCTGGTTTAATTATTTATATAGTTAATGGGGGGTTTAATTTGAAACTAGAAATCAGACTTGTAGAGCAGACATTTTCTTTTTCTTTCTTTCTTTCTTTCTCTTTTTTTTTTTTTTTTTTTTTTTTGTAAACATTAACTAGAAAATTCCAATACAGATGAAATAGTGTTTGCATATCAAAAAATGCTCATCTTAAGTTTCATCAAGGGCCTTTTTCTTTTGCCACAAGTTCTAATATTTCATATAGGAAGATGGTGCATCAGATAACATCATGTGAATAGTAGTGAAATTATTTATAGTAATAATAAAAGAGAGATTTTTTTGCTTTTTTTGATTGAAATGTTCATAAAAATATTTCAACTCCAAAATGTCTTCTAAAAGTTGCAAAGTAATTTTTAAGAGTTAATTTAGAGTTTTGTCCTCTTAAATGTGCTAATAAATGGATCCAGAAGTATTTTTTAGTATAAATTATATTGACCCATTAAATTTTTTTGTTTCTTATCCCACCCGAAAAAAAGTTTGTTTATCCTTAGCTCCATGTTAACCTATGGAAAAAATTGCTGTACTTCTAAGGGGTTTGCTTTAGAAAATGTTTTTTAGACAAATTTATTGTAAGATAATGCAGAAGATGCTCCATTATGTATGACCCTTTTTCAAAATTTACATTGGTAAAATGCCATCATGTGCATTCAAAGGCAACTGTGACCTAAAGTTTTGTCAAATAATTTGCAATTAAACATATTTTTTTTTTTTTTTTTTTTAAATTCAGTTTTCTATAACCTTATATTTCTGCTCCATTTCATTAGGAAATTTTATAAAGAAATCTTTAAATGCAAACCACCCTGAAGTAGAACAAATTTTGCTGTTGGTTAACATGGAATCAGAAGAATCCAAAATGGCTGATATCTTAAATCCAAAGTTATGGACGGACTAAAATAATTATATATATACATATACATACAGGTTTTGGTCACATTAATGTGACTTCTTACTTTCAACCTTTTTTAAAAAAAATTTATATTAACTTTTATTTTCTGAAGAACAATTTTCTGAAGTGTTTGAAAAAATTAACAAGTAGTGAATGCATTTGTAGTTGAATATCTTTTAAAATTCATAAAACTGTCACAGATTTATTGAGCTGCTTTTTAGCAAGGTGAATGAAAAGAGGACATTGAAAAGGGACTTTTTACAAAATTGAATTTGTGTTTTTTAAAATAGCCATTTTATACAAAGTAACCATTTGGCTTTTCACCATTCAGAATTTAAAAAAAATTATTAGTAGTAGCACATTTTTTACACCTCATCTGCTATTTGATATTGTTAATTTACATAATACAAGAATAGCTAATTTGCTGCAGATGACTATTACAAAAAAAAAAAACACAAATTCGTTTTGTCAAAAGTTCCTTATCAGGGATTTCATTTCATTTAACTTACTAAAAAGCAGCTCAATAATCAATGATAGTTGTAAATTGAATAGAGTTAATTATGAAATTATAGCAGCACAAAATGTATATCTTTAGCACATGCACAGAAAAATAATTTCATGCAACTATCTAACCATACTTTTTATGTATTTACTTCATATTTTAGTGGTATATAACTGCTATTGCTTGTCAGATATTTATATTTGGAATTATTCATTACCAAAATAGGATCTAGTGCCAATGAGCTTCATTAACAGAATTTTCCAGTATCATCCTATGAAAATACAACTTCTATATAATTTTGTATAAAAAAATATTTGTAGTCTTATATAACATTATGAATATCACATTTCTGCTTTAGCAAGTATACAGGGATTTTTAAATCTTTGTGATTTAAAAATTTTGGAGTTTTTGTGCTGCAAATGTTAGATTAAATTCTGATATGACAATTTATGTAATATGACACAAAATAAGTATGAATCTAAATGTTATGTATAATGATTTTCAACACAAATCACCATTTTGCTGTGTCTAGATTTCGATTCCTGGTCAATTGATTAAGGAAGTTTCATAAGATTTTCCCAGTTTTGCTCATATAGTACTGTGATCAAAAAGTATCAGGAATGTTCCATTTTAAAAAACATATGCTCAGAATGGTTGGCAAATATTTATAACAGTAATTTGACATTTGATAAAATTATGATAACACCCAGTATTTGATTTTTTGCTTTTGTTTAAAAATGAATTGTTTTCAATGAGATCCATTGTCAATTTTTCAAAATTTTGCATGTAATTGGGAAACAGAACATGCATTTAAATTTTGTTTGTGCAACACAATTTTTCTACAAAAACCTTTTGAAATGTTTCAAAAAGCATTTAATGATGACTTTATCAATTACAAGGATATATGAGTGGTTACAAAATGTTTTTATATATGTAATGAATCCATTGTAGATAAACCACCTTTTCATCACTAAAAAATCAACGTTGATTTTTTTTTCTTGAACTGTCATGGTAGTGTTTTTTAATGAATTATGACCAGACTGTCAGTGAAGAGTATTATTTCAGTGCTGTGATGTGTTTGCATTGAGTAATTGCCCAGAAAAGAATTTTAGCAAAGATGCTGATGGATTTTGTACTATGATTTTTTCAAGATGCAATTATTATTTGAGATTTTTGACAAAATATTCAGCAAGCATGGTTCTACAAGCTCTTTTTTAACCTTACATGGTATTATGTGATATTTTGACTTCTTTGTACAAAATCGTAAGTACTGTAATAATGAAATATTTCAGTGTTTGGATATCAACAGAATTATTCTCTGTGAACATAACTAAAGGTATTTTAGCAAATTTCAAATGTTACATCTGTATGTACAAGAATACTTTAATTTTTAAACTTTAAATACTTTAAATAATTGTGAGCCATCCTGAACTGGTTTTCTTGATGGCTGTACATGCATGTGCATCTTTTATAATTCCAAAGAAATTAGCTCTAGCAGGTTGAAATTTTATATTTAAGACTTTTTTATCATTTAGTTGTGCACTTCCCCTTTTGATTGCAATTTTCACACTATATAACCAAAGACTTCAATAAAACCTATATTAACTATGTGGGGCAACTCAAAAACAGTTAGCCATTGCATGTTAAAATTTTGTATTCAGTACTGTTATAACATACAGTTTTGCACTTCTCTCTTTTGATTCTGCACTCTATATAACAAAAATTTCACTATAATGTATATCAACACTGGAAGATAATTAAAAAATGTTTAGCCATAAAATGTGAAAACTTTTTTTAGGGCTATTATAATATCTACTTGCACTCCTTCATTTTTTAAAGAAATGTATACACTATAGTGGTTTTTAACCTTTTTCAAGCTACTGCCCCCCCCCCCTCTGGGATTGAAATCTGTTCAACGTCCCCTTTGAAAAAATTCCTTCATTTAAACGTAGGGATGGAGAAGTACTCACTTATAAGATGCAAAATGTTTAAGTAACTTTTTTTTCAATAGAATAACCGACCAATTTTTATTTTTTTTTTTAAATTGAGACACGCTTTAGCAACAGTCAAATGAAATATTGTTGATTAAATATATTTTTCTCAATGTCGACTCTATTTCACACATGAGAACATAAAGGATGAAAATTACTGGTTCTGATATTGTCATGTAAATTTATTTTATTGCCGGTAAAAGTCATGTAAATCAAATAATAAATGTAATAAACTTAATTGGTGTTTTAAAAGTTAATTTTGAAGCCAAAATATGCTCATATCATCCCACCACCCTTCAGGAGACAGTATCACCCCTGTTGAGAACCAATGCACTGTATGATGAAAATTCTCAATATAATGGCCGTTAACACTACCACTCTACAACAGTGCAACTTAAAGATATTAACATAGTCATGTGCAATTGTAACAATGCTTTTTAAGTTTATTTTTAGGAAATAAAATATATTATTTGTAAAGAATAATTTAAAATTTTTACTGTTTATTGCTTCCTGGTACAGAGTAAAGGAACAATTCCAATCATGAGAATTTTTGATTTAGACCTATATATCTACATAATGAAAAGTCTCAATATAACAAAATTAAGCACTGTGGGTCTCTACCAGATGTTACTACTTGAGCTCTATTCAGACAACGTGGTTACCTTGAGAAACAAAATCTAATTTGAATCTTGATGAGAATCTGTAAATAAAAATTCTGATGTTGCATCATACAAAATAAAAAAATATATATGTATAAAATATAACAGGTCTACAGGGAAATGATTTGGTGTCCCTGTCAGATTTAAAAAAGTTTCCATACATTAAACACCTTTTCATAGTTTCTGTTTTGAGTCTATTGATACAATTAAAAAAAAAAACTGTTTTGAACTCGAAAGGTGTTTTAGGAAAATAATTTTAAAGCATATTTTGAAAATTTGAAAAAATAAAAAGTTTACAGAAATGCATTACATTTGTAGGAGGTTTTTTGGAGGTTATATAATAAATATTGACACACACACACACACACAAAAGATGCACTTTTGTTCAACGATAGCATGCCTAATATATTTTATCATATTACTATAATACAAATCTTAGATTGCTACCCTTAGAAGGCATCTGGGGAGGCAGCTTTACTCCCAAATAGCTACAGTGTACATTCATCAACAATGATTCACTTAAAGCAATGGCTAGTCAGCCAAATACAGCATTGGCTCCTGTAAGATGAAATGTAATTTCTTATCTCTACCATTAAACAATAAGCAATATTTTACTGCCAGAACTGTATGTGTTATATATCTTTAAATAAATAAATAAAACTTAGTACAGTATTTTGTGTTCAATATGATTGGCTCTAATTTATAAGTTAGAAAAATATAGCTTATAAATTAGGACAACTCTCATTGCTGTTTAGTGATTGAAATATTTGATCAATATAATGTTTTTAGGTAACTGTATTTTTTTTCTTTAATTTCATAAACTGTTAGCTGAAAAGTCTGTTTTGGGATGCATGATTGAGAAAAAAGATACATCATACTCTGTTAATTCTAAATCAAGAGAAATGAAGGTATGTTTTTGACAAGTACTGGGGATTGTTTTTATTTTTCAGTTCTGTGATGAAAATATCTTTTTAATCATAAGGTTTTTTTTTTTTTTTATCTTTTATAATATTTTTGCTTGCTTTTAATTTTTTGGGATAAGTTCAGAATTCCTCATCTGAAATTAAACACAAACATATTTGCTATAAGATATTTGCATTATAAGTTTTTGTCCCTAAATTTTTTGATTTTTAATACTAAAAAAAGTTTGAGAACAACAGATGGTTATTATGGAAATAAATTGAAATATAATATAAAACTTTTTTTTAAAACTATTTTATTTAAGAATGATTTGTTTTAGTAATATTAACATCAGTTATTTTGTCTTTCATACTTTATTCATGTTTGTGAAAATTATACATTATTTATGAAAAATTGAATGATTTTAATTAAACATCATCCCCCTCTGTTAAAATCATATTTAGGTAGAATAAATTTTTGCTATATTATAGTTAAAACTAAAAGGCTAATGTGAATAAGAGTATAAATTAGGTAAATACTAATTTTGTTTTTTATTAACTTGGATTTTTTCCCATTTTCTCTACTTACCTATTTGATGCAAAGTATACCTATAAATGGCTGAAATTTTACTGTTTAGGATTGTGAGTTTGAACTAATTTACAATTGCTTTTGTGGCAGAATTCACAGATTAACTCTTTATTTTTTAATGATTCTATACCAAATGATAACCAAACAATAAGGCTACTGCTTTTTAAGTCTGTCGATTTAAATTCTGCGTTTGTCATAGATGTACTTAGCTGTTAAGAATCTGCTTGCCTATAATTGGTGAGTCCTGGTGCATTAGTCCCCAGGTAATAAGAAACTTGCTATTGATTTACGGTGTGCCAATTTGTAACCACAAACTTCAAAGTTTGTGGTTACAAATCTGGCATGGATGTTTTTAGCCTTTCAGAATCAATTTAAGCAGCAAATCTATGTTTAATTTACCTCTGTGTTCTAAAAAATTGACTTAACTGCTCATAATCAACTCAAACTTTTGAGTATATACTGATAAAGGAAATATAAAGTGATCCTTAATCAATAAGAAACTATCGGTTATCTGTTCTTCATATTTTGATGATATATACAAATGAAGCAACAAAAAACACAAAAGATTTCATTGAATCACATAAGCAGTATTTTGTTGTACTTATTTTTCCCCTCTCCAGCAGATGGAAAAATTCCTTTTATAAAAATGTCATTAGGTTTATGTATTAAGAATTTATCAAGGTGCTGTTTGACTAGAAGTACTGCTTGTCCTGCAAACATCTTTTCAGTTAGAAAATCTGGAATTCACCTAAAGAAAAGAATACCAGGGAATTGCATGGTTTGGTGAATATGGGGGTTGACACAAAACATCCACATATGTCTGTCTTACATTCATTAAAATGTGGAGATTATATTTATGGAAGATAATGCTTTGACAGTTGATTAGTTTTGGGTGCTTAGTTTCAATTTCTTAAAACTCACTTTTAAAATCTTTTTTTTTTTTATTGTCAGATTTTATAAAAACAATATATAATATGTAATACTTTGTAGACTAACCATAAAAAGGCATAACTCTTTCTGAATGCTGCCACCATTTCAATGTTACCAGATGAATTTTATTTGGCTAATTCAATACATTTTCTTGTAGCAATTTCATATAGTATTCATTAATAGTTTCCCAATTTGAACCATCTAAACAAAAACATTTATTGTAATTTATGGGAGGTTACAAACAAGCATGTTCTCAAAATACATCATAACAGTACTTAGTCTTCAAATGATCATGTATTGTACTCTTCAGATTATTTACTAACTTGATAGTTTTTTTTTTTTTTTTTTTTTTTTTTTTTTTAAACTCTATAGCATGATTTTAAAGAATGTTCATTTAAGATATTTCCAAGGCTGAAATTTCCACCCTTCAACTTTTTAAACCATCTCAAAAACAATAACTTGTTCATACAGCGCACACATTTTAAAAGTAATCTGATCAACAGTTTTTCTCATCCTAAAATAAAAAAAAGCATGTCAAAATAAACTTTTGAGTTTCTCTTTCTTAACTTTGCATTAAAATAAAAACTATTTTAGTTATATTTCTATCAAAGATGATTCTGATCCGAAAATTTCCAAAAATTAAAGACAGCACTTTTTTTTAATTATAATTTTTAGGAAAAAAGCTTTTAAAATTATTTTCTACTTCAAATACAAAATATATTAATGAATTTTGAAGATAATCAGAAAGTTTTATATCTTTTCTCACTCTTTTTGCTGCATCCAAAATTTTTTTCTACGGAAGGACAGTAATAATGTTATGTGATTTTTTTAAAAAAGAAATATGTTAAAAATTTAAATTTATGTATTAATTTAAGGAATTGAATTTTTGTTTTCTAAATAACCCATACACACACTGATATGTGTGTTTGTATCATTTTATACAGACCACACTTATATTTGCAACTCTATAATAAGGGGGTATATATTGATATTTGGTAAACGATATATCTCAATATTAAAATATCAGATATCATCTACCTCTAACTTTGACATAACTTTTATTTTAAATTAGTAGCGTATACTTTTTCAGAAAATTTTATATGATGTTCAGAATTTTTATTTTTCCTTAAAATCACCCATGAATATCTACACACATTTGGTTATTGAAGTAGATATTTGATTTGCATTCTGTATTATGTAGTAGTACTGGAAAAACCTTGTTTGCATATTTACTTCCATCATGGGAATATGTATTTTGATTTTTTTTTAAAAACTGTAGAATTTGTCTGTTGACATAATATGTATATATTTATGTATCATCAGAATGTGGAAACCAAAAAGTGTTTTTTTTTTTTTTTTTAATTTTAGCCATCATTTATATTTGTTTTTACTTTAATGTTTGGATGCCTTTTATTTATGCTGTTATTTTTTAGCCTTTAGAGCCAATAATCATCACAAGAAATGAAATTCAAAAAAAAGTATTTGGTTTGGGCTACCCTAGTATTCCTGTGTTAACTATTGACGACTTTTACCGTCAAAGATTTGAGAAAATGGTTAAAGAGCATAAAAACAACTCAGAGTAAGTTTCCTCATGTAAAGTTATTTCACAAGAACTTAGCAATATGTATGTGGTCTTTTATTTTTCCATTTTATTACATTCTTGAAGTATGAAATCTCTATTATAAAGTGATAATTGTTAAAAACTTGTTTCATTTGTTTTTCTAGAAATATATTTACTGCAAATTTTAAAACAAGTATGAAATATAGTTTATTATAAAATGCAAATTTTCTGCACACACACAGAAATAATTTGATCATAGATTGTTTAAAAACTGATTACTGTATTAGAATGAAATAGGCTTTGTAAATTAAAGGGAATAATACAAGATAATTAATATTATATTATTACCCTGAAAAGACCCTGTATTATAGATTCAGATTTACAACTTAATTATTCTAACATTTGTTAATTTAGGAAATCTTTGCAAGACATGGCTATGACTGGGGGAAACAGAAATAATGAAGCAGAAGATATTGAAAAAGAACTGCTGTTAGACAAGGATGATGCAGATGCATTAAAGAAGGCAAGAGCATGGGATGACTGGAAAGATGGTACAAATTTATTGATATTGCTCAAATATACCGGTTTCTGTATCACATTTCTAATGGATATTTTTAATTTGTTAAAAATGTTCCTAATAAGGAGAATTGAACCTGATAAATGCACCCTATATTATATATTTTATTTTATTAAAATATACTGTATAACAACACTTTTACTTTATGAAAAAATTCTATGCTTGATGCATTACTAAATATAATAAACATGCCAGTGTGAATGCTGCATAATTCTATTTAATACTGAAAATCAACCATCAAGAAGATCAGAAGTTACTATCATTATTTCATAGATTGCTGAATAAATTAAAATTAAGCTTATGATATCCAGTTTAGGCCCAAATTCAACAATGAAATTAATATTAATCACATTGCAGCCCATGGATCACCAGATGGACAATACTAGCTCTAAAAACATGTTTACAAATCATTTAGTAGATCTGTAGGAAATAAAATCATGAATGAAAGGGGATCTTTAAAAAGTTAAACCATTTTTGAACACTTTAACTATTGATATCGTCATAAGACTAAATATGAAGAATCTTCGATTTTTCAATATAGAACAGATATTGTATGCAATTTGAGATTCACTTGTTTTTGTCTCATATAATTGTGTACAAGTGGTGCTAAACTCTAATGAATTTCTAAAGAATGAAAGACAAATATTGAATTATCTGATAATTTATTGCATTGCATTTTTAACCTACATTAAAGGCAGTATCTCAAATGTGTCTGAAATACAGTGTTGCATGCTTCAAAAATTTCAGTATGAATTTAGAATACAACGAGTATTTATAGTAGCTTTTATCTAATGCTCCCTAAGAAAACAGGAGTATGCAAATTCTAGATTTGTTTTGATAGAATAAAGGTCTCATTCTTTATAAAGTTTTTTTTTTTTTTTTTTTTTTTTTTTTTAACTTCTCACATAGTCTTACAAAATTTTTTTTCTTGTTTGAACAATTCAATTTCTTTTACAGATAATCCCCGTGGTAGTGGAAATAGAAAGAACAAAGGATAAATGTTGCTGCTCCTCTATTCATCTTCTTATTATCACATAGAAATGTACAAACCCTTTTTTTGTTAATAAATAATTTGTATTTTATATTTGCAACTTTATTCAAAACGTTTTTACATCTAAATTTGATATATTTCCATTTGAATTTACATATTTCACATATACACAGCATGTTTATGAAGTAGAAGGCCTCATTGTAATGCAAGGAAATAACTACCAATGTGAGTCCTTCAATAATATTCTGAATTATAAAAATTATATGCAGTAAATATAGGAAATTATTTGATTAACTTGTGCACCGGCAGAATTTAATTTTAATAAAGCATAGTGAACTTATTGAGGCCTGTATTGTTGCTGCGGGTAAGGATACTGCTGCTGAGGTGGAGGATAAGGGTAACCTCCTGTTGGTGGGTAAGGATATGGCTGTCCCTGATAACCAGGAGCTGCAATAGAAAAAAAAAAGCTTGCATGAAATCACTTTAAAAAATGTATACATAACTGCCAACCTAAGGGAAAAAAAACATGTAAAATAGTATGCAAATGACATTTCTCCCATTTATTACATCAATGTATAAATATTTTTTAATAAACTATTTCAGTACAATAATTTAATAAGTAGCTTCTTTGCATCCAGCCTTTAGTTTGGGTAAGTAAGGTTCCCAAATAAAGTTCTGAAACCTCTGCTATAGATAAAAATAGTAATAAAAATGTTGAATAAATTTCGTATGCTGCAGATTGTTGATGAATGTGTTAGTTTCTTAACAGAAAATTCCAGTTATAAATTATGTGCATGCACAGTATTTCCTTTGAGCCACAGAATAATCATGCCAAATTCCACAACTTTCTCTATTACATGAATCAATTTTTGACATATTATGAATGGTTTTGCATGTAATGTCTTCACTGTAAAAATTTATTTCAAATAGCTTTTTATTCATTGGAAATTGTATATCAAACGATTCCATCACACGTCTAGAAATTTATTACAAACCCGATTTTACACTTCCTTTCTACAGTTTATAGTAGGTGTTCTCAACCCTATTCCCACATCACGATGGCACCTGCAATAAAAAAATTCTATATGACAGATTTTTTTTTTTTTTAATGAAAAAGATATTGAGTCCAACACAGATACCAGCATAAAGTGAAATGACAAATTTCTTTTTGCTTTTGCATTCGCCAACTTAATTTCCTTTATATAAAATCCAAAATGAAATAACTGTTCATCTTGAGGGCAGGATTGCCAAATTTGGCAATAAACCAGCTGAACAGTTTAGTGCTCAGACTTTTTGGACAATATTTCAGAAGCCTTCTGGCAACATAATTCTGAACATTTGGCAACCCTGTTTGTAAACATCCGAAAACTTTGTTAGTTACTTTATATTAATGAACAGTTCCATTACTTAGAGAAATTATGAGATTATTAAATGCTTAAATTGAATTGAGTAATTTTCAATCCTAAAATTGTGTTATACTAGAATTTTACTTATTTTACACAGATTATAATTCTGGATGATAAATTGAGTAGAAGAGGTTTTGATCTCAGCAGTGAACATTTGACAATATCAAAGAATTTGGAAACAACAAATCGTATCAATTTGTATAAATAAAACATGCACAAACAGATGCTTTTTATGAATAGAGTTAATATCTAGAGATTTATTAGTGCACATGTAGTGTAGATTCTCATTGGCAGGTTTTACAACTTAATAATAATTAAAAAAAAAATTTCAAATGTGAGACTTATTATAAATTTTTCTTCATCCTTTAAATTTCGTCTAAACTAAAAATTTTTGAAAATTTTGTAATGTTACTTTTTGTAATTATTTTATCTTTCCATGTATTTATGCTACCATTTTACTGACCAACGAGAAAACAATCAAATGAAGACTTATATTGCATCTCTTACTATTTAAACTAAACTTCAGTTATAATAAAAGGATAAGTAAAAAGAATAAGTATACTTTAATTCTACATTTAATAATAAAAAGTAATAGGATATAAATTAAATGTGAATTAATCTAATGAAGCTATTATAAATGAAAAATGGCTGTGTATTAATTTTGCTTATATTTCATAATTACTCATTCTTAAATGAAAACTTTTTTTCCTCATTTGTCTATTGGCTTTTTTTAGGCTTATAAATGTTTTAAATAAAAAAAAAAAAGTTTTAAATAACCAAATCTATGCCAACAATTATGTTTTTATTAAAAAAAATAAAAAATGATAGAATATGTCAAGCTTAAAATTATTGAAAATTTGCTTATTTATTTTCTATTGTATTAAAACTTTAAAAATTCAGTTCTAAATAACTGACTTAAGTTTTACTTTAAGAAATGGCAACTGTAAAACAAAAACAAAATTGATAGAACATTGCAGTTTTTAATTACTGAAAATAAAAATCTTGCAAGGTAAGAAAATAAATACAATGATTTCCTAATAAAATGAGGAAGAAGAATAAATATGTACATCTATCGATATAAAAAATAAGTTATTAAAATGAAATTGATTTCCATATTGGGACATTTCAGGAACAGAAGATATTAACAAAAAATAGAAAATTACATATTTATGCAGAATATCAAACATCGAGCAATTATAATGCCAACAATGAGAATCTGGCCAGTATTTATAATGCCAACTTAACAATGGAAATTGGTGTGATACAAAATTAAAATGCTTTTTAGGTGGGTTTTTAATTAATATCTTTTGAACTAATTGGAATATAATGGACGTGAGTGGTTGAAATTACTTTCCTGGATCGCTCTGCGTCTATTGGTACCTTTGGCACACTTCTGTGTCCATTGGTTCATGAAGATAAGCACACACACATAGTCACAGTCAGATTTTAATAAATAAGATAGCAGTTAAAAGCTTCATAAATGAATACAAATACATTTTGATTAAATAACTTGCTCTTTAGCCCTTATATATTTCACAATTTCCAATGGGTAAAAAAATTAATGATTAAAAAAATAGACAAACAAGTAAATTGAAAACAGAAGTAAGAGACTATCTAAATTTTAAATATATTCAACAATTTGAGTAATTAAAAATATTTATGAACAATGCAATATGAAAATTAGCTGCAAACTAATTATTGGTGTGCTTTTCTAATGTTGAATTCCCAATGACGTTCGTGTGTATTTTTGTGAAATTACACATATTATTGGAAATAAAATGTAATTTTATTTTCCCGGAAATCCTGAAATAGTTTGGGAGAAATACCCAGAACACAGATACCCCTAATAAGTCAAGATACTTATGGACAATAAGCCAATAGATGGCATTAAAAATATTGAACTATGGAGTTCCAGGACAAATTTTCAATTACACATTATCTATTATCTACCAATGTTATAAATTAAATCCATAATCAAAGAATAAAATTCAAACCTGGAGGGAATGCTGGCATCACAATCTGTCCGTATGGATTGTAAGGAGCAGCTGGATAAGGATAAGGGTATGCAGGATAAGTGGGATATGGCAACTGTGCTTCTGGTGGTGCCTGAGGTATGTTCATATTTGGAGGTGCAACACCAGATGCTTCACTGGTTGTAAGAGGAGCAGGCACATTCCAATTTGGTGGGGCCACATTTGCAGGCTCTGCTTTAGGTGGTGGTGGCCTGGTTGGTTTGGGTTTTGAAGCTAAAATATAAATAAATTTCTCATTAAGAACCACATTACAGTTCATATATTTTGCATTCCAATATAGCAGGCATTAAGCATATTAAAAAACTAAATTCAAATTAAAATGATTAACAACAGTTTCTTCACAATGCTTGCCATACAAGATACAAAAAAGTGCTCCAAGATATGCAACTTTTTTTTTTAGAACTATGACAAATTTTTTGTAACAGAGGGGCTGATTACACCAGATTGGTTTGGTTTGGAATGCTATGATATACCGTTTTGCTAAACAAGGGCTAATGAGACTGGGACCCACTGCTTAAAGCCAAGACACACTTTTGAACAGTTATAAACATCCATGCCAGGGAGGAATTTAAACCCCCAAACTTTGGTACCAAAGAATAGCACCTTATTCATTTGGCAATTGTTTGGTCTGATTAAACTGGAATCTATTCCTTGAAGGAAATTTAACACTTTTTAAGGCTGTGGCAAATATACTTATCAAAGAGACTATTTTTAAATGTCTATGGTAAGCCATTAACACCTTGTCCTCATAACAGGGTTTTAACAATTGTTAGCTTTGGATGAAGAGAAGACAACATTAGGAAGCCAATTTCTTCTACATATAACCTTTGATTAATTTACCTTTACTCAATACAAATTCATTTTTAGATTGTAGTATTTTCAAAATATGATTTATAAATATTATATAGTTCAAAATGAAAAGAAATATGAAGCATAAAATGTCCTAATCAATAATAGCACCAAGTAGACAGTAATAAGCATACTCCTCGCAAAAAAAAAAAAAAAAAAAAAAAAAGTTAAAATCAAATAAACTTAATATAAATGAATTTATTTTCTTAAATCTATTCTAATTCAGAAAGTATTTCAATATATTATTGTTAGGAAAAAATGTCTTTATAAAGAATTAAAACAGGATATGAACATGAATCTTTAGATCAGTTTCAAATAAGTTGTGAAGATTTGAATTGAATGGTTTTAAACAAAGTTTATTTACAAAGTTGGTTGTTTTGATTGAAAATACAATTCAATTTCATCTAAACATCTTTAAGAATAGATAACAATTATACCAATACTAGCATATAGCCCGTCATTTGACGGGATCAGTAAAATTTTTAAATTTCCAGAATTGTAAAGTACCCTATGAAGCAGGTAATAAAATGGTTTGTGTTTTGGCTGAGAACTATCTGGTACCGGCTCAATAATGTGTTTATCTTCATACTCCTCTAAAGTCTCCCTACATTGTGAATGCAGTTTAGAAATTCCTTTGAATTCCTTTAGAAAGACAATTCAAAGTTTACTTAGCTACGTCGAAATTATCGTTGAGTTCTTCCCAATTTTTTGCCACTGTAATTAATGGAATTCATTTAGTCAAACCGAGTGATTATGTATAAAAAACAAACACACAAACAAACAAAATTCTTAATTTTTTAATTAAGATATATAACTTAAACGCTAGATGTTTATTAGTCCATGAAATAGACTCCTAGACTTTTAGGAAACGAATTTGTTGTTAATACCAGTGATAAAATTTTCATTACAATAAAAAATAATCGATGATTAAATTTAAAATTATCACTTATATACTTATATCTATTATTTAATTATTTAATAATACTACTATATATCTATTATTTAATACAAATATAAAAGAAAATTATTTGCTTAATATCTAAGTTCAGTGATAAAACGTAGGAAAATAATGCGCGTGATATTTAAATAATTTAAAATAAGAAATGATTAAATAAGATGGTTAAAAGAATGACGTCATAATGCTAGAAAAATTGTAATTTTTACCTATTTATTACTAGCATATAGCCCGTCATATGACGGGATCAGTAAAATTTTTAATTTTCCAGAATTGTAAACTACCCTATGAGGCAGGTAAAAAAAAAATGGGTTTTTTTTGGCTGAGAATTATCTTGCAGCAAAAAATAATCGTTGATTGAATTTTAAATTATCACATACGTACCTAATCTATTATTTAAGAGAAATATAAAAGAAAATTAATTACGTAATATATAAGTTCAGTGATAAAACGTGTGAAAATAATGCAGACGATATTTAAATAATTTAAAATAAGAAATGATTAAATGAGATGGTTAAAGGAATGATGTCATAATGATAGAAAAATGTTTTTTTCATCTATTTATTCTATAATAAATTGATAAATTTAATCGCCTGCCCTTAATCGGGGGAAAATGGGGCTTGAAATAATCGCATTAAACTCTCGAAAAGGGGGGAAGGAGTGAATTTCAATATTTTTGCTGTGATATGAAGCTTATTTATACCAATTTATTTTAGAATCAGATCGATAGTTAAGGAGAAAATAAACTTTACTCGCTTTAAATTTTGCTAACCCTAACTCATTAAGAATTCAATATGAAGCCTATTTCCATTCCAGGTCCAACCGCTTCAAAAATTCGTGGACAGACGGACAGATAACTTAGGCTATTATTATATTGGGGACTAGACTTGTGAACTGTTACTATTATGTTATTGTTATTGTTATGTAGTTAGTTGTAAGTTAAATTTTAAGATAAAAGTTAACTTAGGTGGGAGAATGTCAAATCGTCTGTTAAAATTGATGTTCTACCCGCATATTATCTTTTTTATTTTATTTTTTTTTCTGTAAGTTGCGAGTGGCAACGAACGATTTTGTTTAGTGAAAACATGGCTGTTGTTTCGTATGCGAGAAAAATGGCTCTTGAGTTGCTTTTGTGCTTTAATATGTTAATATTATTTACGCCATAAATTCTTCTATGTGACATTTTCTGTGCATTTAAAGATCTCGCATACGTAAATATAATAAAAAGTGTTTTATATTAAAAGGGCGTCTGTTTTGAGCAATAAATTAACGCCATTGAGAACATTCTTCAGTATCACACTTCTGATTTCGAAACCCAAACGGGACAGTGATTATTTGGTGGCATATATGAATGGTATCGAAAATGATAAATTTAATCGCCTGCTTTTAACGGGATGAGAATAAGGCTTGAAATAATAGCATTAAACGCTAAAAAAGGAGGGATGGCTTAGATTTTGAACTCGCTTTGAATTTTGCTAACCCTAACTCATAAAAAATTCAATATGGATGCCTGTATCCGTTCCAGGTACAACCGCTTCAAAAATTTGCCGACAGACACCTTAGGCTATTATTATATAGGGGATTAATAAAAAAGGAACTTAATTGTTAAACTTAAAAAGGAATTAAAACTCTAACATATCTATAGAAAAAGTGTAATAAAGAGACTATGTTCAAATGCGTGTAACATCTAACAGCCTCTATATATTCAAAATAATTCCCACATACCTAAAGGAAGTACTGATCATTATTTAGCACAAGAGTAAATTATTAATATTAATTTCATTTATTTCACCAATCTATAAAACACAATCTTAGTTATTAGCCTCAGAGTACATCACATTGAGTATAATACAACACCCTCTGGGACTGGTTCTGGTGCTTTCTGCATTACCAAAAACATCAGGCTTTTGTTCTTCCTGGGTAAACTAACTTCTGTTTTCCAGGCTGAAGTTGCTGCCATTCTTGCTTGTGCAAACAACTGCATAGCAAGGGGGGTTGCCAACAGATGGTTAAAGATCTTCTTGGACAATCAGGCTGTACTTATGGCCTTGCACAGGTACTGCTTCTCATCCAAAATTGTGTGGGATTCCTACAGGATCATTAACCAGCTGGCTATGGTCAATAAGATAACCCTAGTCTGGGTTCCTGGGCACTGCGGTATTTTTGGCAACGAGGTTGCTGATAATCTTGATAAGTACGGCTCTGAGTTGCCCTTCATTGGGCCGGAACTGGTACTTGGTATTCCTCATAATGTCAGAAGGACTGTTATGGACCTTCTAATGGGGGAGACTTATAGGGCCTGACTTGATTCTGGTAATCAAAGACAGGCCAAGGAGCTTAACCAGGGTTATCCCTGGATGAGAGCTAATGAGCTACTTAAGCTCAGTAGAAATGAGCTAAGGGTGGCCATTGGTTTGTTGACTGGCCATTGTTGCCTGAAGAGGCACTTTAACATTATTGGCATCACAGATAGCCCAGTATATAGGGGGTGCCATATGGCAGAGAGTTCCTCACACATTTTGTGTGAATGTAACTACTACTGTGCCAAGAGATTTGAATTTCTTGGATATCACTTCATCGAACTGTGGGAGCTGATCAACTTCCCAGTTAAATTGCTGCTTAGATTTATCTCAGCTATTGGTCTCTGTGAGACCTAATCGTTAATATTTCTTAACTTTGTGCTGGGATTCTTTGTTCCAGTGAAGAGGGCTTTTTCAGTACAATAGGCCTTAAGTTGCAGTGCTGGTGCCCTTATGAACCGCCCCACCCTAATTCTAATCTAAATAATATAACTATAACTGTACCACTTTTAAATAACATTTACATCAAATGACAAACTCATTAAATGAATAGAATGTTGTAAAATTAACGATGCTAAGAATGATTAGCAATAATATTAACAAAATGCTAAAAAAAAATCTATCAAATGCACTTTGTGCAATAAAACTTACCTTCTGAACTTGGGGGTTGTAAGGGAGATGGCTGGGTTGCAATAGAAACAATATTCTTTTGAAGGTCTTTACACAATTCATCTTTTTCTGTTTTACGAGCAAAGCAAAAGTCATTGATTTTGTTTTGGAAATTCACCAGTACTTCAGTTAAATTATTATAAAACTGCAAAAAAATTAATATAGTTATACGTAAAATATTATAAAAAAATAATCAAAATTTCCACAGTATGATTAAAATTAAAATATATACTTTTGATCCTTCTTCCAAGTTTCCTGTTAATTCCATGAAGGCATCATGAGCTGAAGCTAAATCACTTAACATACTCTCTCTTTGAGCACCGGATCCATCCAAACTTTTCTCCTTTGAGAATTCATTATTAGCAGTCTGTAAAAGCATTTAATTATAATATATTAATTCATGTTGGATAAATTATTATAATGATTTAACTGATTATCCCATTTTAGGGCTGGTTAAAAAATAGTTTGTAGAATTTATGGTTTTGCAGAATAATTTTTCCTTTTTAGCAAAAGTAGATGGCTACCCTTTAAACAATTTCCCAAATCTTTCAGTATCTGCTATTATTTATAATTTTGTCACTTGATTTAACATTTTAAAATTAAGAATCTTGTGCATAAAATTCTTTTTAGACAGGTACACGGACGGAAATCAGAACAAATAGTTTTATCTTTCATAAAACTGCCATCAGTATACTGTGTCTACAGATGAAATCAAATAAGTATTCTTATCACAAGTTCTTATTGTTTTATAAATGCCATCCTATAATGCTTAATATGGCAGCTTATCACTATAGAACAAACTGTAATATTCAAAGATGTTTAAGTTTCATATTTGTTTTGCTCTTTATAGTTCTAATAACAGAAATTTAAGATATTCAGCAGAAATTATCTAGGCATTAATGAGTTAATTTACAAATTAATATTCAATTAGGCATGCCTCAATTTCTGAGGCATGCCTAATTGAGCATGAACTTCACAGAGATATGTAAGCTGAATTTTAGTAACAAATTGTTTAAATAGCATTAAAATTTATATTTTGAAATTTCAACCTCTATATTAGTACTTGTCATCAATATATGGTATGAATTTTTTTACAATAAATAAAAGAATTTTCAGACAGTCAAAATAATACTGAAATAATAATAAAAAATTCTAGATTGATCATTTTATAAAGTGAGAATCAACAACCTTATATTTCTTTCTTAATTTTTATATATTTATTTAATCATTCATTCAAAGAGCAGTAAACAGATACATAACTTCTGAGGTGAGATGGATAAAAATTCCTAATTTAATCACCTACCCAAAAGATTATAATAAATATATGAAATAATGTCCTACTATATTTATATTAATAATAAGTAACTATTATGCATCAAGTTACTTCAAAATTAAAACAACATAAAATAATGCGTAGTAAAATTACACATTGTTATTATATGAATAAATTTAATACAGAATTTGATCCTGAATTATTTTTCTAATTTATTGTAATTAGATATAATTAAATTGCTTCAGCAGTTATTGAAATACCATTTTAATTTTATAACTTTTAATTTTAAATATGTCGAGTTTGAAAATAAAAATTTACTAATATACACAATACAGATAATAAAATATATTTCAACAAATGTGTCATTGTGATTCATTAAAATTTATATAAGCATCTTAATGTTTATTAAACTTACTAACAAGCTGAAAATGTAACAAAAGTAAGTGTAAATAACAATGTAAGAAAAAAATATTTCAGCAAGAGAATTAAAAAAAATAAAAATAAAAAAAAAAAATTAGAAGAGAAGGATTTGGCTGTTTTATATCAACTTACTGTATGGACAGTGGGTGAGGTAGCAAGTGTAAGTTTATATACTTGTGTAGTCCACAAAGGCTTTTTTTTTCAAATGATTATTTGAAAGTCCTGGGTTATAAACAATAGCAAGTTATTGTTATTTGAATGTAGCTACAATGTACTATGCTTAATTGAACTTTATATTTGATTTCTTTTTAACTTGCGGGGGATGTTGTTTTGTCCTAGATATTTCATTATGTTTAGCTTTGCTTCTGATTTATGTTACAAAATAAAATGCTGGAACTTTTTTAATGGTCAGTTTTTATTTGCCATTACTTCAATGTTCAGTCTAGTCTAGTCTAGTCTAAAACTTTTACTGCATTTAGGCATTTTTTCCCTTTAATATTTAAAAATTGGACTGAGAGTCTCATTATTTTAGAGGGACACAGCCATAACCTTCCTGTCGGTGAACTAAAGAATTGTTTGAAATTCAGTTTCTTTTGCAAGTTTGAGTCATTAGCAATTGTGTAAAAAGTAACCATATTTGTCATTTACTTTTGATTGTACATCCCCTTTATACTCTTTTCTTTTTTATTCCATGGTCAATCATATGAAAAAAAAGCACTCATATTGATTTTTTTAAAGGGACAGAAATGGAAAACAATAAAGAATTGAATTGAAAGTAGAAATTCCTCAAAATATGCAACTAAGAATAAATTACTTCAACACTAATTGATAGTATTTAAACATTTTAGAAAATTTAACATGTTTAAAATGATAATAATTAATTGTAATTGATGCAAGCTTTTAATAAAGTGGACTGCCAGATAGCAAAGAATAGGTATTCTATTGCCTCTATTTCTATATGTACACAATCCCTATGATTTTAATTTTGACAAAGTTTCATGTGCTTCAGAAAAACTCTGTACTGATTTCGGATGTTTTTGTTGCCATTTTCTCTTTTTTTATGATCTTGCCTCTAGTCTGTGCATAGGTCTTTCACTGTGTAACTCCAAAAGTTGTTAGGTTAACAACCCTCTGTTTCTCTATGAAAGTTCCTAGAAATGTTTTTGCTATCCACACAGCCTTGAAACCTTCTTAGCAACATAAAAAACTCATTTCTTCAATTTCCTAAGTTCCACAAAAAAGATGCCAATGAAAAAAAGTTGCAATGTAACAATTTTTTACAATGACAAATGCAGAAAAAAAAATCTGGAAATGATAATTATGGGGGAAAATAACATTGAATGTATGAGGATAAATTCCTGACCAGATTAATTGAACAATGAATGCAGAAAAACACATGTGAGAGGAATAGATTAAGGTCTTACTGTATCAGTAAAATTTTAATTTACCTCATTAAAGTAAATATGAGTTCAATTTAATAAATAAACAAAGTGCAGAGGGGAGTGTAAATGTATACACTTTTGCATTAAGAAAAGATGAAGTTAATGACAAACCTGAATTTCATTAACTAATTGTTCTTGTCTAGAAATGTTATCTCTGATTTGCTTTTGTATTGGTCCATATATTTCTCCCAATGTTTCCACTGACAGAGCTTCTTCATTTACTCCACCATCACTTGATAAGGCAGATAGAAATTTGGCTTCTATAAAATTCAAATCTCTGTTACAGTAAAATCTATCACATATATATTTATTGAATAATGAGAATAAAAATAATTTTAAAATAAATAAGAATTAAATTTATGAATTATTTTTAAGAACTACATACTTTTGTGATATGTAAAAAAAAATCATGATATTAAAAAAATATAATAGAATTCAATAACTACTTCTATCTCACAGGCACTGGGTAAAAATTTAAAATAAAAAAAAAGAAGGAAAAAGAGGAAGTTAAATAACTATTAAAAATTAATGTTTTGATTTACTTAATGCAAAAACGAGTACCTAAATGAAATATGCAAGAATCTAAATAACTTTTTATCAAAGTAAACAAGTACCCAAGTTTCTTAGTAAAAAAATATTTAAAACAGATTCTAATCAGATGCTTCTTTAATGTGCCCAATAAAAAGTTATAAATAAATTATATTAAACTTTGTATATTAAATTAAAATTATATTAAAATTTATTATATTAAACTTTCAGAAACCATGTTGTTTACTTGTTGTACCTGAACCTTTAAAAAATGCTAGATATCAAAAAATTATAACTTGCATAAGATTTATATATATAAGCTTTAAAAAATATTACCTTTAATGATTTTAATTGACATAAAACAAATAATTGAACAATTGACTATTAGAATGACCAAAAATAAAAACGAATGCAAAAATAATTTTGTTTTTAGTTGTTGCTTACTACTTTAATATTGAATTAATTTGTAATCTTCTATTGAAATGATGACAGTATCAAGATAGTGTAAGGAATTTCTTTGTCCAATACACCAAAAAAACATTTTTTTCCTTCATTATGCGAACTTAGTGAATGACAAAGAAAGGATTGTTCTATCACATTCCAAAGATTCACTTAAAATGTATAAAATGGAGATTCACTATTAAAGGATAAATTTGAATTGTAAACAATAGTAAAATCTTGAGATCAAAATCTTCATTTGTTATAGGCTGGTTCTCATTGGAATAGGAATTTCAACAATATACTATTAATATATTGTTGAAATTCTTTAATTAAAGTAAAATTTGAACACACTGGCTCAAATATCGAAAGAAAGCCCATCCTAATTGATTACTGCCTTGAAATTTTATTATTTAAATATTTTTTTAGTTGTCCACTTAAAAAATTAGCCTTATACAGTGTATATGTTATTCAAATCAGGAGTTTTTAGTCATTGATTATAATGAAATCTAATGAAAATTATTGTAACTTTACAAATTTTTAAGGCATGATTTCATTGCTATTTAAGTTCTTCAGTCACAAAATTTAAAATTTGTTTATAGGAATGCCTTTTAAAAATTTATATGAAATGTGCATTTAAATTATTAGATTTTTTAAAATTTAGGATATTTGAGAAATTTCTTGATTTGAATCTGTTTTGAACATTTTTTTTATTAGGACACTCAAGTAATTGTTTATATTAGTAAAAATTATTCAGTTTCAGGTATATTTCATATTTAGGTATTTGTTTTTACATTATATAGAATAATAATTTTTAAATTGTTCTCTACTTCAATTTTTTCCCCTCTTCTTCCTTTCCCTACTCTTTTCCTTCTTTCTTTTTCTCAAATATTTGACTTTTGTGTTTGCTACGTTTCTCCAAAAATTTTTGAAACAGTCCATTAAAAAAAAAAATTTAGAATTATGAATGTTATTTAAATCATGAATTTATAATTAAATGTAAGAAAAAATTAATAGAACTTTACAAACTACTTAACAAATTTTGTTGTCACAAAGTCTTCAGGGTTTTGTTTAGAAGTGCATTTTAAAGCTTTCCTATTTGAAATTAAAGCTTTGCTATTTTAAGTGGACAATTAAAAAAATTTTTTTTTAAATAGTAAAATTTCATGCATCATTTATTATTTTATGATTTGAAATATTTTTCTCCAGTGCTAGGAGATGCAAATATATATGTATACTTTACCTGGATACAAATGTTGTACATGTATTCATACAAAATTCCTCCATCATTATAAAATTAATTATAATATAATTTAATTAAAATTATGTTAATTATAAAATAATTTAACCATAAACATCTTTAACACATTCTCTGCCAAGCCCACAGTCATAAGTGCATTTTTCAGTATGTTGATCACATGCTGGCTCATGATCGGCAGCGAATGTGCTAATAATAAGACCAACTGAATTTTTCTATAACTTAACATCTTAAGAAGAAGAAAATTTTTACTCATGTCAATAGCTGCACTTTCAAGTTCCCCAATTAATGCTTCCCTCTCAGATTTTAAAACATCAACTTCATGCATCAAGCGCTTCAATTGATCCACAGAAGAACAGGATGCAACAGGACTTCCAGTTGGAATACCAGATAGGAGTTGGTCCTAAAATGTATAACAATTTATAATCATAAAGAATGTTTGGGATGTATTCTTAATGCATTACTTATTAAATTAACACATCAGAATAATTGCAATGAAATTACACTACATCAAATGAGGAGAATAAGAGTGAAAAATTATTTAACACTACTAGGTTATTTTGTATCCTATGTTTAATTTTCTTTATTTTTTAAACAAATGAATAATGTAAGGAATTTGGACCCATGACCAGTTTTTACAGCTGTGCACCCTTTCCTATATCTGGAACCTCAACCTGGCATCTTTTGGGAAATATGAGCCATGTCAACCATGAGGATGTTGCTGGTTTGCAGAGCAGCAAGGGTTTGAAGAGGGTTGCAGGTGGCTTTCCGAAAGAACCACCAATGAAAAGGAATGGAAGATGTGGAGAATTTCTTTTTTGGAAGGGATTAGATTTCCAAAAGTTGACCACAGAAGAAAGGAGAAAAGGGGAGGCTGACGTTAGCTGAGAGAGAGGAGAGTTCTCTGAGAGCCTGTGATCTGAACATATCTCTCATTGGAGGGAAGCTTTTCTCATTTACAGATGCAATGCCTGTCTTATGTGTGAAGTCTGCTTGTCCACCATATCATGGTTGCAGATAAATAAGGCTCTGGGACTTTGAATATGATGTCTTTGAATCTAATTTTATAAAATTGTAAATAAACTTCTTGTGTTATCCATTAAGCTTTGGAAAGAGTAATTTTTTATGCATCCCAGAGACAACTGAACATACCTGTCCCAGTTAAGTAGGCAGGGAGGTCACAATCTGGTTTCATAGCACAGCACTGGTGCTTACAAATACTGTTAAGGAAAATTTCATTACCACACATCCTATTTTTTTAAATCAAAGCTTGAAAATTTTACTAACAACTAAAAATTTTTAAGTTTACAGAAATATGATTTGAGAGAAAATTTTTTTTCTCAATAAACATTGTTTTATAACAAAATATACAGATATATACAAAGCTAGTATTATGCCATTCATAATACAGTAATTTAAAACTATTTAACAACTTAATAATTAAATAATTATAACATTCTCTATAATTCTTCATATTTTGCATTATATTTTATTTATATATATATAATAAAGTAATATGAAAAATTATTGCATCAGAAAATATTTAATCTTACTTCTGGAAGGCAAAGAAGAGCAATTTTGTCCTTGTGTGTGTTGTATTTCTCTTTTACGATGCCATCAGCAGACATAGCAGTACTTATTATTTGCTTGTATTTCTGTAAGTTTGATTTTAAAGGTTCATTCAGTTTTGTAGATGGAGTACGAACCCAGTTACTACCAAACTTGGATCGTAACTCATTATCAGATTCCTCTTCATCATTAAGCATTCTTTCACACTAGGGCAAAGAAATCAGAATTAGATAAATACAAATAATCTTATGAATTTGAGAAAGATTTTAAACAAAAATAATTATTATTGTTATAACAACAGAATCTGATATCAATCTTCCATGTAATTGTACTATGACAAATATTTTATTGCATAATTTTATATTCTTTTATATATTTCAATAAGTCCATATAACTATTATCCCCTATATAAAAATAGCCTAAGTTATCTGTTCATCTGTCCTCAAATTTATGAAGCAGTTGGACCTGGAAAGGATAGAGGCATCCATATTGGATTCTTGATGAGTTAGGGTTTAACAAAATTCAAAGCGAGTTCAAAAACATTCGAAATCTACCCCTTCCCTCTTTTCAATCGTTTAATGCCATTATTTCAAGCCCTATTTTCCCCCGGTTAAGAGCAGGCAATGATTAAATTCATCAATTTATCACATTATAAGAAGATGAAAATAACATTTTTTTCTAGCATTGTGACGTCCTTCCTTTAACCATCACATTTAATCATTTCTTATTTTAAATTATTTAAATATTGTCTGCATTATTTTTATACATTTTATCATGGAACTTAGATATTATGTAAATAATTTTCTTTTATATTTGGCTTAAATAATAGATTTGGTACATATGGGATAATTTTAAATTTAATCATCCATTAATAAAAATTTTATCACCGGGTATTAAAAACAAATTCTTTTTATAAAAGTCTAGGAGTCTATTTTTGCAGACTAATAAATCTCTGGCATTTATTCTAAACTGAATTCACAGTATCGGGAGACTTTAAAGAAATATGAAGATAAGCAATTTATTGAGCATACACTAGATAATTCTCAGCTAATAAACAAACCATTTTTTTACTTACCTCATAGAGTACTTTACAATTCTGGAAAATTAAAAATTTTACTGATCTTGTCATATGACGGGCTATATGCTAGTTAATTATAATTGCTATCATACTATATGTAACTTTAGAATATAATTCTTTTTAATATCAGCCTACTCTTAATCCAGAATCATTTAGTTTAAAAATTTAGTTTTATTTATTTTACAAGCTACACATTTTGAATTACAAAAACATTTTACTTTTGTTTTTACAACCACTAAATTCAAAGTTTTAGTATAAATACTTGCTCCATCCAGAAATATAGTTCAGGGTTCATATACACCAGGAGAAAAAAATTCAAGGACTTTCCAAGGAAAAACATTTTTCAAGGTGTCAAAAATGAGTAATATTAGGCAATAACACAATATAGCTCTACTTCATAATATAATTACAGTGTGATATACAGAATATAGAATTATGCAATAAAAAATCTGCCATAGCACATTTATGTGAAAGATACCAGATTCTGTTAAAAATTTAATCACAACATCGAAGTTAACAAATTCAATTAAAAATTTTACTTTAAAATGTGTTAGTTAATCATCACATGCTATTTATTATAAATACTCCAAGACATACACATATATATGTGACGACCATAGCCGTTACAACATCAACACCCGTGGAATGTAGTCGTGTCCACTGGGAGTCTGCTATGAAACAGGCGGAGAGTGGCATGCAAAGGCACCAACAGCAAGGACAACAGCTTTGACTAACTTCATTTATTCCTGTTTCACATGATTACAATGAAAGCCCACATCGAAGAACAATGAACAGCTACCAGAATCACCCTTTGAACCTTGGTGCTTGCCTATTTAAAACATTTCAAAACCGGAATTGACGTCATAATTGATGTCAAGAGACAACCAATCATGCTGCATAGAAAGTTCTCGCAAAATCTAAAAACCCATCTCACTGACAGAGTGCCATGTGCAAATTCTAAAACCAAAAAAATGCTGCTATTTTAAAAGAATTGACATACAGAATTTTGAAAGCAAAACCGAAATATTTTAAGCAATGTGCCCCATTATTACATACATATATATATCATGCATGCAAAGTATATAAAGATATTGTAATTGTCAAAATTTTTTATCTTGATATCTTTCAGCATGTACTGTAGAGAATATAGAATATTTAAGCCAAATTATCAATTTCGCTTAAATATTCTATACAAGACCAAGTAAAAATCTCCATTTGAAAGTAACTATATTAAATAAAGAACGTTAATATCAATAGTTCTGTTATTTTACAATCTGGTTAAATAATTTTGGGTTTTATGTTTTAAGAGATATCATGATGTAACTGGGCTGTTTACTTGCCAACTAACCCCAGAAACCTGTGTATTTTCTTTTTAATTAAAAATTTATTATTAACTTATTCAAAAATTTAGATGCCTTCTTTCAAATGATTTCAAAACATGTTTTACCATAGGTTGGAACCACTAGATTTCAAAGCACCTGTGTATATTCAGTAAGTTGAAATTAGACAAGCAGCATTAGTTCTGCCCTCACAGCTCATGCCTTCCAACGATGATTCATTCTTCAGTTCAAATATCATAAATAATAACTTGTGGTTATTGTATTGTTACGCAGTCTTAGGTAACTTCAGAGGCCAATGTTCAAGAAAAGAAAAAAACTGACAAAATGGAATATTTTTGTACTACTGAAAACTTAAGGACTTTTCAAGGAGTATTTCTATTTTCAAGTACTTTTTAAGTACCTGGAAAATGGGCACTTTTTTCTCAGGACTTTTTAAGGGGTATAAAATACATTTCTTAAAAAATGTGGGATTATTTTTTTAACTTTTTTCTTTTTCTGTCTAAATAAGTAGAAGTTAGGTTACTAACAATTACTTGGGGTTCCAATAGCTGACATAAAAACAATAGACAGATTTAAATAAAAAGAAAAAAAAACTGAGCATTTTAAAAAATTAAAGTGACACCCACTGTGCTTATAAAAGGTGAAATTTTTATAAAAATTGTCATAAGTATAGTAAAATTCCATTTCGTAAAATTTTCTAAATGATTTTTTTTTTTTTTTTTTTTTTGCATGAAATATTATCTAGCAAACTAATTTAGTAAATTTTAACATCATTTGACATGGAATTCATAATGACAAAGCCATACTCAAAGATGGTTTTGTTTATTTTCACCAATAAGACATTTTATAAACATTTTTTGGCTTTATAAATTAGTCTAACAAGAATAACATAACCAATTTTTTCCCAAAATTTAATAAAACAATTCATTGAACTAGAGCAATGGTTCTTAAACCTTTTCAGTGTGACACCCTTGTTGGGCTAAAAACATTTTGTAGCACAGCTACTCTTAAAGCAGTTTGAATAAGTTGGAGAAACAGTGCAAATTTAATGCTCATATATTTTTAATGCAAAGAATGAAACTATATGGATGAATATTTCATTATTTTCTTTACCCTTATGGGAAGTTTAATTAATTTAACCCTCAAATCACTTGACTTTTGTAATTGATATGGCACTCCAGGATTTAAGAACTGAAGAACTAGGGATCTGTAAAGTTTAGAAATATATGGCATACATTATTTTTACATTTATCAAACTTTTATTTTTTTTCCTATAATGAATAAATTCATTATATACAATAGTCTAATTTTTAGATTTTTTAAAACTTCACAAAAAATATTGTTGTGAAATTGAAAAATTACAAAGCAATATATAATTAGTAAAATGTTATCTAATTTCCTACATAGCAAATATTTTGTATGATCTTTAACTATCTTTATATGGAGACTTGCCTGTATTAATAATTGATGAGAATCTTAATGGAAAGAAAAGAGGGGAGAATTCTATAATTAAACTAATAATTCCAGAAGTGATTGTGACACCACTTTAAAAATACTGAAAACCTGATAAATCAGCAATCAGAATCCTCCCATACGCAATCCTGTACAATTCATAATAAATTTCCAAAAAAAAAGTCACATTTATTAAAAAATTACTTACCTCTTTCAAAATTTCATTGTTCCTTTGCAGCAAAGCAGGCAGCTCATTTATAAGATGTTGAATAGTGTCAATACCTCCACGTTCCCGTACTGCAGCAGACTTTTCCTTTAATGACTGAGGTAGGCAATTACCAGTAGTATCTTCTATTGCAGCAGGTAGGTTTAAAGATGCTAATATGCTATATTATATGAAAAGAAAAAATTATAATGCTACAAGAATTATTACTTAAAGATTTATACTTATTCATTAACTCTAGAAGGACTATTTATAAAGAGCCGACAAAATAATTGAAGTACAACCTTTTATAGAAGGTTATATCATTTAATATTTTTATTTAACATTTAAGGCCAATTAAGCAGGACATTGCTCTTTGGTACCAAAGCATGTGGATTCAATCCCCATTGCTAGTGTGGATTTCATAGCCATTTGTTTGGAGTGCTACTTTTTTGTTATACAAATTCATAGCCATTTGGAACTGACTTTAAATTGTAGTTCATTGTCTCATTAACCCTTGGCAGCAAATAGTCCATAGTGCTCCAAACCAGTCAACATTTAATTCCAAGAAGAAAAATTTATTTTAATTGTAGTTTACATGTGACCAAATATAGCAAAGCATGATACCATTAATTATCAGAAAACCTACATAACTACTATCAAATGCAAGTTTTCAAGCTTTTTTCAGAAGTTATTAAAGAACCTATGAACTTTGTGAACAACCTGTCATTCCTGCTGGACACTTTTCCCTGCTAGAAACTAGACTATTATTTGAAAGTGTCACAAAAATAAATTATCAGTAAACATGATTAATGATAGGAATGATTTTGCAGAGTAAAGAGGAACTACAGTTTAAGTAGTTTTCACAAGGAAACGGAAATTTGATAAAACAAAATTGAAACCTTTTATACCACATTTTAGCTATAACAATCCTTTCCCATCAAAGTTTAATTAATCGCTTCATCAGATGTGCATGATTATAACTCAAACTTTGGATTTATTACATTAAAAGATATACACTTGAGGTCCTAGAGAGTAATTTCTCATGAAGGAAGTTTCAGATTCAAGATAATGTAAAGATAATGTTTGTACACAGTAATTTACAATATTTATAAGTAATGAGTAATATTTTTTGTAGAAAATACACTTTTTGCCAGTAAGTTTTCATCTTTTATCTTTTAAATTTATTTAATTATTTTGTACATATGTAAAATACTTAATTCTAACATTTGAAGAAATATTTTTTAATTTGGGGATTGTTGTTAAAATTTATTGTTGCAAAGGTTAATCTCCCTACCATCTTTCAACACCTAATCACCACCAACTTCAGCCTATCTCTCTCAATAATAATATATTTAAAAAACAGTATGTGAAAAAGGATTTTAAGTGAGTGTCAGAAAACACAATTATTACACACTCGCTAAAAACGCTCCATCTCTTATGAATGGCTACCCAGATTCCTCCCCCCCCCTTCCCTCAAAACTCCCATTAAATATGGTGTAAAGAAAAAATAATAATAGAAACACACACAAGAAAAATTCCCCAAAATATTTCATTTTTTAAAATCTTAGTAAAAATTAATATACTATAACTTATGAGCTTTAGTATTACTGCAAAACTGCTGAATACAATGCTTATAGAGTACCATATATAAGCCAAGAAATTTTGGGGCCTTTTAAAGACCTAAAGTAGTGGGGTTGACATATATACAGATCCAAGGAACAGATGTAATACATGTGTTTTTTAGCAACATTTATTGCTGTTGGTGAAAAAAAGTCACTAAATTGGCAAAAATTACTGAATCAGTAAAAAAAAAAAAAAAAAAAAAAAAAAAGTAATGAAGATAAAAGAAAATGCATAAAGGCAGAAAGTAAATAAAGTTTATAAAAATTTTGAAATGAAAAAACATAAAAATTGAAAAATAAATTTAAAATTACTCTTATCTGTGTTATAATCGCTCCAAAACAACAGTTCTATAACGGTAGCAGAGCGACTACTCTTTTAATAAACAAAATTCTACGTAACCCGGAAGCAATTGATAAATTGTCAAACATTCAAACTAAATCAACTTTTTTTTCCCCTTTTCTATGCTTATACTCCTTAAATTTAAGAAAAAGTTATCTTTATAGGGTTGTAAGAACTGAAACTTGTCGTTAACATCTAAGTAAAAATACCATTGGTCACATGGTCTAGCGCCACGATTATCAAACCGTGCTTCACAGAAGTAATCTAGATAAGTTAGTATAAATTGTGAAATTAACTAAGATGCATGAAGTTAATTAAAATTTAAGTTGGTTTTCCTCATCAGTTTCAAAATATGCTAAGATATGTTCTTGTATTTATCTTAAGGTGCGATCGCTTTTCTACCTCTGCAGTATTTAAATTGGATGCTGTGGCAAAAAAGGTTTGAGATGCATTGATCTAGTGTTTTAATTTATAACAACTTGATTGGAAAATATTTCCCATGCTTTATTTGCTTGGTGACCTATTTGAACATTCTAGAGATTGTTTTTATCACTTCAGCTTATATACAGGCTTTGAAATTTGGGTCAATTTTTGAAGGAAAATTGTACTTTCGGCTTATATTCAGAAATATACAAAAATTATTAAACAAGAAATACAAAAATATTAAGAATTTAAGTATAGAAAACATGCACTCTATAAAAGGTTTTATAATAGAAATTCTAAATATACAGTAGACTCTGCTTAATGTGATCGCGGTAAATGTTATCAATCGCTTATTGTTATCGAAATCACTTGGTCCTGATTTTCTCTATTCATTTGTATGTCAAAACTATTGCTTTATGTGATCAGTTTTCGAACCTCATTTTAACTGGCAAAGAAATATTCACAATGTATTCAGATAGGAACCCATTATTTTCTTTTCATTCGCTGTTGTTTGAATTTCTGAAAATTCTCCCTCTTCTACCTTGGGAAATCAGAAATGAACAAAGAAGTAGGGTACTACATGTTCCTGGAATTTTTCAGAAATACGCACACCTTCCTGATAATCAATGGTTGTTAGATAAGCAGAAGGTAACACATTCTTATCAGAACTGAGAACGTTAATATAACCCTTTGACAGGGGCTCTCTGAAAAACTAATTCATCTGCAAGACATATGCTGTACCAACCCCTCTGAAAAGGTTAACAGAATCTGAAGTCTGCCAGATTGTCATAGGAAAACAGACAAATGACGGAACTGATGAGTTAGGTGAAGAATCTCTTGATGTCTACAATGCTAAAATGAGAAATGTGTTGAAAGTTTTAAAACGTGGAGTACAACACTACTCCGATGACTTTATAAAATGGAGCAGTGTTTTGTGACTTTATTTCAAACAATTTATCAATGAGCTTCTTAGAAAAAATTGTAGACACTCAACAATTCATTAATTTTTTAAAATTATGTGTACAATTCTTATGTTTTAAAGGATAATATAGAGCACATAAATGTAAGGTGAGTTTTTCATTTTATTTTGAAATTTAGTACTTGTGAATTAAAGGGGGGGGTGTAAATTTACCTAATTTTGCATATCATTTATTGTTATCAAAATCACAGTGTCACAAACTGATCACATTAAGCGAAGTCCACTGTATAAGAAAAAAAATTATAGAACTTCCAATCAATGAAATAAAAATAATAACTACATAAATAAATTTACCCATTTAACATTTGTGTTTCGCTTTGCAATTTCATCTTTTCCCCATTCACAATTTCAGTTTTACGCAGATCAAATGCAGACATAGCTTGTTGTACAGCCATGGGTAATAAGGCACTAAACATATCTGAAATTAAAAAATCGGACAGTAAAGATAACTTAAAAATTTTACTAGCACATGAATTTAAGCACAAAAGAAATAAGTTATTCCACTTTCATTCACAGATGCACTGTGCTCTACTGTAAAACTTTAAATTCATTTCCTTTTGAAACACTAAGGAAAAAACATTCAATGCACTTAATTCTTTTCATATAAGTATTTAATAACAACAGACAAGCAGCACATCAGATGACAAAGATTTTTTTAATTACATTTTTACTTGATCAGTAGTGATCTTGATAAAGATCAGATTTTACATAATTAGTACTTAAGTTATGGAATAAAGGTATGATTTTCTCCACTTTTCCAATAAATGCTTAATTTTAAAATTTAAGTACCAATATCTTAACCCATTATAAAGCCATTTTTTTTCTTAGGAATGGTATGTTAAAATACTTTTTGAATTGAGCTTGATTTAAGAAAATAAATTCATTTAGGCATTTAAGTTAATTAGATTTTAATTTTCAAGTTAGGAAGTATGCTTACCAAAGAGTCCACTAGATGTAATTGAAAGGTAAGACATTTTATACTTCTTATTTCTTTTTATGTTGCACTACATATTAAAGAATATTTTGCAAATATTACAATCTAAAAAACAATTTGTATCGAATGAATGAAAATAAATTAACAAAGGGTAATGTGCAGAAGAAACTGGAGTTTTAATGTCTCATCTTCGTCACAGCTAATAAATGTTAAAACATTTTATGAGGTGAAGACATTTATTAATTTTCTTTGTTATTTTGGAAGTTATTAATAGATTGCAGATATAATGAGGAAGTAAAAATGACTTACCACAGACATTAAAAAAAAAGTAACTTTGGCACTAAGTATATTTACCATAATCTTAGAATATTAGTTTTACATAAATTTGCATTAACAAAAGTTGTTTATTAAAATTTCATTGTCCTCTGAACAGCATATCACTAGGTGTTTTACTGTATGGGAAACACCTATTTATTATAAAATTAAGTTTTAAAAATATGGGGCAAGAGGATTTCTTATGCAAAATATAGATGTTAACAAATTATTCAATTTATCAAAACACAATATTGCATAACTTAACCACTTGGTAGTTTCACCTATATTATGTTTAACTTACACCTTTTGTGAGTAGTATCATGATTTGTCCATATGTAATACAGCCAGCACAGTTTCAAAGATCATATTTCTGATTATGATGTCCAATTTAATCTAGGTCACTTTTTAATTCATAGATGGTATTGCTGATCCATAAATGATTATATACATAATTTCAGGGCCAATAAATGATTTTTTACATTAATTTTTTAAAATATATTTTTTAAAATATAAAAAAATTGACAACTTTTGATGACCAGTTTCTCAAATTTCATGAAATGTTAAGTCGTTAATGAACTAGCAGATGAAGCTGAATAAAATATATTCAATAGAAGTAATGAAGAATTTGTTTTTGTTGATGAATAAAACATACCTTTATCTTAAAATATAAAAATACCTTTGAAGAAAACATTTAAGCCCCAAAATAAGGGGAGGGTGGTATGAAAGTTACAATACAGTTATTTGATGAAAGCACAGAAACAAAATTCTACTATTATGTACAGCAAGGAGAATATTACATAAAGCTGAGTCTATATGCACTATGTGTAAACTGTTACAAATCATTTACAGGATTACCTTTGATTACCTTTCTACATCATGTATCTAACCAGTTAATTTAATTCTGAAACTCTCTTTCATAAAAAAAACCTGTTAAACAGAAATAATTATATGAAATTAAAATTGGTGTAACTCAAGTTTTACCTTGTGAGTTTGGGTTCATTTTTTCTCCAGGTAAAATAGGTTTAGCTAAAGCAGCCTTTCCAATTGGAGGGAGAGATTTAGGATCTGGAACCCTAGCATGATAAATAAAGTCATTGTCCTTCTTTGATTCTTCATAATTGTGATTAATTTTGGCCAAATAATCTTTAAATTCAGGTGCAAGAATACCTTTAGCTTCTGCATTCTTCATCAAATCCAAAGCTTTCTAAGCAGAAGAAAAAAATATTAGCATTAAAATATAGTAATGGAATTTTATACCACAGTAAATTTCTTTTTCACTGCTTTTACTCACTAAAATATTATTTATATGAGTCAAAGTGCGTATTTGTCTTTGAAACACATGAAAGCTTCATAAACAAAATTTTTGAACTGAAATGTTTTATGTCATACCTAAGAAAATCTTAAAAGATATTTTTCCAAAATTCCATTTAATTTTTTGTTTTTCAATGTTAAGAAGATAAGGGATAATAAATTTTTGAAAAGAAATTTTTTTTTCTGTATTTTTAAAATGAGTATAAATAATACTACTACATAAAATATATTGCAATTTAAAATCTATAATGAAAGAATTTTTGATCAAAAGAGAAAACTTTTTCATTAAATTTATATCATTCAACAACATTCATTCAAAATGCTCCTAGCATACTAAATAACCATTTTAAGTTTTTTTGCAGTATATTCAGCATTTATATGAAGACAGAACTTAGAATTGAATTTATCTTATTTCAGTACAATTTAATTTATTAAGTTTTTGTTAAGTTTATAAAGCGGGTGAGAAAATTAGCAGTAGAAAGATTTTGAAGTCAACAAAGTGAAAAATATCAGTCTGAAAATAAAATAACAATAACTTTTAAGTATTAAAACGAGGAAGTGGCTCAAAAACTTCTTTTTTAAATGTTTTATGAAATAAGTTACTGATTTTATTAAATATAGTTTCACTCTGCTACAAAAGTATGCTTCTTTTGATTTTTAGGGAACAATAGAAATTCTGCTTTTCTGGTCAATTTATTTCATTTTGAAAATCTCTTGAACTCTATAAAACTTCCCCTACTACTAAATAATGTTAACTGTTGTAGTTTGATAGCAATTCTAGCCTTCTTGTTCACATGGTGTAAAAATATGTAGGGGTGGAATTGAGAATATTTATTTAACCCTTTTAAGCCTACTGTCACAAATACTTGCCAGCAAGAAACGCACTCACTTCCTGGCCAACACACTGGCATGTCAGAGCATTTTCTCGTTCACTCCCGACCATCACATATGTGTGCCAGTGTTGTGGAACATTTTAAAAACTATAACTTTTGACACAAGATGGCATTGTATGTCCATATGGATTTAGATACATGCAGATTTGACCTTGTACTCAATAGGAGAGTAGTATGATACACATACAAGTGGTTTTTGATTATATAAACATGAGAGTAAAGGAATGTTTCTGATTGACATGTTTTATGATGGCTCTTTAAATTTATATGTGGTGTTTGTTTATGTAAGCAGAGGAGTTTTATTTTTGCTAAAGCATTGTGTATTTCTGTTTGCAGTCCAGTTTTTAGTACAGAATTAGATCTGACAGATTTTTTTTTTTTTTTTTTTTTTGTTAGATTTACGAAGTGTTGAAAGTGTTTAACTGAGCTTGAAATAGCTGAAATGACGCAAAATATTTCAGATTTTGATTCTGAAATATTTTAGGATAGTAGTAATAGTTACACTTTAATATATTCTGATTGTTCTTTCTGTTCATAATGGATCTAGTGATTCTAATGATGAGGAAGACGTTGGCAACAAAGTTCATGGTAATGCTTCATTTTTTCAAATTCCAGGAAAAATCCTCCAAAATGGCAAATGAGTTACTAAGAATTCAAGGACTGTAATGTAGGATTGTGTGTAGATCCCTGTTTTTAAAAATTTTCATACAAAAAAATAATTTTAAATTACATAGATTCAGTTTTGTAATGTTAAAAGTCATTAAATAATAAATAAAGAATGAGAAAAAAGGTGTAAAATATATATTTAAATAAGAAATAGCCTAAGTAAATAAAGTATCTATAAACATATAATATAAATACCATTTCATTTAAATACTTTACGCAGCATTATTAAATAATGCGTTGCTAATTCATTAATTTCATGAATTTAGGCTTAATAGCATAAAAACCTCCGGCCCACGATGCTCACTCGCGAAAGTGACTGCCGGCCTCAGAGAAAAGCGCACGTTTGCGCTTTCCGTCGCTAAAGAGATAAGAATATTATGATATTTTGTATTTTATATTTTTTCATATTCTACAGTGGTGGTGGTGGGGAGAGATATCATGTAATAGATTGATATATCCTGAAGCACTCCAGCAGTGAACATTTCTAATTTTCAATCTAGCCTATAGTCTTTTTGAAGTTTTATATACTTGATTTAATGTATTACAACTAGTATTTTAACTATGAACACAAATGATAGTTCCAACTCTATTAATGGAAATAACCACCATAATTTCCTGATTTTGTATACTCAAAATTAAACGATATAAAGGTCATCATTTAAGCTAAAATTATACAAATATTTGAAACTGACTGTACATAATCACTTCTGACCTATTTAACTTTATAAAATCATACACAAAACAGCACCATGATTTTTCTGTGTCAGTAAATCAGCACAAATCAAATAATATTATTGGGTTCAAAACAACAAATAAATACAAAGAGATTCAGCTTACAACCCTTAAATACACTCATGTCCATAAATTAAGGATAATTCAGAATCACACAGAAATTGAGCTCTAAAATAAAAATTTCACCTGTAGAATTATCACACACATCTTGAAGAAGAATATGCAAATCGCAGGAAACCACCAGATGGCGCGGATAGTACGTCACAATGACGAGAGTGTATGAAAGGGGTATATAAGGAATGGTAGCAAAGAAGTAAAATTGTTCACAAGCGCTTTAAAAGCATTTCAGTGCAATAACCGCATAGTTATGGCACAAAGGAAGCATTTGGATGATTTTTTACGTGGTAGAATTATCGGACAACTGGAATGTGGACGTACCCAGCTGGAAGTATCTGAGGAACTTGGAATCGCCCAGAGTGTCATCTCCAGGCTTTGGCAACGATTCAAACATGATGGTAATGTGAGTAGATGTTACAGCACAGGTCGCCCCCGAGTTACTACGCCGAATGATGACCGGTATTTGGCAGTTACTGCCAAAAGAAACAGACGGAGCACAGCATCAGACCTGTCTCGTCAGCTCTCTTCAGCTACCGGTACGACAGTTTCAAGGCAGACCGTATACAGATGCTTAGGGAACATTGGTCTATAGGCTCGTAGGCCTGTCAGATGTGTTCCCCTTTCCGCAACTCACTGTCGCCTGCGATTATGCTGGGCTAGAGAGCATGCATTGTGGACACCGCAACAGTGGTCTTGTGTGATGTTTTCCGACGAGTCCAGGTTCAGTTTACATTCTGATTCTCGCCGGACTTTCATATGGAGAGTGCCAGGTACCCGTTACCACCAAGAGAACACCATTGAACGACACCGTTACGGTGGTACAGGATGGCTCGTTTGGGGAGGAATTATTCTTGGTTCCAGAACTGACCTGCATGTTCAGAGTGTAACGATGACAGGCCACATCTATCGGGATGTCAATCTGGAACAACATGTACGTTTGTTTCGGGGCACCATGGGTCCTGAATTTCTGTATAGGGATGAAACGCCCGACCTCACCGTGCAAACATTGTAGATGAATGCCTTCAATCAGAGGATATCACCCGTATAGATTGGCCAGCATACTCACCAGACTTGAATCCAACAGAGCATGTGTGGGACATGCTTGGCCGACGAATTGCAGCCCATCAACCCCCTCCCAACTGTATCGGAACTTCGGAGGGCATTGTTTGATGAGTGGTGTAATTTTCCCCAAGATCAGATTGATAATCTGATACTCAGCATGCGTAGGTGTTGCAATGCTTGTATTGCATCGTCCGGGAGACATACTCCGTATTAACCATCATACTAACCATGTTATACTGTTTTCTGTAAATAGGTTCTTTTTTGAAATTTGCTCCAGGGAGTAAAAATTGCAATTTTTATTAATTATGTCAAACATATAGCATCTTTTTTGCTCTTTACCTTTTATTTAATAAATAGACTTTACAAATAAGTCAAATTTGTTTTGCTTTTGTCTCTTTCATTGCCTGAACTTCATTATCCTTAATTTATGGACATGAGTGTATCAACTTAATATGCTACCCTAAATAAGCAATAATTTCCCAAGTGTTAACTGCAATCAAAACCTCCAATACTGGTCTCTTAACTTATCTGTAGCACTTAATAATACCACACCATCCATGGCCTATATGTTGCCCAAATGTATCTAGTAGCAATGACATAGCATTTAATTTACCACTATCTTAATTTATAACTATAAATGAAAATATTTAAAAAATAAATAGAAAACATTTTAATGATTGTAAAAATCACTAAATATTACTTTTATACAACTTTTTAAATGTTAGCTAAACTCTAAATTTTCTGCTTTAAAAGTATGAATGAAAAGGTAAAAGGCATCTTAGGAAATAGAAAATAATTAGATGATACAAATACAGAGACTGAGTATAATATATATTGCAAAATGAAAAACACCTAAACAGTTTGCAAAGATTTGTAAATAAATATACCTATTCACACAGTTTTAATAAAAAAAAGTACAAAGACAATGAACTAATAACCTTTTGCCCAAGATATTGAAGATTGGATTATATAATATGTATACAAAATATACAGATTAAAAGATAACATAAGTTAAATTGTTCATGAAGTTTGAGAAAATATGCTACAAAAATTATAAAATCAATATTTTTTAGCACTAATGTGTATTTCAGCAATTACTTTGCATTTTTTGCAATGTTTATGGATTATAGCAGTAGAAGGGCATGAATGAGATGAGGTTCCCCTCAGTATTGTCTTACAGTGGACTTCATTCTCTACCACTGATCAATCTTTGCTGACTTCAATAATTTGGGGAAGGGCTGTATAGATAGGTTAGGTTTCAGATAGGTATAGTATATTTTGGAAAATACTGTTTCCTGAAGTTTCTCAGACTTTCATTGGCATAAAGATTTTGTCTCCAAACCTCAAATCTCCAAATGGGGATAGTTCACCAAGCACCTGAGTTATGTTTCTCTGACAAATAAGTCCATTAGACCACCAAAATAATCAACATTTGGGTTAGATATGCACTTACACATTTATTTTATCACATACTTGATAATGCTTCTTGTAAAAAAAGTTTAATAGTACAAATCATAATGCGTTTTAATATATATCTCCCTAATACCTAAATACATTTATAATAATTTCCCTGTATATAAATTTATGCAAACAAATATATATTTCACCTGTAGTCTAGCAATTTCTTCACCAACATCTTTCTTTGCTCTACAAACAAGAGATTGATAATACTCAGCTATAGCTTGAAATCCAGCATGTTTACCAGCTACAATAGGCACCCAATCCTAATGAAAGTAATGTATCAAATAAAAAACAATGTTACTAATTGCTTAAAATTCTGAATGATTGTTTTACCAACTAATAATGAAAATTTAAAAATAAATTACTAACAAAATGCTTTTAAATAGTAATATGAACTGATTGCTACATCCTGCTTAAGTTTATTTTATTAGCAAAGGATCTAAGTGGAATATTAAAATTTAGCTTACATATAAATACAACACAATAAAATCTTGGTTATTCAGAGTGAATGGGAAAACACAGAAAATAAATATCACAATTAAACCCTTTATATATAAAATGTATGAAAGGAAGTATTTAAAATTTTAACACTAACTTAAATTTAATACTGTCTAAAAACCATTGGTTTTTTGTACATTAAATAAATACTGAGGTTATCAATTTTTCAATTAGATATACCTCAACCTTCATGTCTGATTCTCCAGTAAAATTAAACTAGCTTTTGTATGCTTCAAATGATATTACATACAGTTTGGTTTTCTACATTATATTCATTCAATCATGATTCCACAGTTTTGCTATATTTGGATTTATCAATTCATTTGATTTTTCTTAATAACTGAACATTTTTTTATATTTTTTATTCTACAACAATTTAGCTACAACACATTATATTCTATTAATAATTAAATATCAAAAATTAAGAAGAGAATCTCATATCTTTTAGAATATACTGCAATAATGCTCATATGAACTCAGATCAGGAACAGTTATGTCATGTATACATCAAGGGTTTATTTAAATAATAAAACAAGTGAGCAACTTTTCACTTATCAGATATAAGCTCACAGATTTTTAATAAATTTATCTAAAATGTATAAGAATTGTTTTCTTTTAATTTCTTGCGATATTTAAGTTTTGGCCAAAAGTACCCAAGATAAAAGGAGTCTACTGTACTTCATATATGAATTAGTAGTTTTTAAATTCTAATCTGAATTAAAATTCAAAAATCATTAAGATGCAATATCAATAAATTCTGTCTTAACAACTTGAAAATATGAAAAACATTAAAAGTTTTAATGAGAAAACAATGTTATTTTTACATAATTAAGGGATTACTGAACACATAAAAAAAGCAATTTTAAATAGGTGAAAATAATAATTCATATTGCAATACCTTTTCCCACAAATGATACACACTTTCTTTCTGCATAAGCTTCAAAGCATCATAATATAACTCTTCAGCACGTGAAGCCACTTTAGCAACAATTGTATCTTTCATATTATCTGAAATAAAAGTTATGCAACTTCTATTAGAATACAGAAAGTTTAAAATAAGAGTTAATTTACTTTTACTTAATTTACAATTTAATTACATATACAATTACATATTTAATTACATATTTTTAATTACCTATACTTAACAGTGATCTCTAATTTTAAATTGTAAATGACATTTTTAACCTTAAGACAAACAGTTTAATGAGTCCAATGCTTGATTTTTTAACAAGAAATTCAATGAACATGCAAGTTTGTAGAATGCTGGTCAAAATAGTAAAACCTATTCGGTAAGAAGTACAGATAATTAAAATTTAATTACATAACAATTAACATGCACTAACAGAATGTTTCATATTATTCTAATTTAAAAATTAAAAAAAAATATCTATTGAAAACAAAACACAAATGAAGTGATAAACTTGTACTAAATGGCTTTAAAGGAACATTCATTTTAAATGAAAACTGTTAATTTGATATTGATATTGATGACTTAATACACTGATCTATTTGTCTAATCATATAAAATTAACAAACTTAGATGAAAAAAAATACATTATAACAATCAAAGAAAAAGTAAAATGACTATGAAAATTATTACAAGTTGATTACATTACATGTTATCTGATAAATATTATAAATAATATTTTAAGACCTGTATACATGCATATGAGTAACTTTTCACTTATATGATACTTAAGGAAACAAAGAAAAAAAGTTGGATAAAAAATAGAATGTGATATTAACTTTATTAAAATGCAATCACAAAAGAAATTTATGTAATGTTATCCTGCACTATCTAATAATGTTGACTAAAACAATAGTTGTTAATAGAATGGTGTGTCTTTTTTGAAAAGAGCAGTTATTCTAGGGACTCCCTATTTAAAACTGTAATTTTTCTAACATTCATCACAACATTTAATATTACATTATTTTGACCCCATTAACACATTAAGAAATATAAAGTAAGAAATTCATCTTTTATTGTTATTAAAATTTACACACTTTTTTCAATGAATTCTGTTAACAATAACTTATTTCCTCCCTTCAATTTTCCCTGAGTATAGAAATCAGCATGGTAGTAATAATTCTTTAGCATAGGATTTTCTCTATGAATCTTGTATATCACAATTCCAAGGAAATTAACATGGAAGGCATATTGAATCAATTTCTGTAACTTTTATTTATTTATTTTTAATCTTTTCAGGAATTAGGTTTTAACAAGGACATAATCTTGCAGCATAATTGAAGGTCCAAAAGCTGAAATTTGCTGCTTTTAAGATTATATTTTCTTACTTTATAACTATCTAGAATCTAATTTTCCTTTTTCCTTAACTGAAATTTTTTCCCATTTCTTACCCACTTCATTAAAATCTTACAATCATACAAACTTTTTTAAAAACTCATCATACAGTTGTTTAAAACAAATTAAATTCTACTGGAATTGTTTTCATTTTCAGTTCTGATAAATTCTTGTAATAAGCAACAACATTTTGGGTAAGATAAAAACATTACCAACATACACTCACTCAGTTCTAATGAGATCAAACATATATTTCACAGCACATGAATTGGCATTAACAAGGTTTAGCAGCAATAATAATTATAAGCAAAGGTAGAAAACCTGATGTAGCTTTGAAGAAAAAACTTTCCTGTGCTTGAGCAAGCATTAATGATTGGAGAGCTAATATTGTATCACTTCTTAAATCTGGAGTTGGATCCTCTATACCAGATGATGTTACAAGTGTCTTCAAATGTTGAAAAGATCCACTGGCCAGCTACAGTAAAATAGGTAAAATACAAATTTTTACATTTTTCTAACAACTCAAACTTTTTATTAAACAATACAAGATAAAGATTTAAAATTTTATTTTTTAAAAAACAATATGAAAAAGAAAATTTTATAACTAAAATTCATAAAATTATACTTTACACTTTAGAAAACACTTTTAATCTACTCCATATATAAAAAAAACTAAACTGTTAGAAATTTTTTTTTAATTGCCTTAGTAACATAACAGTTAATCTATAAAAATTTGGTTTAGCACCATTTCTATCATGTCATTTAATAACTAGAATATAAAATGTAGAATGTGTTAAAATTTTCAATAGTTACTGATACTAATGATTGTTAAGTCATTTTGGTTAGAATTCAGTATCCTAAACCTTATCAGATATACAATAAATATTCAGCAGCTCTTTAGATAATGCAATAATTTATTTTACAATAAATTACAAACTATGCAAGAATGTTCAGTTTAAAAGCTGATAACAGTAAAGCCAATAAGAAGAGATTAGGCATCATATAAACTAAATGCTAGTTTAACATCCTTAATTTATTAAATATTTTGCGCAAAATATTTTCCTTTACTAAAAGCATTTTATTTTTTCATTCTTATGAATTAGCAATATCACAACCTTATGAATTAGGCATATCATAAAAAAACAAAAGTAAAACATTTTCTAATAAGTAAAATAAAATAGAACTTTGATTCAAAGTTTTTCCTGGGGCTGAATAAATGAGCCCATCTTTCAGAGATTTAGAACTAATGTATCAAAATATATAGTAAAAAATTGGATGTAACGTGACTTTCTTGTATACCTATTAAATTACACACATTTTTAAAAAAATTTTGATTCTATGACACATAATAATTTGTCCATTCTGTAAGGTTTAGTACATTGACTGTCATGGAGGTTACCAGTGACCGGTATTCAACTTGGCTACAGCACTGTTGGGGCTACAGGTGACTGGCAACACAGCAAATAATAAAAGTACATAATACGTTGACTGCCATGGGGGTCACCAGAGACCCCCACCACAGAAACTGATTCAAGCATGATTTTATAACTCATTTTATCTGCTACAAATATTTCAGCATAATATGCATTCTATAATAAAAAGTTCATGTCAATGCCTTGGGCAAACCATAGAAAATGCATATAGAAGTCAACATTTTCTCTAGTTATTAATGCTGTCTGAACAAAGATCAAGTACAGCAAACTAGTGGAAACTGGCAATGTTAATATCCCTTAGAAAATTTCAACAACCAAAACATTATTCCTTATATAATTTTTTATTCACTACAGAGAGTAAAAATTGCAAACAAGTGGGAAGGTGTACAACTAGATAAACAATCTTGAATATAAAATTTCAACACCCTGCAGGCAATAGTTTGAGTTATACAATAGATACATAGGAATAGACATCATCAAATCTCATCAAAATGTACTTCAGGGATTGCCAAAATGAATATTTAAAGTGTCCCTGTTCATATGTGACACTGAAACTTGTCAAAACTTATTTAGAGCTCATAAAAATGAATATTTTTGTAGAAATCAAAACACTAAAATTTTGCATGATTACACTTCTTTTACTTTGAACAGAGTAAAAATATACAAAAACATTGAGTGTAACTATATTAATTTTTACTCCCAATCATAATAAGAAAATATTTTCTTTGAATAAATGTGCCCAGAGATTCGCCATTGAAGAAATACTAAAATATACAGTAAAAAAAAAAATCAATGAAGACATTGATCGTAATAATATTAATTTTTGCTCTCAAACATAATAAAGAGCATTTTCCTTTTTAACTTAAATTTCAAAATAGGCTGAAATCCGAAGATTCATTGAAGAACTGCAAGTCTTTTTACTTAAACAGCAGTGGTCAAACAAGTCTCTTGCTTTGATAGGATTGGTTTGAGAATTTTTTTAGTTCCTCAAATTTTATTAATATGATTGTAAACAAATTTTGAGTTTCAGGTTCTAATGTCTTATTTGTGCCATTCAATTTTTACTTTATCTTTCAAAAATCAGAATTTCTTTTATAACTCATTGTGAATACCGATTTTCAACCAAATAAAAATAGTTTAATACACTAAACATTTTTTAATTATAAAATAAACACATTTTTACTATAAAGTCTTTTATTGTTCTGTTAAAATGTTATACAAAACACATAAAACAAATTTGAAAATATTATTTCTAATGCAAATAATAATAATCTACCTGAAAATACTTTGCAGCTAGCTTCAGTCCCTCATCATTTTTTGTGTCACTAATATGACTACATGCTACCTGACTTTGCATTGCTCCAATATTGAACAAAATGCATGCTTTTTCATATGCTAATGTTGACAGAGCTAAAATTTAAAAAGAATGAAAATTTATTACATAGTACTATATATTATATATATATATATTATATATACATATCAGAGTGTGTACTCTGAATCATTAATACCTAGAATCTTTAATTTTATCTAAAGAACATTTTTCTCCGGGTTACAGTATTGAAATAAAATTGCAAGAGATTAGATCCTTATTTTCAACTGAACCTTAATTGATTTGTAGAGCAAATGTATTTCTAAACATATTTAAGTCTCGTTTAAAACACTGAGGCTAATGAGAGCTATAAACAAGTAATGAAGATTTTTAATAGGATACCTATTTCAAAAGTCAAATATTTAGCAAAACTTGCTTTCTTACAAGATGTTACGTATTTTTTTTTTTTTTTAATCTTATATTCTACAGAAATTCATTTATGATTTTCCATTAAATAAACATAAATTTCAGCTACAAAATAGTAGGAACTTATATGCTTCAGATATAATCAGTGCTAAAGATAAGCATGCTAAATCCTGACTGTAATACAAAATATATATATATATATATATATATATATATATATATATTACAATCAAAATTTATGTTAAATTATTTTAAGTTTAATTTTGTAAAGTGCAAATACATTTCCTCTCCAATTTTAATTTTCACTAAATTCAAGCTTAATACTGCACAGCTTCAGAACTATAAAGATTTTCCCAATAAATATATATAAATATTAACTCTCTAAATATAAACTATTTGTTTAGAAATAATGCCTGTTTCATATCTAATAACTTTAATTCACTATTTTTTAGTTTAATAACTTCTAAGATGACAACAGTTACATTAACTTTATATTTATTATATCACCAATCAGAAAATATTTTGGTTTTACTAAGAACAATAACATTAACATTAATAAAATATTAAGATCTTATACATTGAGAAATTTGAAGAAATCTATTAAGTAAAATGCTTAAATCTAAATTGGCCAGATACTATATTTTTAAAAACTTATATATAGCAGGTAATTACTTAAACTTATGTCCAAGTTTGACTTGTAAGGTGGAATGAAGCACTTATATGTGTTGTTCATAATTTCTATGAAATGCACAATTAGTTTTCCATGTTTAATGATTGAATTAGCTGCTAGTCAAATTTATGTACACAGATTACACAATCATACACTTAAAAAGTGCTTATCTATGTATTATCATCCACATCTGATTTTTCACAACTAAACAGTTTGTTTCTTTCATAATATATAAGTTTGTTTATATATATATATATATATATATATATATATGATTTTTAAATCTTTAATAAAGATGTTATGAAAAAGAAAAGGAACACCAGGTAGAACAACAATAAAAAATAACTAAAATTTAGAAAAGTTATAAAGGAATATAAAAAATAAATTTCCAGTATCTATAATTACAAACAAGATAGTATGATCAATAAATGTGCTACTATAAATATTTATGAGTAAGCATTTATCTCCCTCCATTATTTATGATTATAATTTTTTAACCCTCTGACTGTTCAATTTGTAAACCAAGATCTCTTTAAAAATTGTTTTTTTTTTCATAGTTTAAGTATATACATAAATTGGAGAATTGGAATACTAATTTTTTACTAGAAAAAATATTTATATTGACTTTTATTAAGAGAAACTAAGCTTTCAGAAAAACTAATTTCAGATGTTATAACAAAAAAAATTTTTTTAATAAATTTCAATTGAAATACAGTTAATTTCTATTTATAACATACTATCTATAATTCTGTTACCTAATATAACTATAATTCTAGTCATATAATTCTATTTATTACCTAATTAAATGTCTAATACTGTATATAATTTATTCCACTGGTTAAATGGAGAAAAGGCAGAATATGCTTCTTAATAAAGGAAGAAAAACACATGCCCACGAAAATCGCGGGATGAGCAAATTTTGCTACATTTGAATTGCCAGTGGAAATCGCGGGATGAACAGACAGAGGGTTAAAACAAAAGAAACACTCCAAATTATACCATAGTTTTTATTTACAATAACAAAAAAAAAGTATTAAAAGCAAAATTTTAGCTTAATATTTCAAATATTTTCAAAATAGACATGAAACAATTACTGGTTTATACCCCCAATACCTGTTCTATAAGACAATCATTAAAACAGATCATAAGTCAGGAGAATCTGTACTAAAATATTTTAATAAAAATTTTCAATTTTATATAAAGTAAGCTAACTTGCTGGTAAAATACATGAATGCTAAGTTAAATGATTATTTTTATATTTTAATAATAAAATAAACATACTAAGACTTGCTGATGACAAGAAAAAACTCCCCTTATCAAATGCATCTTTCCACTTGAAAGAAATCTGAAAAATTAATAGTTTTCAAATATACAGTTGAAACGCATAGAAATTTCAAATCATATTATCAGAACTCTATTTTCAAAACTAAAACAAGCTTATAACTTGGAAAACAAAGAAAAGATTCTTCTAGGAGGTTAATTATTCTTTGTAATCTACCTAATGAAATTTAAAAGATATTTATAATAAAATAACATTTTCATAAGTTAAATTTTTCATGTCCATCTAAACAAACAGACTAAATATTTATCATAACATAAAATATGTATTATAGTATGTTTCTTAAATATTTTTAAAATTGGTTTCATGAGCTCCCTTATAATATAAAATAATATTCTTGAAGGATTTTTTTTAATGTAAGTGACAAAAAATAATATATAAAATCAATATTAAAATCTTTTATAACCTTATAACATGCATGATAAACTTTCAAAATGCTGAAAAGTTACAAGCTACTATTCTAATAAAGTGTTTTTATGTCTTGTTTTTTAATCTGGATAAACACATAAGTTCCAATTATATACTATTAAAATATAACAAATTAAAAGTCAGATTAAAGAGAGTTAAAATATGATGTCTTTGCACTGTAAACATGAATTATCATTAAGACTGATATATTAGGCCAATCAGCAGAGTCTGAGATGGTGACCATGTTTACTTTTGACTTGGCGCTCGTGGTTGGCAACATTTCATTTGGCGATTTTCTTAATCTCTTAACAACCCCTTTTCCCGGACTAGAAACAGGTTTTTCCAGGGACATTTTGTCCCTAGGGTAATTTTCTCTATAGACCCCAAATTTTCTCTGCCTCTTCACCTCAGTGTCTCCCCACATATGCTTGAGCTTGCTCGCTTTTTTGGTTGCTCTGCTGCTGGATTTGATTCGTATTATGGCCGCCGATATTAACTTCAAGTTTCTACCTACCTTAGAACTGTTGGGCAAAAGGAGGGTTATTGAGTGGTGTTTGAGTATAGGTTTAATTTCTGATTGGTACGAATGTCCAACTTGCCATTCCAGCATGAATCTTTGTGATCGAAGAGAGATCAACCTTGAGTGCGAATGGTGGTGTTGAGTGCATGGGCTATCCCAACATACGGTTAAAAGAAGTAAGAGAAAGGGTTCCTGGTTTGAAAGGAGCAACATGCCTGCTAGTCTGATTCTACAAATTACACAAATGTGGTGTCAAAAATGATCCAACGATTACATTATGGATGAACTGAAGGTCAGTTCCCATATGATAACTGTCAGGACGATGTTTTGCAGTGAAGTGTGTGCTCAAGTATGTTTGAGAGAGAATGGCATGATTGGGGACCAAGGTGTGATTATGGAAATAGATGAAAGTAAATTTGGTAAAAGGAAATATAACAATAAGAACATGGCCACCGTCCCAGACTCTGCAGATCTACCATATATTATTGCTACACTGCTAAATTTTATTAAAATATTTTCATTGTGTTAAAAAAAGGATAGAAACATATTTAAAATACTTTCCAAATCTGAATAAGAGGTGTGGAAGGTACCTTTAACAGATTATATGGAAGAATTGTACAAAATTAATATTGATCACCAAAAGATGCAATATGTTAAGATCTTAATTTTTTTTAAATTATAACTTTAATTATACAATGGGCATGATAAGGTATCATGTGCATGTAACATTGTTTGCATTATATAGTCAGCTTCTTAATTAAATAAATTTTCAAAGTTATTGAATCTTTATTGAATATATCTATCTGGATATTTAAACAAAGTGCTTTGAAAGTACATATTAAAAAAACACAAACCTAACAGATTAACAATCCTTTGTATTTAATTTCGCATAATGTAATTATCAATTATTGCAAAATATATTTGAAATAAAACATGCATAATAAATTACCGTAAGATATTTAATTTGATATATTTCTATAAGTACACTTATATTGTTTAATTTGAAATATTTGAATATGAACATTAAGTACCTGGAATTCAACGGATGGGCATTTTGCATCCAAAAAGTTAAGCTGATCATAATACCTAGAAAACAGAAGGAAAACAAATGTTATCAACACTTATTAATTCATAAACAAAATACTGTCTCAATGAAATTTTTAAAAAAATACGTTAAATGTACACAAACATAATAAGTACATATACAAATAAAATATAAAATCAAATTTTACAGGTGTGTAACTGAAAAAAATATTTTTAAAGATTACGTCAGCCGATAAGGTGGAACAAAAATTAACTGTCATTTACCTTGTCATAACGTCTAAAGAACTTTCATGTTTATCTAAGGTTCTCCAAGTGGAGTTCATTCGCAATTTATTTAATTCATTCAGAGCATCATCATAATTGACTGGTTCATCCGCTGCAACACAAAAGCTAGAAAATACATATTTTAAATGTTTTACTAAATCAATTTCAGAAGTTTTTTTCAATGGAACTGCCAAAAAACTCGCCATGTCTTCCGGACTTTTAATTGCACTGCGCTCTGCAAGTGCAAACACTCTAGAGTTCGATTCTGATGTTTAATAATCATAAGATTCGGTATCTAAACTGATAAGTGTATTTACTTTCAGTGAACAGAATAAAATATATTTAAAATATTGACAGACATAAAGATGAATTATAATTAATATAAATCATCTTTTACTTTTTTTTTCTAATCGGCTTTATGTATACATTAAAGTATTTCTTTTTTTTATTATAAACTTTCGGGATTTGAATCTGGCATTAATTCGTTTCACAATATGAAAATAAACATGTACGGTGCGTTATCGTACTAAAAAGTCGAAATCTTTATTACCGTAAATGCTTACTTGTAACCTATACTTTGCTTTGTGCATTCAGATTTAAAAGCGGTACCGTTGAGTGTGTAGTTTACAATTTTTACATTTAGCTTTTTTGTTATAAATTGAATTAGAGGTCATTCAGATCATGATTACGATAATATCCACCTGCTCTCGAAAGTATGGTTTTTTCCCATTTAAATACGAAACCAAAACTTAAAGCAAAATATATTTATACTTCTTAATTTTTAATAATCTTTATATTTTTTCTGAATTGCAGCTTGTTCAAAGTTCCGCGAGTAGTTATTCAAACAACTTGGGTATGTTCTTTATTTTAGATTGTAATGTAATATTTACTAATAAAATCGTATAATCACCATAAATCAAGCAGCACAAGCGAAATTTTCAGTAGCATTTACATTACCCTGAAATAATTCGTTCTCATTTGCAAGAATTTATAGAGATAGTTAATAAAAAAGCATTGTTATTATACATTTCTAAAATCAGGACGAAGTATTAAACTTTAATTTATATTTTAAATCATATTTATGATGAAATACTCACCCATTTTTTATAGAAAAAAGTTTTTTCCATTTATTTTCTTTCTAATAGATAAATGCCAACACACTCTAATTTGTAAAAATAAGGAATCAAGTAAAACATATAAGTAGATTAATTTGTTCATTGGTGTGAAATAGCATGGATATTTCAAATATAACTGGAACCCTGTACATATTCTAACACTTATCTTGCCAAATGATAAGAGCACTGATCTTCGGTACTGGAGTTCATGGGTTTGAATTTCAGTATGGCATAAAAGTTTGCAGCCATTAGTAATCAGCTATAAGCAGTAGATCCTGGTCTTATTAACCCTCATGTTGCAAAAAAGTAGACCTTAGTGCTTTGAACATAACACATCTCTCCTAATTCCATAATCATGAAAAAATAAATAAATAAAAAACGAGCTATTGAGAGAATGTTGAACTGGTTAGCCAAAGTATTTATCAAGTTTATTATTGATATTTGTTTTACTGATACAATTAAACTAGTTTTTAAGTCGCAAAATGTTCTACATATATTCAAATGTAGTTCTATTATCATATAAAAGTTCTATTTAATATATGACATTATCTGTAGCTGGTAATTCTGCAATATTTTATGTTCTTTTATAGAAATCGATGAGTACGGAAAGTGAAGTGATTCTAGAAACTGCAGGAAATAAAGGTGTTATTACTCTGAACAGGCCAAAAGCTCTTAACTCTTTAAACTTGAGCATGATACGCAAGATTTACCCACAGTTAAAGGTTGGCTTGTGAGAAACTTTTTATTTATTTACTATCATTCTCACTATCATTTATCAACCAAATAAATTAGTACATTTGTAATTTTTTAAAATTTAAATTCTGATTTATATATATATATATATATATTTTTTTAAGAAGTATCTCCATGATTATCAAACCGTGCACTGCTGCAATAATATAGATAAGTTTGTGTAAAATTTTGAAATTAATTAAGACAGCATGAAATTAAATCAAATTTAAAATGTAAGTTGTTTCTCTTTACCATTCCCAAAACATCAAAGATATGTCCTTGTATTTGTCTCAAGGTGTGACAGATCCCTCATCTCCACAGTATTAAATTGGATACCATGACAATAAAGGTTTGAGAAGCATTGGTTTAGTATTTTACTATAAAGCAACCATTTCCCAACCATTTTTGGCTTACATACCACTTGGTTGTACATCATGTTAAATTGTACCACTTTGTAAAAATGATTGTATTTCAGGAAATTTGCTGTTGTAAGGGTGTTTATTTCTTTGCATTGTTATTTTATAAGGTATATGTATTCATATCTCATAATGAGGCAAATTACATTAAAACTCATGTAAATACGCCAGATTATAAACTCGCTCTGTAACACACACACACACACACACAAACATATATATATATTTATATATATACACACACACACTCAAGAGCCAAAACATTATGATCACCTGTCAGTAACAATTTAGCCCACATTTGGCACGCAACACAGCTTCAACCTGCCTTGGCATGGATGTCACAAGTCCTTGGTAGATGGCCAGAGATTAATTAAAGAAACTATTTTAGTAAAATCAAAATTTCTAAAATATCTGTGTAAATCATGCTAGTAATTATTGTATTTAGTAATTTATTACTTTTAGTATTAATACATACCGTTTTATCAACATTTGTTTTATTCTTGCAGACTAGAGTATCTACTTGACAGGAAAATAAGAAATGTGTTAAAAAAATAAGTTGAATGCAATTTTTTTCATCATCTTTTTAATAGTTCTGTAAATCAATTTTCCATCAGCAATGTACCAGTGGATAAAAAATTGATCAAAATCTAGACGGGTATATACAAGAAGCAATCTTGATTATGTCATCACCCATTAATACTTATCTAAATGCAGTAATAAGTTAAAAAGGTACACAGTTACAAAACAATTTAAAATTTAATAAAAAAAAGACATTAAAATTATAAAAATTGTATAAAAGTATATAAATATTAATAATAATTAATGAATAATAGTTTAAAAAGTAAATATTTTACATTTATTAAAATTTTAATCTTTGCTTACGACAGGCTTGGGATTCTGATCCAAACATAAAAATGGTGATTGTTAAAGGATCTGGTGATCGTGCCTTTTGTGCTGGTGGTGATGTTAGAGGTAAAATTTGTCTACTTTTCTATTAGAGATGATATTATGGATTTATTCTGTATCACTTATAATTTCTGTCCTTCATTGATTAAGAAGTTAATTTTTATAAATTATATAGTTATTTCTGTACTGGTATGAAAGATACTTAGTGTCTGATATTTGTTCACAATTTTTTTACTATATTTAAAATCGATTTAATTATTGTATTGAATTTAAGTTGTATGGAAATTTTTTTTTCTTTGGAAAGATGTATGTAAAAGCTTTCTCTTTTTCTCCCCTCATGTTAATTAATTATAAGAAGAGGTATTTTTAATTACACTTTTTTTGTTGCATTTTAGATAAGTGTTTATTTTCTGAAAAGAAATTGTATTAATTTTTTTTTTATACTTTAGGAATTTTATTTTAATTTCTCATTTCTACAGCTTCAGGATTTAAAATTATTTAAGTCCAAATATATTCAGATACTATACTGTATCCAGATACTATTAAGAATATATGTATAATTTTATATGTTAGTTTCATGTAATATTGAGTTAGATTAAATATTATGTATCCTTTTTTTTTTTTTAATGGAAGTCTTTTATTTCCTTAAAATATTCACACACAAAAAAAAAAATCTGTAGAGTTATATAATTATCTTTATAAGGGGAAAAGGGACCTTAAATCTTAATATTTTAAATAATGTTAAATAAAAAATTTAAGAATTAATTTCTACATCAAAAGAATTTTTAATTTAAATGGAAAAGTTTTCCTGAAAATTGAGGTGTCCAATATTATTTTTTAAAGATGTTACCAGTGTATTGCATATTAGTTAATTGCCTTGATATGTTTAGCAAGTTTACAAACACTGGTATCAAATTTCACTTATATTAAGTTTACTTTATATAATTATTCATTTATATTTGTACAATGTTTTAATAATCTTTTTTTTATTTCACTGTGAAACACTCTGCACCTTGACAAATTTCTTAATGTTTTAAAAAAGCATAACCAGTTTTATAACAAAAAGTTCATTGAGCAATGTTTAGAAATTAGAAAATAAATAAATAAATAAATAAGGCATTTGAAACATTTTTAAACTTCCAATAAGGTTAAATTTTACACTGGATGGGGAAAAGTATGCTTTATGAGTTTTAAAATAAGGTTAACAAAAAATAAGTTATTAAATTCATTTGTAAACATTTGGCATGATATGAATGTATGAGTTTAACTTAATACATTAAATTTGATCTTGCTGTATTAAAATTGTTTATAAAATGTTACCCTTGATCCCCATATATTATGTAACTCACTTCTATTTAAAACATGAATTTCATGAGTATTTTACAAGATATCTATATTTGTCTGAAAATACTCATTTAAGTTAAATTCTTCTTTCATGTAAGATTCCTATGTCCAACAGGAAAGTCACTTTTGTTTACTCTGATTTCAATATAAAATTATATAAAAAAAAAATTAGCTTTAAGAATATTAATTTAGGTAATGTCGGTTGTAGTTTACAATCTTAACCTGTTCAGGACGAGCGGCACAAATATGTGTTTGTGCTAGATGCCGATCAGGGACTAACGCCGCACAGTTGCGTTGTGGTTTTGGAATGAAATATTTACTATCAGATGGTGTTAATAATCCATGTTCCTTTCAAAATATTGCTCTTGTACATTAGTATTTCTTTCTGGGAGGTCAGAATGGGATCCATCAAGTGTCTGTGATTTATAGGATTTTTGTGAATACAAACATAAACACGAGCTAGCAGGTGAAAAGGGTAACACGTCATAAAGATCCTTTTAATTAATTTTGAAGTGGTTGTTTGTAGTTTCGATTCTATTTTAGAACGGATTTTATGGGACATATATTCTAGCATAGGTTTTACTTTTAGAATCATTTCTGTAGCCATGGCTAAAAGACCACGTTATCTTTCTGAGGAGGAAATATCTAAAGTTATGAATGATCCATCTGTGGACGATGACACTGAAACAACTATAAATTTTTTTAATTCTTTTATATAGTAGTTTTAAATTTTTTGATTCTTAATTAGAAGATGATAATAAAGTAATATATTGGTTCTGATTCCTCCATGTGAATGGAGTTCTGACAAAGAGAAACTTCTTAAAATTAATTTTAATTCAAAACCGGGACTTGATATGAAAAAAAAAATTCATTGCCCGTGCAGACTGAATAAAACTTTTTTAATATGTTTTTCAATGAAAACAAGATTCAAATTATTGTAGAAGAAACTAATTCCTATGAAAAAAAAAAAAAATCTGTGAAATAGATATTAATGAATCAAGCACATTTACAGTCCGATCATAAAAAAAAAAAATTTGATCATGTTATAAAATTGGAGAATTGTATGTCTATTTGGATCTCATTATACTTATGTGTATTATAAGAAAAATGTGCTTCAAGTAATTTTCTGAATTGTGCACTGAAAAAAAAGCAAAAAACTTAGGAGATGTGTAGTTTGCTCAAAGCACAATATCGGTCTCGGCACTCATCCATGCTTTGAGATCTTTCATACGGCTTTGAAATATTAATTATTACAATATTCTTTAAGTATTTTATAATGTTAAGTGTAAATATTTTTAATGTCTTTTTATATTTTGTATCTACATTTAGGTAGTTATAGTAAAATACAATATATCTATATTTTTATTGTTAAATAACAATTGTTTTATTTAAACTTTTTTGTTATGATTAAAATTATATCTTTTATCAAATATTTAAAAATGGTTTGATTTTTAAGTAAAGTGTACATTTTATCCATTATTATTTAATGCTTACTTTCTGAAATTGAGTATTAGGCTTAGCGGGAGAAAATGCCCCAGCCTGTACACACAGTTCACTTGTAACAGCTCCCATCCTGAACGGGTTAAAAAAATAATTATGTTTGTGATTTAGGTTTATTTTAAAATGTATCTTAAAATTCAAATTGTTTGTTAAAATTAAATCAAATTTGATATAAATCTTTTAGTATATATTTTTAATGGGTTAAAATATTTTTTTTAACTAAAATTAAAATTTGCAGCCAGAAAGGTTAATATTCTGGGTATAAGAAATTTTCAGATTTTATAGCTGAGTTATTTCATTTTGAAGGTCCCTTGTCCTCTTAACTGTTTAAATTCTCAGTAAGCTTTCAGTCACACATGAACATCCCTGGTTGTGTTAAGTCATAAACATAAAAACACAGTGTCTATTCCAGCTTGTGTGTTTCTCCTGTGTATCGAAGATTAACATGTTCTGTCTCCCGTTTGGCAGCCCTTGTTGAAGCTCATAAAGTTGGGAATCCAGCTTTAGCTGAAGAGTTTTTTAGAGAAGAATACACATTGAATAATTTGATAGGTAAATATAACATTTATTCCTTATCGATAGTTGTTTGTGGTTTAATTAAAAATTAAATCAGTATGAAAATTATAAATTGTTTTAATTCTATATTGTGTTTGTAATTTTCTATATAGTAGCAATGGTTGATGCATTGGCTATTAAGTAAGGATTTTTTTTCTTTTTGCTTAAATTTGTTCTAAATTTATATCTGAATCTTGAATATAAATTTTTCATTTTTATAATAATGTTTTAATAATTTAGGTACTTTGCAAATTCCTTATGTTGCTCTCATTGATGGTATAACTATGGGAGGAGTAAGTAATTTGAATGTTTATTATTTGCTTCTTTTATATTATGTATGCATTATATTTTTATATTCAGTTATTTTATTAGTTTTATCTGTACTGAATTTTATCTGAAGTTAAATTTTAAATGCATACTTATCTACATTTTTTTAAATGACTTTTGTTATTAAATAGTCATGGCATGTAAATATTTTTACTCTTTTTATCTCAGATGGTTAGTTTTTCTATTATGTAAAATTCATCAAACCTAATTTAGATGCATACATGTGTGCCTGATTTTCTAGCTTTGATAAAAAGTATGACAATTTTGTTTTACCAATTTCAAGCAAAGAGAGGAAAATTAAGTTTTATCATTAACTTTACAAGAGTTTAAATCATAGAGTGGTTGACTAGGTAGAGGTATAATTTAGACTATCACCTGCTAATTTTGAATGGTTCCAAACATTTTTGTCAACTGCAAAATTCAAACTGTTGCTAATATTTTTTAATTTAAAATAATCTCATTTTAAAATGCATATACTGTATATATTTTTAATGCTCTAGGTGCTAAACTTGTATAGAAACAGGGTTGGTTGACAGAGTATATCACATTGATATAAATTATTTGAATCGCTGCTTTCTTTTAAAATCATAGATTTAACAGTAATATTTTTTACATCATTTGTGAATTTTTTAAACATGTTCATTTATTACACGAATGCCAAGAGCAGCATTCAAGTGTGCAGTAATTCATACTATATCATCTTCAAAGGAAAAATAAGATTTAAATATGTTTCTTTTAGTAAAGAAATTTCTGACCAAATCAAGTTCCTTTCTGGATTTTCTTTTTGGATCTGACATCAGAACAATATTTTCACTTATATTTGGTCTTTGTAAACACCTGCAGCGTATTGGTTTGGCAAATGTGCTTAGCTGTAACCTGTGTTCTTCTGGTGAACAAACTCATGAACCTTTTACATTTGACAAACTGCATTGCACTTTCTTTTATGACTTTTACTCCTGACAACTTTACAAAGGCTAATTTTTATTGGGTAGAAGGCCAATGCCTGATGTAGTATTAAAAAAAAAAAAAACTTATATTTGGTTTTGTGTTTAGTTAAATATTAATGTTAATAAATAGCAATAAATAGTTTTATAATTGTTAACAAATAAATGTGAACAGGTTTGTAACAGTTTGTTGAGAGGCAATAAAGAAAAATCATATTTCATACATTATTTATCATATTGTACACATTATAATTAAGAAAAAAGATAAAATAGGGAAAACTTAATCATTACTTAGTTTTTCCTAATTCTGCTTGAAAATATTTTGAAAATACATAATTTCCCATGGTAAATAAGTGTTGGTTTTCTGAAGCATGAACAAGATCTTAGATTATAACTAAATTAGGCTCTTTATTTTATACATACATTATTTTACTATATTTTTATTTATTTTATTTATTTGGACTTTTACTGATTATTTTCTATTTAAGTACATTAAAATGGTATAGCTTACCTTTTTAAAGCTTTTATCTTTTTAATTTGTTATGTTGTATTGCTGTAAAAATATTTTTAATTCATTTCTTGTTTTACATAAGCAATATTTTATGCATATTGTTTTATGTTTAATAATTTAAAATAATTACCTACTCTAATATATATATATATATATATATATATATATATGTGTGTGTGTGTGTGTGTGTGTGTGTGTGTGTGTAACATGCAATTTTTACTCGTTGCTAATCATGAATTAGCCCCTATCCTCTTTAATTGCCCAGGCTTACTGGGCAATGAGAAGTATAATGAATAAGCAGTTGGGCCGAAAAGAAGCAGTGTGTCCAACATGTGGAACTTAACTTTATTTAAGATCTAAGAAAAGACTTTCGGATCTGGCAAAGTTTCTCTATCAAGAGCAGAGCATAGAATGATATACAAGAAACACAATTACAATGTTGGGTCCCACAGTGAAAGATGCAGAAAAAATTCCCAAGAGGGAAAAGCTTAATTATCATTACTAGAAATCAGAGAATAACTTTGATCCTTAGAAAAGTGAACCATTTGCCTGAAACAGCTGGAAAATGTGGCGAGTGTTCAGAAAATTTGTAATTATTTCAGAGTTAGCTTTTGGAAATGGGTAGAAATAATTTTAGATCAACGTACACTCCTTTAAATAAGATATTAGATGGCTGGAAAAATATATATAAAAGAATGTGAATGGGAAGAGGAGAATCTTAAAGAGATATTTTAAGTGTAATAATTTTGATATACTATATGTATATATGTTATTTTTACTGATATGTAAAGTAATAAAACATGTTTATAATGTTTTTTTAAATAAATTTTTATGGCTTTGTGTGAATTTTTCCTTTTTTTAGGGAATAGGAATTTCTGTCCATGGTGCTTTTAGAGTATGCACAGAGAAAACAGTATGTGCTATGCCTGAGGCTGCTATAGGTATGTCATATCTTCCATACATTTTGGCTGTCTGCACAGTCATAGCAAACATAATAATTTCTCAGATGGACAGTTTAGATATAAAAATTCTAGTATTTTCAAATTTTATGTAGCACTTTTACTAATTATTTCTTACCTGATTTCATTTATTATTATTTCATTTTTATTTCACAACTAATTTATTTAATTTTTATTTATATGCTCTTTCCCATATGTACACATGTATACACAATGAAACCTCACTCTATCACTCTTTCATTGATCATTTGATTTATTCAGTCCTAAATTTATACCCATAAAACTGATATTAAGTGCATAGAGTTTTGTCAAGATTATAAAATAATTTATATGCATACACAGTGACAGTGATGCTGTACTTGCAGAAGTACAATTGATAGCACACTCAATCTTTGCTACCAGGCAATAAACTATTACAAAGTAGATATCAGTTTCTAAATATTTTTTAAATGTCAAATGTCATTCTAAATGTAAGTTATATTTTATAAAACATTAAGTGGTTTCAATTATTGTTGCAAAGAATTATATTCATAGTCATACATTTTAGTAAATATCTACCCACATCTCCCTGCATTCATCATTTTCCATTTCTGCTCCTTGAAAATTGATGGATTAAAGTTTCATCGTAATATATATGACATGTTCCACTAAACGACACTAGAGTCCTGGCATCATTTTCATCCTTTATTCAAATCTCAGAGCAGACTACTCATTAATCATCTTCAATGGCATCGCACATTGGCACCCAACTTTTAAGAAAGGCAGGCTTAGCTGCTTCGGGTAGCCACAGCTCTGTCCATGGAATGTGCACACTGCTCTCTGCTCTAGATCACTGCGCATGAGCCATTTTTATGTGGCTAACTCCTCAAGCTGCATCACTCCCAGTAATGAATCCCTAATTAAAATCTTTTAAAATTAATCTACAATTTAAATCCTGACATATATATATTTTTAGAAAACTTATTGTTATTCTAAAATGGTGTCTATTCAGTGCAATCTCAATTTACTTTTTTCATCAGATCAGTAGAATTAAATTGAAAATAAAAGTCCTTCAAGAAAGGAAATGTAATATATATTATAAAAATTTTGGTTTTTGAAATTCTTGGTTATGCAGGTTAAAAAAATGTCTTACTCTTCCTTAATATGTTAAAAATTTTTATTGGTCCCATCATATGATGGACTATATGCTAGAAAAGAAATAATTTTAAACTATAAAACAATTATCTTGAGATTGTTAAGATTTTAATACTGTTAATAATACTATTTTAATATATTGAGTTATAATTTTCACTATTTCTGGATTTAGTATAGCTTATTTTTTTAGTGCTATTTTAGTAATAGCTTGTATATTGTTATTAAGTCACTTAATTTTTTGTTTGTCCTTTTCTTTCTTTCTTGCCCTTTCTCTCATGCATTTCAATATTTTCTCATACATCTCTTCATAATTATCAATGTTCTAGGTTTCTTTCCTGATGTTGGTGGCAGTTATTTTCTCCCAAGACTTCCTGGCAAAATGGGAATGTTCTTAGCTCTTACTGGTTACAGATTACAAGGGCGGGATGTTTTTAAAGCGGGTATTGCAACACATTTTGTGGACACTTCAAGTGTAAGAAAGTTTAATTTATTTATAAAATATTTTTGCCAAAACTAACAAATATTTTTGACTAGCAGATATAATTTAGTTATTTTTTATCACTGTTCTTGATGTAACTAATATCTGAATACATAAGCACATTAATGAAATTTTTAAGGTTATGTATAACATAAATGAATTATTGATCAAAGATTTTTTTTTCTCTTTGAATTTCGAAGCTTAAAGACTTAGAAAGAGATCTCATGCGATTAGAAAATCCTGCTTTGTCTGATGTCGACAGGGTGTTATTAAAATTTCATCAACAAGTATGTATCATATTTATTTTTCAACTGTATCAAAGCTTGAAATTTTTGTTTTAATGAACATTCACTTGTATGTTTAAATAACTTTTTATGTTTAGTGTGAAGTTGACTATAAAAAAGAATTTGCCTTAAAGTCTGTTATGGGGAAGATGAATACTATATTTGAGTCTGATAGCATAGAAGGAATTATGGATTCTCTACAAAAAGAAGGATCTGAGTGGTCTAAAAAACAGTATGAAGTGATGAGCAAACTGGTTAGTATTTGTTGTTTAAAAGATATATTTTAGTCTAAAAGGAAAAATTTCTGAATGTTTTATTCTCATACTTCCATGTATAAAGAGTATTATAATTGTGAAAAGTTTGGTCTTCAGATTTCAACAAGTACCTATTTTAACTATCATGCCTAAATTCATTTTGATTAGTTTAAGTGTTACACCTATATGTACATACAAGAAAACTTTAAATACCTATTTGGATCATCCTTGAATTCATTTTGTTTCATGCCTGTACATATGTATATATCTGGCATATATCAATTATTGTTGTGAAGAAAGCTGAAATTCCTCAATAGTCAACAAAATATATCAAGAAAGTACTGAGATAAGCAGGTTTGCAATTCTGTCACTTTTCTCACCTTTAGTCACTTTTTTTACAATTGATCACTTTTAGTCACTTTTTTAAGTAAACAGTCACTTTTTTCATGGTGTATCACAGCAAAAGTCTGTTGTTGAAAAAAGAAAATCTGAATTAATAACAAAATATTTTAATACCAAAGACCAAAAATGTGATGCTCTAATCTTATTTTTCTTATTAAAATGTAATTAGTCATATGGTTTCCAGAATTTAGGGATTTTAAAAAGTCGTAAAGAAGTTCCTGAAATCTACATTTGTACTGAAATGTACATTTAATACATTAAAGTAACTTACGTCAAAGCACACATTTCTCTTTTTTTTTTACTTCACAATTTTTGTTTAGATACTCTAATCTAGCTATGTACATATTTCAAAACATCATTAATATATGCAGAAAATTGTGATTATAAAATTAATGTAATGTATGTATTCAAATCTAATTTATAGATTTTCTTGAATAAAAAGCAATCTTGAGTTGTGTTAAACAAAATTTTTAACCTTTTTTTGTATTTGATGCTAAAATCATGTCTTGCATGAATCATTTGATTTAGAGTTAAAATAAATAGAAAAATCTTAATAATAGCATCTGTAATCAAGAGGAGAAAAAAAATCGCTTTTTTTTTAATGTTTAGTCACTTATTCTGTATTATTTGTCACTTTTCTCACCTTTTTGAAAGTACCTCAGCAGTTGCAAGCCTGGATAAGTAATTCTAAGAAAGTATGCTAAATGGCCGTGCCTAATTGCCTAATCTTATTAGATATCTATCGTACCTAATCTTAATTCAATCATTGGGAAAATGCCGCATCCTGGCTTATTCCCTTTTCTTCGCTGTACTGGCTTGTACTTTGAAATCTGATTTGTATCTGTTTTCTAACTTTTGATGTTCAATTTTGTAATATTTGATTCTTAATGTTTTATTTCTTCAATTTTAATTTTTTTCTTTTTCAATTATTTTTTGTTCAGTTTTATTTTGTTTTAAATTGGGCTTGATTGCCTTATTTCAATTTTTAATATTTTAATAATTTTGAATCTTTAAATTCATAAATTTCATTTTTGTGCTGTACCTTTTTCACGTTTTCATTTTCTGTCTTAAATTTTTAAACATTAATTTTTAATCAAACTTTTTTGATTATCGTGTTGCTTATTTTGTTTTTCTAAATTTTCTACCTATGTATTTGTTTTTAAATGTTTTTCTTTGGTTTGGGGCATATTTCATTTTTACGTTTTTCATCAAAATTAATTTTCTCAAAATTGATTCAAAATTGTCTTATTCTATTGGGTTTTTCGTCTTGTTTGGCACAGTTTGTCCCTTGAGGAATTAGCGCCACTAAATTTCAACCAACCAACCAACTAAATGGCTATGCATGATGACAAAAAATGAGCAATTTGCATCATTCCTGAAGATTTGGTGCAGAAAGCAGATGGAAACATTTCAGAGAACAGACACTTTACAATTTTGTCTTTACTAAATGAATTTTCTCCAGTTAGAAGTTGTATTTTTTATGGAATTACAGCACAGTACTTAAATTATTGTGAGTTTGTCTCATGCTGGGACCCGGAAATATCAACTGGCAATGACAAAATTAAATGTCTAGCCAAGTACCAGATTCTTATAACCATGGAATTCAAAAGATGTAATTTGACATGTACCTTGATATTGGTGAAAAATAAGTTAAAAAGAAGGTTAATGTACAGGCTTTCGTGAGAATTAAAATTTATTTTTAAAAAGTACATGTGTTTGTTTTTAATTTCAAAACAGTTTGTACTAAAGTATCATAAACACACCTTGTAATTCCTTATTCAAACCCAGGCCAAATTTGATATCTTTAAATTTTGTATAAAATAAGGTTTATTTTGCTGTAATTTGAAAAAGATTGAGCAATATATAATATTTTAAATTATTTTTCTTGTCCAAAAGACAGAAAACAAGTATTTGATTAAATTTTTATGAATTTCACAAAATATTACTGGTTGTCATAATTATGTAACCACTGAAACTTTCTTTTTAATGCATTATTCTGAAAAAGGATCTTTATTTAATGTATTCATACCTTTTCCTTTAGTCTCCAACATCTTTAAAAGTTGCTTTTCAGCAGCTTAAACGTGGTGCTAATCTTACTTTGCAAGATTGTTTAAAAATGGAATTCAGGTTGTGCCAAAGGTTCATGAAAGAAAGTGATTTCCATGAAGGAGTTAGAGCTGGTGAGTAAAAATATATGAAATCTTTGTTTTTCTAATTAATTTATCTACCAAAGGTACTTTATAAGACAATGTTCATGCATGTTCATTTGAAAAAGAACACAAGTAGCTATATCCACTATTGTCGTGAAGCTAAATTAATCTATTCTCCAGCTTTTAATCTCACAATGACTTTAAAGTTGCTTGGCTAATGGTGACTTGTTATCTACTGTATTGGTTTAACTTAGCTCCATGTTAATTTATAAGAGAAAAAGTATTTTTAACAGACTTAATAGTAGGTTGGAATATATGGACATGGTCTAATGTTTTTTAGGTAAAAAATATTTTTTATTTTAAATTATATGAGAATTTGGTATACTCTGTTTTCACACTTTCAGGATGGTTTGCTCACTGGTACGCTGACAGTGAATATTATCTACAGGCCAGGTAGCTTAATCATGAATCACTAGCTTAATTATTTTAGGCTTGGAAGATAGGTGGCTCATATTTAAGTTTTTATAAACATTTTTTTTCTGTAATATGTGAACCCTAGAAGACATCTGTCCACAACTGTTAAATGTATCTGTAGTATAGAGTGTTAACCTTCCTGTTGTTACAGTGTTTATAATTTATTTTTTTATTGCTTAGAGAATTGGATGGATTACTAATGTAAACAAACTGAGGCAGCTCTTTAAATTCTACCATGCAAGGGAACATTCATAATTTGATATTCTCTTTAATATTTTTATTTATTTTGGGGAATGTGTGGTGTTTTTAGCCCTTTAACGGGCAACGGTTTCAGAACAAAACCACCTGTTAAATTCTTTCTCTGCATTTGAAAGACATAGGATGGGCTTTTAGGTTTTCTGTGTTTGTGACATTTCAGTAATGAAAAGTCAGTAATATGATTTTTTTTACTTATAAGCCCAAATAAACGTCTATCCAAACCACACTTTTAAATTGTTTATATTTGGTACGGTCTACTGTCTTTCAACACGAGTGTGAATAAGACCGATACCAACAGCTTAAGGCCGATTCTGAATTGCTACAAACATCCATACCTGCAGTGAGATTTTAACCCATGAATTCCGGTACCCAAAATCAGTGCTGTACTATATGACCATCATTCGGCTGTAAATTGGTTAGTTTTTCTTTATCATACCCTTTTAAATAATAATCATGTTCCCGCAGCATAATTAAACCTTTAAAAAAGCATTTTCACTCCGTACAAGGGGCTGGATTTTGCATTGTAACCACCCCTTAAATGTCACCTCCCTCAAAAAATGTAAAAAAAATTATGCATTTACATTTATAAAATTCATGGATAGCATTTATGAACTAATTTCATTAAATCCGAAGGAATTTATAATAGTGACCTTTAAAGGGTTAAAGGGAATTTATATTACATGAGAGCAGAACTTGATAGGCGGAACCCCTTCTCACCATCGAGCTTAAATCCGAGTTCAACAGTCATGTAAAAATACATTTAGTTTTGAGTTATCCAAAATTATTCTCTTTATTTGAATATTAAAAGATTTATAAAGTTGTAAGAAAATGTAAATTTAATTTTAGAAACTAAGCTTCGAAATGTTTTCGGTTTTATTCAAATAGATATTAGGTTATCATGACTAATTGTCAACTTGGGTACTTTCTTTCAATTTGGAACACAAAAGTTCAAATTATCTTTAGCTTTCCCTCCTCCCTTTCATTATATTCTACTCGGACAATAGTGAAATGAGTAGTGGGTGCTGATATTCAGTACCAAAGTTTATGGGTTCAAACCTGATTGGTAGCATGGATATTCACAGCTATTCTTCTTTGACTTTAAGCAGTATGTCTAATTAGCTCTCATGTAGCAAAAGAGTAGACCATAGCATTTCATACCAAACCAGTATTCTCTATTCCCTTACTCTATCTCTCTCATCTAAAAAATACTTTTAAATAAATGTATGTAAAATTCTATTTATCTAAATTGTTCTTTGATTTGCAATTGAGCCATAAAAAAATTTCAGAAAAATAATACTTAAGTTTCATTCTCTTAAGTGAGGATAAAACTATTTCAGCAAAGTTGACCAAAGATCAGGAGTTATCAAAGCTTGTTAGTTGTGAGATATTTTTTCCTCATTATTTATTACAAATGATCAACAATTCATTTTTCCATACATCTTAATTATAATTGTACTCTAGTCCAAATAAGGGCATTAAGAAGAAAAAAGCTTTAAATTATCTTAAATGAGGTTACACAATTCATGTACAGGTATAGAAAAATGAATGGCATACCTTTATGATTGTTTTTTTATTAATGTATATTACTCTTGGAGGAACATATCTTTAAATTGATTGATACCTTGAAATGTCAGTACAGGATTAGATGATAAACACAAAAAATACAATAGTATTTTTTTATACTAACCATTATTTTTTATTGTGATCTGTTTTTTATGCTATACTCAAGTTTGGCATTGAAATTCTTATTAAAATTTCTTTACAGTTCTAATTGATAAAGATAATAAGCCAACTTGGAGGCCTAGTGTCCTGAAAGATGTTTCAGATGATAATATCAACTCTTATTTTGATCCATTACCCTCTGATAAAGAGCTTCGACTGTAGTTCCTCTTTCTTTTTTTATATATTTGTTTAAAATTTGTATACAAAAAAAAAAAAAAGCATTTTTGTCAGTTTGATACTTTTTGTCTAAAATGTGTATATGTTAATATGTGTTCAATTGCTTTTTACTTTTTTTAGGATGTTGAAACCAAGTATAGCTTTTATTTTTCTAAGTTTTTATATGAAAATATTTGTTTTCATACTTACTGGAACTAAAAACTTGGCTTTCACTTAATAGGATACTTTTGATAGGTCATAATTTTACACTTTGTTGAAGTTTGAAGTTGAGATTTTTCAATCTGTAAAATAATATGTAAAATGAGCTTTTTCAATGTGAAAGATTTGTTTGACAAGTGCATGAATTTATAGAAGTTATCTAACAGTTAAAACAGTTATTATTTGAATATCATACAGCAACTTTAACATTAAAATTTCTTTCATATTTCACAACATATTATACATATGAAAATTGTTTTTCCTTAACACATCAAACCAGTACATTTATATTTGGAAGTGCCATTTTATTGTAACATACTTTAAAGTACAAAACATAACTGATCGTTTTAGCTGTGTAGTAGATTTTTTTAACAACTTTTCTCTGCTATTCAGTGGACACTTTACTAGTTGTACTATGTAATTGATTTTGTATGAATTAATAAAACTTTTGAATTATAATCATTTGTTTTGCACATTTATTTCACTATTCGAATAGCTTTTGCAGATCAAAATAAATTAATAGCATAATGTATGATTTAACCCTTTCGCGACGGGAAGCGCAAACGTGTGCTCTTCTCTGAGGCCGGCATTCACTTTCGCGAGTGAGTATCCTGGGCCGGAGGGTTTCTTGCTATTAAGCCTAAATTCAAGAAATTAACAAAGTAGCAACATGTTATTCAATAATGCTGCTTAAAGTATTTAAATAGAATGTGATTTATATTATATGTTTATAGATACTTTATTTACTTAAGCCATTTCTTATTTAAATATATATTTTACACCTTTTTTTTTCGTTCTTTCCTTACTATTTAATGACTTTTAACGTTACAAAACAGAGTACTATGTTATTTTAAATTATTTTTTTGTATGAAAAAATTTAAAAACATTGATCTACACACAATCCTACGGTACAGTCCTTGCACTCTAGTAACTCATTTGCCGTTTTGGAGGATTTTTCCGGGCATGTGAAAAGACGAAGCATCTTTATCATTTTTGTCCGAATTGTACTGCTCATCATTAGAATCATTAGATCCTATATGAACATAAAGAACAATCTGAATATATTATAGTGTCACTATTACTACTATCCTAATCTGTTTCAGAATCAGAATCTGAAATATTTTGAGTCATTTCAGCAAATTTCAAGCTTAGTTAAACACTTTTGACACTTCGAAAGTCTAACAATAAAAACAGAAAAAAAAAGATCAAGTCTGTCAGATCTAATTCTCCACTAAAAAATGGACTGCAAACCGAAATACACAACTCTTTAGCAAAAATAAAACTCCCTTGCTTACATAAACATCACGTGCGAATTTAAAGAGCAGTCATAAAACATGTCATTTGGAAACATTCCTTTCCCCTGATGTTTATATAATCAAAAACCACTTGTATGTGTATCATACTACTCTTCTATTGAGTACAAGGTCAAATCTACATGTATCTAAAACCTTATGTACATACAATGCCATCTTGTGTCAAAAATTATAGTTTTTAAAATGTTCCACAACACTGACACACATATGTGACGGTCGGGGGTGAACGAGAAAATGCTCTGGCATGCCAGTGTGTCGGCCAGGAAGTTAATGTGTTTCTTGCTGGCACGTATATGTGACAATAGGCACGAAAGGATTAAAGCTACAAACATAAGAATAATTTAAGACATGTGAACTTAAGAAAACATTAAATTTTGAAATTATTTTGTTGAAAGATTGAATAGTTATTTCTTAGGGAATTATTTTATGTCTGTATGTAGAATTTTCTTGAAAAATTTAGATTTTCCCAAACTTTGGTAAACATTTTATAGAAATCGATGAAAAATTTAAGTAGTAGGGAGCATTTTAGAAACTAACAAAAAATTTTATAAAAAAAAAATAATTCAAATATAATATTTGATTTTAATAAAATCTTCATGAGACTAGTTTACTTGTACTTCAGTATATATGTGTACAAAATCTCAATTTTAAGTTAAGAGAGATGAAAAATGATTAATAAATGTCATCAGTCAGTATTTAATAAAAAACTAGGTTTTTTTTTTTTTTTCGCATGTTATTCTAAAGTATTACTAAAATAAGGGCAAGATTGTGAGTAACTGAAAAATGTCTGCAAAAGCTAGTGAAACCTTTTACATGTGTGAAAGAGGAAGGGAAAAGTTATTTGAAATGTCCCTCATCCTTCAATTTCATTAGTATTTCAGTATTATCAATCTTGGCTACATCCCATCTTAACTTGACTTATGATCAAACTGATTCCAAAATAAACTTATGACTTGCATTTTCACAGAATTAAATGGGTAATAGTTAAACAAAAATTGACTTATTTGTTAATTACTATACAAAATTTTGTGTTTTAAAAATCTGTCAGTAAAATTGGTAGTTTCACACCTCTGCCTAGCTTTCTTCCCAGAGTTAATAAACTTAAAAAACTGTGTTGTTATATACACTCTCCCCTTAATCATACATTTTTTACAAAACAAAATTTGTTTTAATGACCTGAGGCCCGATTTTCGCAAAATTCTAAATGTACCCACTCCCTTCTGCTTCAAGATTATATTTGTACTATTAAAGCACTTGTGGCCAGTTTTTCACAATGTTAATTAAACCAAGGCATCAGTACATTTAAATCTTACAATTGGAAAGAAATAATACTAAAATCCCTGCTTAAAAAAATGTTCTGTTAAAAATACATTTATGTAATGATTATAGTGTTGCATTTTATTCTCTTAAATTAATTTATAATTTCTAGTTGTTTTTTAACTATACATTGATTATCCTTATAAAATTATTTTTTTTATTCTTATCAAGCATTAGATAAACGAAGTTGGATGTTTGAACATAATTTGAGATGCATAATTATTTTTAAAAAAAATTTTTCAAATATAATAACCTTACTATTTATATGATTGAGTGTTTTGAATGTTCTCTGATAGGTAAAGCCTTCTGACAGTAAAAACTTTCTCTAAAAAATCTATGATATATATATGTGTGTATGTGTGTTACACTATAGAATTAGAAATGGATGCTGATGCCATATCCACTGACAGTCTCCTTTTTTGCCCAAATTTGTTTTGATAAGGCTAGGCTCAGCAGAGTTTGATGAAGTCAGTTTTCATAATTATTTCATTTCAGCATCTAATCCATCCTTGTCAATAACAAATATCTTTTAACACTTCTCATTTTATTCATACCAAAACTCAAAGTGTGGTCAGCACACATCCACTTACAAAGACAGAACTGATAGAAACTCGACTCCCTTTAGATACATCTTTCCAGCCAAATTGCGAATTCAGCATTCTTTTGGTTTGTTAGCAAACTGGTTGGTCACCCAAAGTTGTAAAATCAGCACTCAGAGTTCAGTTGTGTTCTGTGGATCAATGTGAGATTAGGCAGTAGATATAAAATAAAAAATGCAAGTTGATTTTATAGATGGAAAGCATAAGAGGCAGTGCTCTTGAACTGAGGTTATTTTCTTAACAATATGGAATTAAAATTGGGAAAAGTAATGAAGACGCTTTTAAGTTAAGTTTTTTATATATATACGATATCTAAGCTGAATTCATACATATTTAGTTTTAACAAACCTTTTAAGTCATTAATCTTTAAAATGTATGATGAAAATGTTAAAATCTAAATTATCATAACTAATTCACCATGTTCTTAAATTTTAGAAGACATTATTTAAATTTAATTTGCTGAAAACTCTACAAAAATTTGTAGAGCAGCCAAGTTGTTGTTTTTTGGTACTAAAGTTTGTCTGAATCACTGCAGTTGTGTCAAACAATTCAGTTCTTGTAAAATTGGGAAAAAAAATATAATATGATCAGGCTTGCAATTCCGTCACCTTTCTAACCTTTAGTCACTTTTTTTACAATGGATCACTTTTTTCATGGTGTATCACAGGGTCCAACAATGTAATGAACCGTATTTCGTTCTTAGTGCTAGCGCTACAATCACTCGACACGACTGAATCGAAACCAAAACGACAAATAAAATACCAAAAATGGGATGTTCTAATCCTATTTTTCTTATTAAAATGTAATTAGTCATATGGTTTCCAGAATTTAGTGATTTTAAAAAGTTTAAAGAAGTTCCTGAAATGTACATTTAATACATTAAAGTAACTTATGTCAAAGCACACATTTCTCTTTTTTTTTACTTCACAATTTTTGTTTAGATACTCTAATTTAGCTATGTACAATTTCAAAACATCATTAATATATGCAGAAAATTGTGATTATAAAATTAATGTATTGTATGTATTCAAATCTAATTTATAGATTTTTTTTAATAAAAAGCAATGTTGAGTTGTGTTAAACAAAATTTTTAACTTTTTTTGTATTTGACGCTAAAATCATGTCTTGCATGAACCATTTGATTTAGAGTTAAAATAAATAGAAAAATCTTAATAATAGCATCTATAATCAAGAGGAGAAAAAAAAATCGCTTTTTTTTCAATGCTTAGTCACTTTTTAGTCACTTATTCTGTATTATTTGTCACTTTTCTCACCTTTTTGAAAGTACCTCAGCAATTGCAAGCCTGTATGATAGTCATAAGAAAAAGATCAAATGTATGGAGTCTCTCAATTTTAAAGTGCAACTAAAAGCTAATGCAAATATACTAGTCTACAGTTTCAACAACTATTAAATTTATTTGACAATTTTACAATATATGTGTATAAACAGATAAAAAGTGCTGTGGCATAATGAAATATATATTACCAGATGCACTTTTATAAAATTTACTCTCCATAGCATAAATAACAAAATACTTTGATCTAAAATATATTTAGCCCTGTTTACTTTAACAAATTAATTTTATTTCTGAAAATAATTTATAAAAAGTTGTTATTCCTTCAAGTTATATGTTACGAGGGAATTATGCAAAACAAATAATTAAAAATTAAAGGTATATTCCATTTTGAATTGATTCTTAGTAGCTTTTTTTCAAATATTCTTCACAAGGATAAACTTCCATATAACTTTCAAATAAAGAAAGTACTTTCGAGAGATGGTTTTCTGTACAAAAAATTTCTGATTTTAAGAAGTAATCATTAAAATTGTAAATTAATGATTGATATATCTTGAAACTAGTCATCAACATTTCCTGGATACATTTTCTTCTTTACACAATAATGTCAAAACATAAGAAAATAAGATATAATGTAAATATTTATATCTTTACAATGTCTTGTGGTGATTTTGCATATTTTGTGAATAGAATTTTTTTTTTATATTTGTAGAAACATGACATAATACTAGAAAGACAAAAGTGGTCATTTTTGACTGCAAACAAATTTTAAACTCTCATACATCCCTTGTTTAGTCTACAATTTTCTTATTTGTTCATTGGATTTTCCTAATCATTCATAAAGAATAAGCAGATAGAAATATTTATTTTTACTTATCATTATTAAAGCTATAAGCAGATACACCTATAAAGGCTGATTCAGACTTTTAACTCTTGATCCAATATACAGTCTATTTTATTTTATTTTTTGTTCTTTTTGCTGAAAGGTGTACAAATAAAAAAAGGTTGGTTTGAAAACACCTTAGCATTTAATTCTGAAGATATTTTAATAAAAACTTTTGGTCTAAAACATGCAATCTAAACGTTTTTTACATAACAATGGCAATAGCTTTATACAAATTATTGAATATTTGCAGTTTGATTACAGGGTTCCCACAGTCTTTAAAAGACCTTAAGAACTCCTTAATTTTAGCTTTCATTTTTAAGGGGCCTTAAAACTACTTAATTTTCATCAAAGGTTCTTAAAAACTCTTTAGTTTTTAAATTAGAATGCAATCAATTTCTCCATTGATGCTATCCGCTTTCTTCACTTCCTATCAGTTTTAGCCATATTATCATAACTTTCTAGTTTTGTAAGTTCACAGTTAAATTTGCCCAAAACCGGTTCTAAGAACCCCAGTACAGGTGATAAGTACTGTTCAAAGAATACATAAAATATTTGTTAATGTTCATAACATTCTTTTACATTTTCTAGCTAAAAGTGCAGTATTAATAATAAAGAAAATCTTCTAATACATATATGTTTCAGTGTATTACTGTAGTAATTCAGAATTCCTTTCCTTGATATTCTTAAATTAAGAAAATACTTTTATTAGTACTTTTTATGGTCATGAGCTAGAAAACTTATTTGACAAATAAATAATCTTTCGCATACTGAAAAGGTTTAAAGAATAAAGTCAGCTGCCTTTTCCTAATGGCTAACAGTCATGCAGATTTTAATTAAATGAAGCATGGAGGGTGGGGTGGGGTGTAGATATTTCAGTTACTAATGGAAGTTTAATTTTCCTTGCATTGAATGTGATAGAAAAGTCTAAAACTTTCTTCTTTCCCAGGCAACATCTGGTATAATCAGCCAGTATATACACATATATATAGGTATATATATATATATATATGAACAAGTTATTTTTAAACCTGAGAAAGTACTGTTTATAATACTGTATTTTATTCACAACTTATGTTTCGTTTGATCACTAAAAACATTTTTCAAAATTCGTTTTTATATTAATTTTTAGGCATTTTTAAAAACTTAATTCTGAAATATTGTAGAGCATTTATTGAACATGCCTTGTCTTGTTCTTAATCATTAAAATATCTTCATCAGGAAATAGGGTTTATGTCGTTATGCTGTATATTTCAAGTAGGTCCTTATAAAAAATTACTTTGATCCTTAGAAAGTCCTTAATTTTTGTTCTGGAAAAAGAGTGGGAACCCTGGATTAGAATTTAACAAAATCAGACTTCAGATAAATTTGATGCATGCTTGTAACAAATTGTTTTCTTATAAAGCAAGTGAAAACGTAATAATGATTTTCATGTAAACAGTTTACCAATTTAAAAATTTTAATTAAAGTTTGACTAATAATTGGTTTTAGGTCAAAATATTTATTGAAGGGTTTAACGTAATTAAAAATTATATGCAATATCTCATTTGGCAGAGTCATTTCATGATACTCGAACAATACAACTGCCATTTCTTTTACATACATATCTCAATGAATGCTTTCATAAAGCTATAAACCTTGTTCTCATCATACTCCTGTAAAAGTGATAAACATAATATTTGAAAAGATTGTAGAAAAGGAATAATGTAATTAACCATTATGTAATATTTTTGAAATTATCAAATGTGCCATTGATTTAATTTTTTTTTTCAAATCAAAGTTACTGTTGTATAGTTAGTTTGCTTTATTTTTTGGTTATTGTATCTCCTATATAATAATAACCTAAGTTATCTGTCCGCAAATTTATGAAGCGGTTGGACCTGGAATGGATAGAGGCAAAACTCAAAGCGAGTAAAGTTTATCTTCTCCTAAACTATCGATCCAATTTTTATAAAAATTGGTATAAATATGCTTCATATCACAGCAAAAAATACTGTCATCTTTAAAATGTTCGAAATTCACCTTTTCCCCTCTTTTCAAGCAGTTAATGCCATTATTTCAAGTCCTATTTTCACCAGTTAAGAGCAGGCGATGAAATTTATCAGATGATAGATAGGTAAAAATAACATTTTTCCTACTATTATGACATCATTCCTTTAACCATCTCATGTAATCATTTCTTATTTTAATATCGCCTGCATTATTTTCATACATGTTATCACTGAACTGAGATATTACGTCAATAATTTTCTTTTATATTTGGCTTACATAATAGATTAGGTACAAATGTGATAATTTTAAATTTAATCATAGATTATTTTTTGTTGCAATAAAACTTTTTCACCTTTATTAATAACAAATTCTATGTACCTCCAGGATGTAATGGAAATAATAGTTTCATTCCTTTATTTCCATTAATTACTGTGGCAAAAAAAAAATGAAGAAGAACTGAACAATAATCTTGACGTAGCTGAGAAAACTTTGAATTATCTTTCTAAATGAATTCGACGTGATCCTAAACTGCATTCACAGTATCAGGAGAATTTAGAAGAGTACCAAGATAAACAAATTATTGAACGTGTACCAGATAATTCTCAGTCAAAACACAAACCATTTTTTTACCTGCCTCATAGGGTACTGTAGAATTCTGGAAAATTAAAAAAATTACTGATGCCGTCATATGACGGGCTATATGCTAGTTTTATTAATAACAGATATGTATATTGTATTTTCATGAACATAAAAAATATAAGTAAATAATAACAAAGGTAAAAATTAATGCAATATAAATGTGAAATTTAATAGTTATGCATACTCCTAAATTTGTTTAAAAAAAATAAATTGTGCTAAAAGAACGATTTTGGGTCCTTTAAAAAAACAATAATCAAAATGACTGCTCTTCATATTCCTAGGTGTATGGGAAATGCTGTCTTTCTAGTATTAATATATTTTCATTAACCATATCACAATGAGAAATGATACATACATTTACTTTTACTGAAACATTAAATCATCCTATGGAGTGATATTTGAGTTTGTTTTCAATCTTTCAAATAAAGATATCATTGAAATACTTATGTAATTGATATAGTGTATTTTCAGTTTAAGTTCTTATGTACACTTGCTATGAACATGGTTTCCACGCACGTGGAAAGTCATGGATTTAGACAATGGAATAATTTTGTCATGGAAAGTCATGATTTTTCAAGTAAAATGAGTAAAAGTCATGGAAAGTCATGGATCCGCTAAACTACCAATTAAAAAAATGCATTGAAATTTTAATTCTATTTTTACTTGTCATTTGGCTGAAGTTACTGAATTTGGTATTTATGTATTATCTTATTGACCATATTGCCAAGTAATATTTGTTCACCAAGAAAATTCAAAGCAAGAAAGCTTAATGGATGAATAAATGTATATTATTCAGGTTTTTTCTTAAATTGTAGATTAAAATGTTATTAATATAATATTATTTTTTAATAAAAATTAGTTAAGATTTTTGCACAAAATATAAGTTTATCTCTAGGGATATTGTATATAAACATTATAGGGTTATATTTGGCTATTATTCATGGTCACCTGGATAATACCAAAGTACCCTGAATTCAAATTGGAAACATTTTGATTGAAAAATTGCTATATGATTAAACTTAGGTATGTAGATACAACAATTTATTTTTATGTATGTGAGTTTATTAACACTTATAAAGTAAGTTTATAGTTTTTTTATGATAAAATTCCTGTAATTTCTCTAAAAGCATATATTTTATTTGTATGTACATCAGAAGTTTTATTCATATATACTTTAACGAAAGCTTTTTAAAGTCATGAAAAATGATCTGCTAAATCAGGGAAAGTCATGAAAAGTCATGGATTTAAAAAATTTTATTTTGGCAGATGCCCTGTATGAAATAAAATTATTTCATTATTTTCATAAATTTTATATTTTAAATTATGAGCATTTAAAAATTAGCTAAATAAAATATTGAGTAAAATATTAAAAGTGTAGAAATTATTCCATTTCTAAACGAAGATCTTCATTAAAATACTTATTAGCTATTTCCAAATATTCTTCACAGGAATAAGTTTCCATAACACCTTCAAATAAAGAAAGTACTTTAGAGAAATGATCTTCAGTACATTTACAAAAAATTTCTGGTTTCTTTTGGCGTCTGAAAAAGTAATCATTAACATAAACAATAAGATCATCAATATTTTCTGGATACATTTTCTTCTTTATACAGTATCGTCGAAACATTCGCAGATAAGATTCTTTTTCTTTATTATAATTCCCAGCACATTCTTTCCAGTGCTTCCCAGTGATTTTGCATATTACATAGGGATGGCATGTCTTGATATTGATAGAGATATGATGTAAATCACAGTTATGAGAAACCATATCACAGTCATGAGAAATGGTGCACGCATTTACTTTTTCTGGAATATTTGAAATTTCATAGCTTAGATCATCATATGGAGTGACATTTGAGTTTGTCATTAATCTTTCAAATAAATACATTATAGTTGAAATATCTATGTGTTTAATGTAGTCTAATGTATGTTCTAGTTCTTGAGTACGCTTGCCATGAAATAAAACTATTTCACCATTTTTATAAATTTTGTAATTTAAATGATGAGCAAAAATATAAAAAATAAACGAAGGATTTGATTTATTTAAAACAAAATATTTCCAAAGTTGCCATACATTCATTTCTTTTACATCAACTTTTTCGTATACATCATTATAAAATTCAAAAAGTATTGGAGATACATCCATAGATCTCAGTAAATTTTTCTTGCTGTTTGGGTAAGCTATATGTGAAACCTTAACAATATACCAAAAGCAAACATTTAGTTTCTCGTAGTAAGGAGGATTCATATAAGGAGTAAGTGTAACAAAATGCTTAAAATGATTGCATAAGTATTTAATTTCATCATAAAGCAAATCCTTGTACTTGGAAAATTCATGATTTTTAGCTAAAGCATACAAAAATGCTATGTTCCAAAGAACTTTATTTCCAGGTAGTTTGTTACTAAATAACACTGAAAGTATATAACTATTATTTTGTATTAGCTCACTTTTATCAATGGTATTGTTATGTAAAACGTAAACTCCTTGTAACGAATCTCTAGTAAAGGGTGAGATTTTATTGTTTTGAATCTTTAAGTAAGTAGTATAATCCATAATATAAGGCTCAACTAATTTTATTATTTTTGATAACATCTCATTAGATTGCAGTAGTCTGAAGGGATTTTGTATCATTTTTCTTTCTTCATTTAAGAAATAGTCCTTTTCTTCAATTATTCTTTTAACTGGAAAGCAAATTGTCTTACAGTTTTCATATAAAATGTCACATGTTATATTCTGAAATTCTTCTTCAGGTTCATCATATTTTAATTCAATAGGTTTCATTGTATTAAATACACTCAAGGAATATGTATTTATGTTTTCATCAAAAAGACATAATATACTAGCCATTTTACGCTGGAATTCAGCTTTAGAGTTTGGAAAATAACAGTTTTCTTTGATGAAATTCACACACTGAGCTACATCGTCCTTTATATAAAATGATTCAATAATATCTTTATCGGAAATACTTTTAAGGATTCTGGTTGTAAGATTTTGTAGATCTTTCTTAAGACCGACTTTATCTACATTACCAGAATTTAGTTTTGACAAGACAGTTGCTTTTAAAGTGTCATCTTTCATTACAAATTCATAATCAATGCAATTCAAATCAAGACTTGGATGCATTGTACCAACACTCTTTACTATATCATTAATAAAAATTTCTTGCCGAATGCCAGCAAAAATATCTGTCATTTTTAAATTCATTTCTTCTTCTGGACCAATGTAATAAAGCTTAACATCAATTAGTTTATATATAATTTTATAAATATCCAATTTCTTCTTACAGGAAGAAACCGATAAATCACTTACCATGCCATCTGTAAAGATATACAAATGAAAATTTTCAGTAATACTCCCTAAAAGTTCAACAAAAGTTTCTGGTGCAGTTCCACCATAGCTACCAACAGTTTGTAAATATAATTTGGTATGAGGATAAAAATAAGCTTTGTCACTCCATAAAATTATCTTTAAAGGTAGACTTACATCATCTAGTATTTTCTTAACTTTTATGAAATAACCTTCAACCTCACTAGTAGACCCACTGACATCTATTGCTGCTACAATCATTTTCAATTAATTTAAAATTCCCTTAGAAAGGACAAATTTAAAACAAATCTCTCTAGTTTTCACTTTTATAGCCTTGGAATACTAATAATATATAATTTTAATCACCTGGTACAATACTATGAAAGAAAGAAATGAAGTTCCACCTCCAGATGAAGAGCTGATATCTTTTACCAATTTAACATTTTGATTATAAAAACTTTTATTTTTAATGCTCATACATATAATCTAAATGATTGAAAACTAAAGTACCAGTACTACAGAAGAGAATTCTACATTTACTTTCATGTATGTATGAGCTTTAAAATAGAACATTTCCTTAATCAACAAACTATTGCGTCATTCCATTCAAAAGATAAATCTCCATTGATACGGGAATGTGGCTACAGATATCTTTATTAATAAAATTGGATTGTTTGCGTGTGTACATGTCATGTCACGATATCCAGATAAATCTATCGTGCGTAGGCTTCTAAATTTTACCGTAGTAGGCCTCGTACATTTATACACAGATGTCGAAGCTCGAATCTTTAATTTTAATTTATTTTTTAGAAGATACCGAAATTTTTGGCATATTCAAGTCACAAAGATGCAAATTTCGGTCGGGTAAAATTGTCTCACATTTTGGTCTGATACATCTTTTGAAAAATCACATAAAAATTTAAGATTGAATACTGTTATGTAACTTTATCCCTTCTAAAAAAAATTAGAGTGAAATTTATCTTTTAAACTTTTTCGTTTCTGCCTTCGCAGACTTCCCAATTATATGAACTAACGTCTCAACTAACAGCAATATCTTTTTGATGTTTTCAGATTGTGCGGACTGTATACAAATCTACAAATAAAAGAGAAATTATTAAAATGGGCTCAATAATTTTATTTTCTAAAATTCTTTTAACATACTATTGTACGGTACCGACATTGAAAACGAACTTCAATTTGCGACAGCTGGTCACGTGACCTCGTTGGATAAAGAAACAATAAGCATTATAATGTGACCAAGAAATTTAGCACAAATGCTATGGGCATATTTAGTCTATGGCTATGGGTTCCATTCTGTTGAAAATACGTAGGCACAAATGCTATGGGTTCCATTCTGTTGAAAATACGTAGTTGATCACATAAATGCAGTTTAAATCTTCAATGATTCAAAGAACTTTGAATTGTTTGTAATTGCTTTTTTGTGATACAAGAGATCTTTTATTTAAATTTTTTTTTTATTTCAATCTACGTATGCATAGTTGAGCGGAAATGAAAGCTACTTGCTTGAAATTTTTTTGCAAGCATTTCTTCATGACATAGACAAATTGAACACGTAATTATGTATCTAGTTTGTGCTTCATGACTGGGTTCAAAACTTACCAAAGCATTTTATTCGAATATCGGGTTAGTTCCTTATGTTCATTTTACGCACAAACTTTTTTTTTCACGTGTTTTCAACATATCTTTCTCCATAGAATCGAATGGGTAAATATATACCAGTCTAGGCGTCATCTTAGAGTGTAGATAATTTCCTTTCAAATAAACATTTTTGAAAATTTGTAAAACATTTCACCACGTTTATAAAGTTTTCTAAAAAAGTAGCTTCTTTTTGGTTAAGGAAACTAAAATTCTTTTTGAAACTGTGTCAGGAGAAAACTTGGGCTAAATAATGTGATGAAATTTAATATTTCCTAGACAACAGTGAGTTGTATAAAGAAAGACTGAAATACCTTTAAAAAAGAACTATCACAAAATAACCTACATTTATAAAAAGTAAACGATGACCTTACAATTAATATAGGTCTTTTCCTTTATCCGAAGCATTCTGATTATAATCATAGTAGAAAAGTTTGATTGTGAGACTAAAATAACAAAATTTCAATCTTTTTAAAATTTAGTTTTGAAAATTAAACGCTACATTATATCCCTTAATGGTACTTTTATGTTTGCATTATTATTCTTTTATATGATTCGTTTTCCAAATGCCTGTACTAATTTTCGTTAAACCTCCATGGCTGCCGCTAATCGCTGAGGAAAATACCCGTGCCCTCTATGAATGAAAACTGAAGTAAATAAATAAATAAAAATTTACGTAATAACAAACCGCCATATTGTTTATATCTTAAACTAGACGTAGGTGAGCAAGAAACAATTTGCATACCTCGTGTATCAATGTAATTTACAGCTTGTTTCGTTTTCCTTAAAAAAATGTGTACTTATTTTATATTGCTTTAAATATCACTGTTATAATCCAAAATGCCTCCAAAACAAAGAAAAATAGCAATTATGGGTTATCGTTCTGTAGGTAAGTAATATTTTATATCAAAACAAAAATATTTTTTACTCGGTTCATTTTCCGGTATTTCTAGTATTATATCTCTGGATTTATTATCACAAAAAAATAATATGTATCTTTTAGAATATTTGTCTTTCTTAGATCCGTATGTAAGTCGCAGTAATTCATTTAATGGTTTCATACGACCGTATTATTCCTTTGCACGTGTAGATCTTAAATGATATTATATAAAGGTTATGCAGTTAAGTTCATTAGATATTAAAGGCCTTAGCTAACTGCGTAGTCACTAGTAGTTTTTAGCTTACGTTAAACTTGATTTAAAGAGAAAAAGATCAAAGATTTTTAAGTATAATAATTAGCATCAAATTGCGTATTTTGCCTTCTGTGTTGAATTCATTTAAGTTATCTGTTAAAATAAAATTTTATAATTTTTAACTTATTAGTTGAATAGGAGTTTCATTTATTAAAACATAAGGGTAGTTTGAATGAAAGTAATAAAATATTCGTAAATGGTATGCTTTTAACCTTTTAAAAATTTAGTGTTACATAAATTGTAATATTGATTATAAAATGAGAGAAAAATTTAGCCCACAATTTTGAATGCGTTCTAAATTAATGAAGAACAAAATGGGTTTTTTGAAGGATTGGTATGTGTACTGTGCATTTTAAAACTACAGCTCAATAATTTTTAAATGATATGCATATTCATGTTTCTGTTCTTAGTTAGCTCAAAAGAATTATAAGTAGGCTGAACAGTTTTATTTTACAATTATAACTTTTATAAGTTGAGAGCAAGGACAAAGCGAGAAATATTTTAATAGGAAGGTTTTTCCGTCCCATAATTCATCTTAAAATTAATTCAGGAATCCTTACATATGTACAGAAATCCTTGACCTGGGGAAGGAAAGGATTATAATCTGCACATGCCACCTTTACTACTACCCCACTGGGCGTAACATAAATCTTACCTAATAAAAGTAACTTATGTAATTTATGTGATAGAATAGTGAGTAAAATAACATTTAGCACATCATTCTAGTATTAATATATGTCATTCAATCAACTAATTTCAGGTATAATGTTTGTGTGTATTAGTAGCTATTAATTTCAGAATATAATCTTTTATAAAAAACTTGTTAAAAATTAAACTTGGAAAATGTTCTGTTAATAATTAAAGCTTGGTTTTATTAATACTTTTATAGAGTGTCATACTTAAGTAGCAGTGTACCAATATCATTATCTGAATCACATAGTACACTCAAGTGATCCCAAAATATTTGATGTGTACTATCTTTTCTTAGTTAATTATTTGTCAAAGTTATATCTTTGGTTATCCATAAGTCTTAATATTTGCTATTTTTTTAATTACTGCATATTGCAAGTTATTGATAATGTGATGCAAGAGATGACTTGTAATATTTTTTGTAGCTTCCAGAACATGTTTCATTTAAAGCTTGTTTGTTCTGTGAAATTTTTAGAACTTAAAAATCATTTTCTTGGTTACTTGCTATTGAATGATGATAATTTTTCGTAAACCTGTACCAAATTTTTAATTTCTGGGAAGACATTTAATAGCAACCATGTAATTTTAGCTGTACTTAGGAGAGAACTAAATTAGATAATTTCAATTGCAGATTTTTTTTTTTTTTCCTATAATTTTTATCTTATATTTTGAGTTTTATCTTATATTTTATAACCAGATATTTTCAGAATATTTAAAATAAAGATTCAGAACTTGTTTACTTAGATTTTTTAATAATTTAGTCATGAATTTTTATTTCATTAAATTATTGCAGGTAAATCATCGTTAACAATTCAGTATGTTGAAGCCAGATTTGTTGATTCTTATGAACCAACTATTGAAAACAGTAAGTCTTTAAAAATGTATAAAAAAAGTTTTAATGATTTACCTTGTTAGTTTTTATTTTAAAACAATTAATTTTACTAGCATTCACAAAAACAACTAAAGTTGGAGGACAGGAATACTTTTTGAAACTTGTTGATACTGCTGGTCAGGTAAGTTATCGTATTTATTCTCATAAATTTTTCAAACTGTAAACCTAATTATTTAGTTATTCTTTAAAATTTATATTAAGAAATTATGATTTCATTGAACTTTTTACGGAAAATGCAATATATTAATGATTTTTTTATAATTTACTTCAGAGTGAAAAAAGGTAATATTTTGTTATATGACATATTCTTTTTGATGTAATCTTTTCTTACTATTTCAATATTGTAACATACTGAATCATAACATTTTTTTAAAAAAATTTCAGGACGAATTTTCCATCTTTCCTCAGTCTTATTCTATGGATATTCATGGTTATGTTCTTGTATATTCCATTACCTCTTCAAGAAGGTAATTTTTATTATTATTTTTTCATGCTTTAAACAAAAAAAAAAAAAGTATTTCATTGTAAAATTTTGATATTTCTTTTAAATTTATTCTTTTGTTTTAAGCAAATATTTGAGATTTTGCTCTGTGAATGAAAACTTCCATTAAATTGTTACTTTTCCATTTATATTATTACAATCTGAAAATACGAACTGGTGTTATTTTTTGTAGAATATATAAATCAAACAATTAGTTACACGTATGAAAAGTAAAATTTTTTAGAATTTGAGTTTTAAAATATTAATTCTTTAACCCTTTAGTGAACAGGGGTTTTGCAGTGAAACCTCCTGTTAAACATTTTTTTTTCTCTGAATTTTGGAGAAATATGATTTTTTTTAAATTTTTCTATGTTTTTGACATTTAAAACTTACAATAAATGACAGTACTACATTTAATTTATTTTTTCTTTTGAAATATATACATTCATACTTGCTGTACCTGGAAAGTTAGTAATGCAATTGTTTTTCATTTATGACCCCAAACAAAAGTATCTATTCAAGCAACACTTATTTATTGTTCTTCCTATATAATTAAAATTTTAAAAAGTATTATGTCCACACTGTACAAGGGGATGGGTTTGTCAGTTAACCCCCCTCAATTCCTCCTCTGGTATCCACTAAGACAAACCCCTCTAAGGATTGCAAAGAAAAAAAATTAATACAGTTTGCATTTATAAGGTTCATAGATAATATTTATAAACTAATTTCATTAAATTCAAAAGAATTCCTGTAGGTGACCTTTAAAGCGTTAAACTGTGTAAGTAATAATTTATTATATTTGCTTGCATAAAGCATGATGACGATGATTAACTATCATTGTTATCATGTTCTTCAATAACCATTGTAGCAACAACTATAAATCATGATTTAATTGCATTTATAAACATATTTTTCCTAGTAAATTTTAAATTCTCTGATTTGTATAATCCTCCATTAAATTATACTATTCAGTTTATTACAACCTTAAAATGTTTCAATTTAATTAAGTCTAGGCAAACAGAATATTTTGTTTTATTGTCTTTATATCTAGAAATTAAAATAAAATTTTCTGTGAGTCTAAAATGTTTTTAAGGTATTAGTTGAATGTATTAGATTCTAACATTGATTCATCAATAAAATTGTTACTAAGAAGCTTGATGGTGGTCCTGGTAATTGATTCATCAGGAAGAAAACTGATTAATATACAAATACACCACTTAATCTTTTAAAATCCCATTCATTGCATAAAAATATTTAGAAATATATTTTTTCAATCAAGTTGAAACAAAAACAAATTATTAATTAATATTTTGTAATTATTAGTATTTGTCTTGTTATTTAAATTATTTAGAATCTAATAAGAAAATTTGTAAATTCAGCATTTCTATGGTTTGTTAGTGATCCAGTTCGTCATTCAGAATCAGTGTTTAGGGTCCCATTGATTGAGTCGTGCACATCCTGTGAATTTGGAAATAGACAAAAGAGTAAAAATTGCCAAGTTAAGATTTTTTTATTGATGGGAAAATTGCTGTGATTGCTTTCTTGTGTTGAGGTTTAGTTTTTTTATAATGATATGGAACTAAATTAAGAAAAATGATTTAGATGCATTTAGGTTAAAATTTTAATATATTGCATGCATATATAAATGTGTGTATATGGGCAGACATGCCAACTACTCCAGATTCTCCAGAGTTGCTCTGGAGAAATGACAGAATTTGATAATTCTGGAAACCTCTCAGATTGCTCCGGAAAATAACAAAAATTTTGAACAACTAAAAGATTAAAATTCAGCAATCAAATACATAGTCTTGAAAAAAAATAATGCTGAATATTAATCTTTCCACGCAGTAATGCTGCATGTTAAAGAGTTTTCAATACTGTGCAGAAAAACCAAACTGAAATTAGGTCAAATTTGAGTAGATAACTCTAGAATCCCTGATGGTAAAAGTATGTTAAATATTTTAATCAGGATCAATGTGCTACAAGAAAAAAATTTCTTAAAAAGAAGTTGTTATAGCTAATAAAGCTACTTATGCATTATTAAATACATAAATTTTAGTTTACCCTTTATAATTTACTATTGTGTGTTTATTTTAATTTGCTAGATTTAATTTAGAAACCAATAAAATATGCAATCATGTTTAATTTCTTTCAGTTATTTTGTTATAGATGTAAATTGCATATGCGTGTACTTTGTGGTTAGCATATTAAATTTTAAATCCTAAAATAATGTTACTCCTGACAGAGGGGCTCAAAAGTTGGCATATCTGTTTGTGTATACTTGGTGATGTATGCTTTAGCAGGAAACATATACCTCACATACCAACTGATTTTTGAACACATGTATTAGGAAGTTTTTAATTAACTCTGATTTTAAACAAAAGTAACAGTAAAAAAAGTAAAAAGGAATGGAAAATTACATGTTTTTGCCTCCACTTTTACTAATGTTGATGAGTACAGTTGGGATATCTGTTTGTGTATACTTGGTGATGTATGCTTTAACAGGAAACATATACCTCACATACCAACTGATTTTTGAACACATATATTAGGAAGTTTTTAATTAACTCTGATTTTAAACAAAAGTAACAGTAAAAAAGTAAAAAGGAATGGAAAATTACATGTTTTTGCCTCCACTTTTACTAATGTTGGTGAGTAAAAAAAATGTCAGTTCAGTCATTTTTATAAATACACACACATACACACATACATTCTGTAATATATCAAAATTTTTACTCTTAGAATATCTCTGTAATTCTCTTTTTTAAATTCTCATTCTTTCATATCTATTTTCCCAGCCACAAAACCTCAAAATTTAAAAGAATGCTCATAACTTGAATTCTTCCAATCCATCTCCCAAAGCTAGCTCTTAATAATGGTGATTAAGCTGCTCGTCTCATGGGAAATGTCAGGTTTCTTCTCACTGAGGGGCAAACTTTGTAATAGAAAAATTTTTTCATATATCATTAATTGGTTTGCTTGTGTCAGAAAAGCATGTCTTTTCTTAGACTAAAGTTTCACCATGGACTTGGCTACTTCCGTGTATTGGACCCACAACTGCATAATACTTAGGCTCTTTCATTACCCAGTAAGCCCTGACAATTAAAACTAATAGGGGCTGTTTTCAATTGTATCTGACAAATATAAATTCCCCACATTACACACACACACCATATATATATATATATATATATGCATTGTGTCCTGTTGAATGTTTTTCATTTTTCATAGTATAGATATTTTTTATAGTTGTATGCTACAACCTGTTGTTAAGAATATTGGTCACAGTAAAGTTATATAAATACACTAGTTAATATGATATAGCAATAAATATGTAAAAGGAAGTATAATCTTACTGAGACAAGTTAATTTACACTTTCTGGTAATGAAATTTATTACCTGTTTATAGATTTGGTGCTTGTAGTAGTGTTGGACTGTATGTTATAAAATTATTTTTACCTGTGTTTTTGTTATTAATAAAAAATTATTGTAACTTACAGTTTTGAAATTGTGAAAATAATCTATCAGCGTCTTTTAGACATGACTGGAAAATTTCAGTAAGTAAAATTTATTATTTTTTGTAACTGATAATAAAAATAATTTTGTATGATATGCTCTCTGTGTGTCTGTCAATCCTAAATGGCTGTTTCAATCTTTATGAAATTTTGCTTGCTGATGTAGGTGAACCTTAGGAAGGTTTTAGCTAGGTCAAATTATCCTCCACCAGGGCTAGAGCATACAAGGTTCCATATATACATGTATATATTAATAGCATGCTGAAATAATTAAAACTTTTTAATTAGTTTATTTTATCAGATAAAAAAATATTATTTTAAGATATATATATGCATGTTTTGCTGCTTTCTCAATTACTTGTCATATACTTTAGTCTCGGAAATGGAGATTGGCACTGTAGGCTGTCTCCTAGAGGCTGTTGCACCAAGGAGTTTAGATTTTTTTTTTAAATTTTATGTTGCAATAATTTTTGATGAATGTTTTAATTTCATGCATTTGAAAATGATTGCTCTGTCAACGTGTTCCTGAAAGACACTGTATAAATGAATTGTATTAGTTTATTTACTTTTGCTAACATGTGTTTTAGTTTAACTTCTGGTAATTCTTTTGTACAATTTAAATCAAAGTCAGGTTTTGAGTGCATGTACATGTGATGTTTGAAATGTTTTCATAAAGGTTCTTGTTTCTTCAATAAAATATATCACTCATTAGTTTTGATAAAATTATCGAGTTTTAGTAACTTTCTTATTGTAAATTTCAACTCATAAAATATCTTATGCTAGTTCCCCTTCCAACCTTTTTAATTGTACAGTACAGTATTTGGTATATTAGAAACATTCACATCTCAAATTACACAAAAGAAGCAAGGTCAAAAAATGAATTAATGAATGCTGAGCTGCCTGAACGTTGTAATATCTTTCTAGAAAGCTTTGCTGGGTAGCTGAAAATTTGGGTAGTATGCACAGTTTTGGAGCATTCTCAAGACTAATATATAAGTTTATAGCACAATCGTGCGAAAGTTATAAAGAGAAATAACAATACAAGAAATTAAAAAATTAAAATGAAAATATAAAAATACTCTTAATGTTCCAAAATTTTCAGGGATGTGGTGTATCCATAGTATCTGTGGACCACATGATACTGATATATATATATATATATATATATATATATATATATATATACACATGGTTCAGCTGGGTGCTTAAAATCCTTAAAAAGTGCTTATTTTGTAGATCCATTTTTATGGTCCCTAATAAGTCCTTAAAAAGTGCTTAGTTTTCTTTTTGTAGCCTTAAAATTTATAATTTTTTCTGAGTGCTCAAAAAGTGCTTATTTTTTTCCAAATATTGGTTGCTGAATTTTTATTTCCCTTGGTAATTAATTGTCAATCCATTCAACAAAGCTAAAGATAAGAAAGAAGAGTTAGACTAATTAAAAAAATGTATAGAAGAAAAGAAAAATTAACTTCAAAATTAGACATATTCTCCCCCTTCCTATATTTTTTGGTTCTCATCTTCTATTATGAATGGAAATAGTTCTTCAGTTACATTTTTAAAACAGGGGGGGGGGGGTTGGTTGGTTGGTTGGTTGCTGTAAAAATACTGTTGCTATGATGTGAAACTTGTTGATCTTCCACCACAAATAGTACTTTAACTTTACAAATATTTCAGATTTGTTTAGAGAAGGTGGGGGGGGGGGCATTTGATCAGTAAGGACTATTGCTGTTCTAAAATTTATCTTCGCAAAAAAAGATGTGTTAACATAAAGTATGAGATATTAACAATTGTGTTTAATAAAATTATTAAATTATCTATATATATTATTTAATGTCATTTGACAAGTCATAAAGCTCATGAAAATCTTAAAGCTTAATTTTTAAGCTTTAGCTGTAGGTTGATCATAGTACAATGAAAATTTAGGTGCTTAAAAAGTGCTTAATTTTTTTTCTGTGGAAAGAGTCTGAACCTTGATATATATATGTAATACAGACTTCTCGATAGGTGGTTGCAGTCATGACCATAAAAATGATACCATCTTAGCTAAAGACCTTTATTAAGGTAACGTTGGAGGACGGGTTCCAACTTCATAATAGGGACAGAACAAACTGAAGGGTCAGCTAGCATGAAGTTATACAAGACCCTTCACACCTGGATCAACATCTGTGGGAAATAATCTGCCTCCGACAGCTTGCATCTCCTTTTTATTTGGAAATTTACTAAATTGTCCCCTAGGGCTATGTAGAGTTATAATTAGTGAGGCCCCTTCTCTGAGGGCGTAAACTTTAGCCTCAGTGATCAATTTTGGCTAGGGGTTAAAAAGGGGAATGCAAAATGACGCGGGAATTTTTAGTCCTTGATTTAACTTTTGAAAAACCTGGAGAATTTTCCCTATATATATATATATATATATATATAAATTTGTAAGATTTTATTGATGCCAATGATTTCCATCTTAGAATCTTGTTAATGCTATGAACATTTAGTTTGAACAGTGACTTCAAATATTAAAAACATGAAATTTTAATTTCAGAGTCCCAATTGTATTAGTGGGAAACAAATCTGATTTACACATGGAAAGGTAAGTAATTTTCAAGTGTTGTTCTTCCAAAATGAGTATTGTATTTGAAGTGTTTCTGAGTCTAACACATTAGATTTTATAAGATATATTCCATCATTGTTGTATTTGATTAGTCTTGAATTTATTGAGTAAGAGTTATTTTGAAGATGACTAATGTGAAAATTAAGTTCTCATAGGAATTGGGGTATGTGCATTCTTTAAAATACTCATTTAGGAAATTTTAAACTGGAAATTTTTTTATCAAATCTATATTCATTCGCCAAGATTTCATCATGTGTTCTTGTATTATATATATATAATTTTTCTCTCTCCCACAGGACTGTTTCATTTGATGAGGGTAAAAGAGTTGCTGCTAGTATGAGAGCTGAATTTTTGGAAGCATCAGCTAAACAAAATGAAGTAAGTTGAATATGATTGATATTGCTGTCTAATTATAATTTTATACCTACAGATTCAGGAAGACTGTCTTTTTCAGCTTTCTAAAGTTTATTTTTTACTTTTATTAATGGAGTATATAAAGAAAGTATTCCAATCATTTGAAAATTCAACCTTGAAATTTTAAAGAATATCAAGGTTTAGACTTAATTTTTTTTTTTCATTGAGGATCCCTTCTTATCTTTGCATTTTTGTCCCCAAATATAAATGTAAAAAAAATTCTGTTGAATAATTTGTGGCATTGTCATTTGTTTCTTTACCTTTGTTAGTCAAGTTTACCCATTTATCTATAGATAAAGATAGTTTTATCTTAAAATATTAAAGTCACATGTCTTTTAATTATTCATATATTCAAATAAATACCAATCTCAGTTGATTGAGATTGTAAGATATAATATTGTATGGCTCTTGCATTGAAAAACATGATTAAGAAACAGAATCAGCTTGGTATATTAGAAAAACATTATCCATTACATGTACTAACTTTATTCTCAACCTGCCCATGTGGCACAGGGTGTTTCTGTGCATTTGTGGCATATTCTGAATTGAAATGCAACACTCTCATTATGTTATGCTTAGTTTCCCCCTGCCCATATGTAAATTTAATTTTCTTTCTATAAGTTGTCCAATATTGTGATTTTATAATTGTACTGTACAGGAAAAAAAGTAATATATTAAAAATAATGAAGGGATTGTAATTAGTATTTGTTACGATCACGAGGCTCATAACAAAGTTTAGCAGAGTTAATAGCTTCCAGCAGAGAAGAAAAACACAGACTTGATGACGAAATTAAAAAAACAACTTACCTTTTATTTAAAAAAAACATAAAATCATCGAAAGAAAAACACAGGTTCACATAGATTGCATTGGAAGGCAACCTGATGGTTGTAACCTAATAACTCCCACCACTGGCAAACATGTGCCGGGTTATATGCTTCCTTGGTTGAAAAAAATGGAAATATTAATTGTTGCCAAAACACAGGTTCCGAGGAAGAATAACTTAAACAGTAACATCACAGTTTAACTGGGGGAAAATAAATTGAAATGAATTGAAGAGTCCCGGTTGCACTGTATAAAACGCGGTTAGTTATCACACAAGATTACCAAATTAAGCTCAGTAAAAAGGGAGGAGAAAGGGTAAGTACTTCATATTTAACAGTATTTTTTATTTATGTATCTAAATAAAATTTTCATGACCATAACATATTTTTACACACACAGAGAAGTCTGTTTAAAGCCCCATTTAGGGTTACAAGCAGTACTTCTGTAGAAATGTTAGTTCCAACTCCATACGAGGCAGCAACATTTTATGAAGTATTGTTTTAAATATTTCTCCCTATGTTAATTTACAATTAAGTTGTGTTTGTGTATGAGAGAGAGAATGCAGTAATTCAGAAATGAAATATGTGAGGTTTTCTACCTAAACATACTTAAAAAAAATTCATATAAACTAGAGCATTAAGGTGATAAATTATTTGACTTAAATGTGTATGTAGGCATGACCATAATGTCTGTCTTTAAAAAAAATGAAAACTAAATAATTTTACTTTGTGCATTATAAAATCATTATTCAGATTAAAACAAAGGTGACATTAAGTTTTTAATTCTCCTTTGTAAAAGTTGTTACTTTCCGGAAGATAGTAATGCTAATATGTTAACTCAAATGTAATGGAAAATAAAAATGGCTCAAGATAACAAAATCAACCACGGTATTAAAGTATACAACCCAATTTAATTATTACTAACATAAGACATTAACTTGGACATTAAATTTTTGCAAACATAAGTGTAAGGAAATGAAACAATTAGCGTACTTAATAGTCAACAAAACTTAAATCAACTTAAAAACAACAAACCAGCCATGAGACAAAAGTATTACCTCCACGATAGCCATACAAATAAGCCACCCACTCAGCTAAGCAAACAAAATAGGAATGTTCCGGAATGACGCTTTGGGGAAGAGATACTGCAAGAGATAAGATTTAACCATGGGGTCTAACAAGTTGGAAAGGTGTTGATATTTGGTTATTCATTGAGCTCTAAAGACTAGATTTAGCTGCAAGCCATTTTACTGTGCAAACTCTCTTGCATGCACATATACAAGGGAATTGAAGTTGAGGGACATTTACCAGGTGGCCTCAGCTTCAATTCCATTAAAATCATCTTTATGATTTACAAAATATATGCAGTTCTTATATTGAGCTGCTGAGCCATAAGAAAAGTAGTTCAATCGTTTCAGGTTAGATAAATTTCCTCTCAGATCCCTCATCTATTGTGAAACAAAATAGTAGACCATAAAGCTCAAAACCAAACCAATGTTTTTGTCAAAACATACTGAAGCAGTCTTGTTCATTTCAAGCATTTCCTTAGTTGTACTGAATTCTATTTTAAAAGACTTTTCTTAAATGGCCAAATGGTTAATACACCAATCTTTGATACCAGAGTTCATGGGTTCGAAACCCACTGTGGCATGGATGTTAGTAGCCATTCAGTGTCAGCTTTAACACATTCACTGCCGAACCCATTGTCCTATACTTATTTTCCTGTATGTTGATCACGTGCTGGCACGTGATCAATATACAGGAATGTGTTAAGCAGAAGATGCTGGTCTCATTAGCCCTCATGTTGTAAAAAGTAGACCGTAGCACTCCAAACCAAAACCTTTTTCAACCGATTTATTATCAATTTATTAATTTTATAATATAGATTTTATGTTCGAAAAAAAGTAAATTAAAAATACTTAGCTTGTCATTTGTACACTGCTATTTTAATTGCTCACATTTTAAGTGTTAGATATTTAATAAAATAATAAAACTTAGCAAATTACACTCTAATATATTTTATATGAAAATTAAATTTGACCTGGATGAACAAAAAATGAGTATTTTAAAACACAAATTGGCCACATTTATGCATAAATTGCTTCATCACACTATTTTATAAAAATGTTAAAACAGAAAATGTCTTTTTTTTCTGTATGGTACAATAGTATTATCATCTTTAAATTTGGCATAAATATTGCTGAAAGAGGGTTAATTTAAAAAAAAAAAATTAAAAGTTCCAATTAAAAATTTTTAAATTGAATTTTTTTTATATTTTATTTATTATTTTTATTTATTTATTTTTTTATTTTATTTTTTATTTTTTTTTTTTTACAAAAAATGTTTAAGTGACTTGAATATGATATATATTTTATGAAAAACTGAAGGGAATGACTCAAATTTCAACTTCTTGGGTCAAATAGTTCTCGCATTATAGTCACTTAAAAGTTTTAAAAACAATATAAAATTCATAAAATTTCAAAAGTTCATATTTCTTAAATGAATAGTTTAAAAATAATGAGACTTGACAGTTTTCAAATTGGAGGTAAGTAGAACAAACATGCAAAATCCGATTAGAATCTAAAATATAGACATACAAAATTGTTTTTTATTTGTTGATTTCATTTGAAATTCTATTTATTTATTTTTTTTTCAATGATATAAATGTCTCCTGTATGCCAAAAAAAAAAAATATATATATATATATATATATCTTTTATTGTATTGTTAAAAACCAAGTAGTTTAACTAATGTAAAACCTTAATTTTAATATTTTAACTAATTTGCTTTTTTGTATTTCTCTATTGCAGAGTGTCACTGACATTTTCAAAACTATTATTTTGGAAATTGAAAAGGCAAATGGTAATGTCCAAGAAAAATCAAGTTGTTTAGTTTCATGATGAAAAGATTTTTTTTTTATGGATTAATACCATACAATGCCTGTGTTTTTTTGGAACATTACATTGTAAATATTTTTGGTAAAGAGTACTGTTGATCACAATTTATAAGCCTTTTTTTCGTTGTTGTGTTTATATGACTACCAACTATCTCCAATTTATTATTATACATTTATAAATGATTTCTTTGATATTTTTAGTCTATTTTGGAGACAAATTTTGTTATTTTCTATTCTATATGAAAATCTGTTAATATTTGTATTTGTTAATGATTCAGGTATAAACTGCTTTGCATAACTTGCTATGTTATATTGATAGGAAAGTGGAAGAGATTGCACTTTTGTGTGGAGGTACTTTTCTTCATCACTATGTGGTATTTAAATTGAGAAAAATAATTATGGTTGTGTTTAGGTTTAATATATTACATGTATTGTATATACACACATACACACCAGGCTGTGTTCTATGTGGTATCAAGGATTCTGGCATTGTTGTGTTAAAAGACATAGAGGAGTTCTATCGTAAAATTTGTAGACAACCTTAAGTTAAGCATTGAAGTAAACTTATACACATTTTCATAGAAGATTGTAATTCTAGTTTTTTAATGTTTTTAAATTACATGCTGCTGCAAGTTGAAATTTAATGCTTTTTCAAAACAACTTTAGAATTTTCACATTGTTGACTTCATCAGTAGCATTTGTTGGGTAATTAAAAATAAAAGTAGATTAATAAATTAAGATTGCTGGTAAATTGAAAAACTTATAGTTTGGGACAAATTAAAACTTTTATATACAGTCAAACCTGTCTATTGTGAATCTCTTGGGAGTAAAAAAAATATTCGAGATAAACAGGTTTCGAGATACACAGGTTTTATTAGAATAGACAAAAAAAATTTGAAGTATTTTTAGTTTTATTTACATACCTTACAGAAAGTAATCAGTTAGGAGTTTTTTATGCAAAACTTTTTTATACGGAACAATTTTTTGTAGATTTGACATAGTGGCAAAACAATCTTAATCAATATTTTCTTCGGATTCAAGAAAAATTCTTAGTGTTTCAATGGATTTTTCTGCTTTTTTTTTTAGTAACAACTCTTTCTACATCGATGTTGTCCTCTTTGTCATGATCCTCTTCATCATCAGAAGTTCCCCGAATGTTTACTAAAATTTTGGAATCACTTAATAATGTTCCACTCGTTTTTCTCCTTATTCATCTACTTCTATAAAATCTTTAAATCAAGTGTTAGTGTTCAGCTTCTCTCTGATAATCATCCATTCCTTCGGGTTTTCATCAGTTTCCTCGACCGGTTGCTCTTCAGTTTCTTTTAGATGTTGTTCTCCGACTGTGCATTTTTAGTACAATTCCCACTCAGTTCCCCTGAGGAAGAAAACTGGAAGTGCATTTCCTGGAAATGGGAACTTGTGCGGTTGTCAACGCAATAAGGCTCTAAATGGGAATGTTGTGTTTGTTACGAAAATTCGATATAGACAGGTTTGGGAAAAAATTAATTTGAGATAGGTTTGGAAAATACGTTAAATTTTTATTGAAAATGTAGGGAAATTGAAAAAAATCAACATAGACAGGTTTTCGAGATAAGCAGGTTTGACTGTATATATTATTTTGTTGACAGTTTAATCAAATACATCATTCATGAATGATTTTAGCATTTAATAACATTTTTTTTAATGAGTATAAGTTTTATTTTACTAAATTGATTGATAATATTACCAAAGTTATGCAAAAGAGATATATCTGAATCCCCTGGTTATGTATTTACGTGTCACGAGAGAGAATTTTCTAAACATAATACTTGAATATTATTTAAAGTTTTATAAATATATCTTAAAATCATATGTTGTGTAATAGTGTTAATATTAAAGTGCCAATCGTGTACTGATTAGTGGTGGACTCGGATTTTGTAATTTATAAAGTTTTATGAAAATTTTAGATTGATCATCGACTAATAAAGTAATATACATATCTATGAAGTTCTAAATTGAACATATTATTAAAAATCTTCATAAAGTTTCAAATCAAGCCATAAATTTCTATAAATGTAATGATTGGGAAAATTAATATTTAGTGTAAGTGAAAGAAATTGATATAACTTGTAACTACATGTTATTACCTGTTTTGAACAAAAGCACTTTATATGTATGTAAAAATATTTCTTTAAACTAATATGCAACTTACTCACATGTTGTTTTCATGTATTTATTTGTTTTAAAATGAAAGACTATTTTCCTTGTTTTAAAAATTTCTTTTCATTGTTATAAATGTTTTTATGCCAATAAATGAATAGCCCTTGTAAATTTTTAATGGTTGTGAACTTCCTACTAAATCCCTTTTTATAATTTCTTGATGTATTTAATAAGTATTGTTTGTGTAAATACTTCATAAAAGGGAATTAACATTATATAAATGTGATATAATGATCTATACAGTGGTGTAATCATAATACACATCTGAATTATTTCACTGCCTTTCCCTTACATGTGTTTTTTTCTAGATTAATTGTGACTGTGAGGTTTTGTCAGTTTTAGATTTTAAATAAAATTAATAAAAAAAAACTATGTTGGTGCAAAGAAGAAATATCATTAATCTTAAATTACCTTTTCCTTTACAGCTGAAATAAATTTATATAAACAACATTGAATATTAAAAAAAGTTATTGTTTTTGTTTATTTTACTCCTAATTAAATAACAGCAGATAAATATTTTGAATATTTTCAGTTTATGTGAAACACCTTTTAAAAAGTGACTGTTTCCATGTATATTTGACTTTATTTGTTAGATCCAGATTATTAATTTATTTATACAAACATTTGCTTAATATTGCTTGCTTTCCTAAAGCTACATTTTCTATTATTTTTAACATTTGTAAAATTGTAAGATTTCAAATTGTATTTATAAGAAGTGTTTAGTTTGGATAAGTTTCTATTTCAAGTGCCTTGTGTTGTTTTTACAAATTTCATGTGCTGGTCAACATTCCATAGGTATTGTAACAACACTTGAAATGTTGTAAATCTGGTAAATTACATGGTCTTTGTTATAAATAAAACTTCTTTATATTTCTAGGTAAGTTTATTACAGTGAAACCTCTCTGAGCAGTCACCCCTCCATACCGAGAATATTTGGCCGCTTAGAGGGGTTGGTTTCTCTGAAGAGTTTTATTTACTATTATAAGATAATTACTGTAATGCGTAATATAAACAAATCTGACATATATTCCTTATGTAAATGAAATTTAAAACTTATCTAAAGAGAAAATAGTACTTTATTTCATGCTTCTTTAGATTTTTTTTTTTAAAAAGGCTGTAATTTGTTTCTGTTTGTTCTGTAGTCTTCATACTCCTTCAAAGTCAAATTCTTTTCTTTCATGACTTTGTTGATTTCCATTCTTCTGTAGTTAAATAGTTCAGCTAACTTTCGTGCCGATTTGCCATTCTCATATTCATGCAGAGCTTCAATGCTCTGCTCAAGATTTAGAAAAACGCATTCAACATCGTTGTAACTCAGATCACTGACCAACTAATGATATGAAACTGGTGTAAATGACATTTTTGCTGACAGAGGGTAAATATTAACAAAGGCCCTAGAACACCTTCAATGCTTGATTATCTAGTTTCTCCCTCAGTTTTGGATGTTGCAATAGGGATTCCCTATCTGAAAGGTGTGGGGAGAATACAAAAGAGATAACAGATTCAATCTTTCTTAGAAAGGGGGGGGGCATGGGAATGGACTTCTCAAGTTAATTCTTTGTCTTATATCCGACCATAAACCTGACCTTGAGTTCTTTCGCTCAAAATTAAAGCATTGAGTGAGTAGAATTTCCTGAAAAATGAAAGGGGCAATACCACTTGGTGGCCGTTTAGATGGGGTCAGGTGGCTGCTGATACAGTTATTTTACCATTAGGTCTATGACTCGAAAAATCTGTGCAAGGAAAAATTGACTGTTTAGAAGGGTGACCGCTTGGAGAAGTTTTACTGTATATAGATATTATAATAAAATATTTTGCTGCTTATATTTCTGGCTATAAGGGTCTGTTTAGGTAAAATTTGGTCTGTTAATAGACTCTTCACAAAATATTTTATCTTTATAACAAACCTTTCACAAATTATTTTATTTTTAAAATAGAGCATTCACAAAATATCGTATCTTAAAAACAGACCCTTCACAATATTTTCATTTCAAGAATAGGCCCTCACAAAATTCTTCCTGTAAAAAGTTTATTTATTTTTTAAGATTTGGAAATTTTTACTTTATTTTTTTACACAAACATGCAATTATTTGTTCATTTTTAAGATAATATATCATTGAATAAATGTAATCTTTATTTATATATCTATATATTTTTAATCAGAAATATAAAGTTTTCTTAAAATAAGACTTTCTCTAACATGGAACTTGGTAGTAATTTCAAATTTGTAAGTTTGTATATTTTCACAAAAACTGGACCCTATTTTCATAAATTCACAAAACAGGACCTTTGCTAAAAGAACTAGATTTAGCTCTAATTTCAGTTTCTTAAAAAGAGAAATTTTTCACAATTAAAAAAGAAAGCTAATATTTTCAGAGAAATTTTTTGGTATGGACACAGATGTATCTTTACATTTGCATGTAATGTATATAAGTAAGCCAAAATCTTTTCGATTGCACACATAAGTTTGTTTAGAATTAAAGCAGTATTATTAAACTTTTTATATATTGCTCTGAATTTTTATTAAGGCTTTATTTTGCAAACTCTTGGACTAATAGTATGCATTTATATGTTCAATTTCTGCTGCACTTTATTATTCTGGGTTTAAATTTGTGTGGATTTGATTATTCTTAAGATTTTGTATTTTATTTCTATATTAGTATCTTAGTTTGTAATGCAATACTGTACTGTTCTTAATTCTTGTCATGCCTAATCTTTTGTAGTCTCACTACTATTTAAATATATATAATCTGATATTTTGGTCAACTTCTTTGCTATTCTCTCACTCAGTGTGCATATGATTATTATCAATATTGATATGCTTAATGGTGTTATGTATATTTATTCGTATTTATATTGATATGTAAATTTAATGAACATATGTAGCAGCTTTTTCTTTAATGTGATCTACAAAATATGGCTCAAGGTTTATAGGGTATAGATTTATAAGATTGTCTACCATTTTCAAATTCAACCATTTAGTTTATAAGAATTGATTTACACTTCTGTTCAGTTTACCATCATTTATTGCATAGTTTTCCCAAACCTTAACATGATAAGGCAGACTACATTATCATTGTGATGTATCCTGCCCAATTTGTTAACAAATTTGCAGAAACATCACATTTGAAAATATTTATAACTTGATCTCTGGATTTCTAAACATTTAATTTTCTTTAACAGAATGTGCTCTTAATGTCTGAAGTAACCTATAAACAGTCAAAAATATGAATGTTTATACATGATTATTTATAATACCCATCTCTGCCACATTTAAAAAACATTTTTTTGAAGAAGATTTGCATGTATGCATTTGTACTTATGTAAATTTAATATTCTTGTGGTTCTGTTTTGCTCAACTGCTTATGTAAATTTCATTTAAAAAAAAAATAATATAAATCTATTTTTGTTGAGAAATAGTCTGTTTGTGTACAGATGTGTAATAACAACATGATTGTATGAATTGCTGTAGAAATTGATTATATATATATATATATATGTCACAAATAATTCAACGATGATGCATATTGAAGACACACACACAGTTAGTAGCAAGAGCTAAATTCTTTATTTTTTCTCAAATTATCATCATGCAGCAACTAAAATTCACTATTAAACTATAGCTTTTTATCAATTAAAAATATGTTGCAGAGTGACAGAATATTACATTGCACATCACAAACCAAGTGTATAAAGTGTAACTACTACTATTAAACTTTTATAAACTGGCGTTACAGATTCAGAAATTTCACATCAAGTTACAATACATATGTAAAACTACAAGCTTAAAGTTAACTGAAATAACTTTACATGCGTTGAGAGGAAAATTTGAAATTATAATGAGAATTGTGTTAATTTTTTTGGCATTACACAAACACAAAAATATGTATATTCATACGTAAGGCTACTTCTGGGTTATTGTGTAATGTAGCATTTGGCCACCTGCATGCATGCACATACTGTATACCTACTAGCTGTGACGCTGCATATACATCTACACACTCATACATATAGATATACGTATATATACATATACGCTCGCTCAATTATGTATGTATATATATATATATATATATATACATATATACACAGATACTGTTTCATTTTTCAAAATAGAAAGCATTATCCCTAAGATGTTTCTTAGGGAATAGGAAGGTTTATGAATTTTATTTTGAGAATAAGAGCTATCATTAATTAATTATTAAAATGTCAAGGTGTTAATTTTTTTGGCATTACACATACACACACTCACACACACATATATTCATATACATAAGGCCACTTCTGGGTTATTAATTGTCTGCGTGTAATGTATTTGGCCACTTGCATGCATACACATACTGCATACCTACTAGCCTTGACCTAGTATATACATGTATACACATACATATATACATATACACTCACTCATGTATGTATACATATATATATATATATATATATATATATACACACAGATACTGTTTCATTTTTCAAGATAGAAAGTATGATCTCTGAAATGTTTCTTAAGGAATAAGAAGGCTTATGAATTTTATTTTGAGAATAAGAGCTATCATTAATTAATTATTAAAATGTCAATGTGTATCTTTAAACTAATTCAAAGGTTTATGCAATTTGTTTTAAACATCTAGGGAATTTATTGTGTCTATATGTTCTAAATCCATATGGTTGCACTACTGTGTCTTAAATGCATCAAAAATTTATTCTTTAATTTTCATTACTGATTTCAAATGGCATTTTCATTTGTAAAGAGCTAAGTTTACTATTTTATTTTGTATTTATGCATGTTATCTTAATCATCATTAAGAAAGAAATATAAAGGTTATGATGAACTAAGAGATGAGATTAAGCAGTTGAAGGTATTTCATATATGCATAATGCAATCATTTTGTGCAAAATTAATATTCTCAGGACGGATATCTCTAAATTATTTAAAATTTTATAAAAGAGAATTTTAGTGAAACAAGGTCATCTGAAGAAGTGATTTTTTTGTATATATCAATACAAATTATTTCATTTTTAAGTATGAATTTATTATCTGTGTAAGGGTATTAACAATTTTATTCAGTTATTTTTTATTAAATTCTGGTTTATAAAAGTAAATTAAGTTTAAGAACTAAATTTAGTGTACAGAATTTGACAAGTTGTTAAATTACTATCACTAAACATTGGAAAAGTTAGAAAATGCATTGTATAAAAATTTAAAAAATAATGCTCTAAATTTATGTCATTTGATAGCTTGGTTTATTCAAGCTATTATATATACACAGTGCATTTAAAAAGAATTAGCAGGTATGTAAATAACTTTTGTCTAAAATTTCATCGTTGACTGTATAATTTTATAACTTAATTCTAAACTGTTAGTGTGAATTTTGTATTTGAAAAGGAGAAGTATAATTATACATATTATTCACTATTATGTATATTTTCAATATTTTAAATGTTTTTTGCATATTGTACTTTTAATGTAATATAGCAAGATGCTATAAAAATAAAGGTATATACTATAAAATGTCTGTGTGTCAATGAATAAAGAAAATCTGATGTATGCACATTAAATTATACACATTTTTAAAAATTTTATATGATGTCATCAAAATTGTCATTAGCATTATCATTTGTACATTCCCTTCAAGGTTCAAAGTTAATTACTTTCGTTTGTCAAGTTAACGATATGTCGGAATATAGCCCATGTACTGCCATCTGGCGATGACCCACAACATTAATATCCATTACATTGATATTTATCACTATATAAATAGGGGGAAACTCTCGAGATACACTAAAAAAGGGAATGTTTCTAGAAAACTGCAAGTTAACCCTCTTACTGAACAATTTGTAAACCGAAATCTCTTTTAAATTTTTTTTTTTTTTTGCATAGTTTAAGTATATATATATAAATTGGAGAATTGAAATACTAATTTTTTTTCTAGAAAAGATTTTTTATATTGACTTTTATCTCGAGAAACTAAGCTTTCAAAAAAACAAATTTCAGATATTATCACATAAAAAATTTATTTTTTAATAAATTTCAATTGAAATACAGTTAATTTCTTATTATAACATACTATCTATAATTCTAATATCTAATATACTATAGTTATAGTCATATAATTCTATTTATTACCTAATTAAATGTCTAATACTGTATATAATTTATTCCACTGTTTAAACTTTGAAATGGCGGAATGTGCTTCTTAATAAAGGAAGAAAAACACATGCCCGCGAAAATCGCGGGATAAGCAGATTTTGTTACATTTGAATTGCCCGTGGAAATTGCGGGATGAGCAGTCGGAGGGTTAATGCGAGAGGAGACGCTACCAAAAAAAAAAAAGGGGGGGGGGAGGACTTCCTTCAAACACAAGACAGCACAAATAAATAATAAAAATAAAAGGCCGAACAACTGGCTCTGTGAAAATCATGCAAATGAAATTCACAAAAAGAGCTTACCTCCATGAACGTAAAAAGAAAAAAAAAACTTAACATATGACGAAAAAATTTACTTTCAACTACAATCGGAAGCGTGTGGCGGCCAGCCAGTGACGTGGGGGAAAGTTATCACTGAATTTATTAAAGTCAGCTCCCTTTGTAACAATCTCGAAGACTAATATTGCCAACACATGTGCTAATAAGAAAAAGGAAGGGGAGAGGCATACAAATTTAAAAAGAAAATAAATCCAGAAATGTTTCGCAGAAAACCTACGACCTACTCACTCATCAGGTCTTTACCTGGTTCGATTTGCTTAATACGATCAATTTTATTCCTACGAGGGATATTTAGACAAGAGACCTACTGCTTAAAGCCGATTCCGTACGGTTACGGATATCCATGCCAGCAGTTCAATTCTTGAGTTCAAAACGAAGAATCTACTCATTCGACCATCGTTAGGTCGTATTTTGGGGAAACAAAACTATCCGCCAATTAATTTTTTTTTAACAGTACTAGCTTTAAATCATGTCTTGTTGAAAATCGCAAGTGTTTTCTATTGTGCATCAGTAATTCATATAATGATTTTAGAAGTTGTAGGCTTCCATTTCTCGTCCATAATTCGACTGTATTTTCTGTCTACATATATAAAATCAGTCCCACTACAGGATCAAAATTCATGTATGATACATAGTGTCATAAAAAGCAATAAATACGAGAGCAAGACCAAGAGGTTTAAAGGGCAGTGGTTGAATAATATAGCCCGTTACCAATATGTTTAACTAGCTATATTATTCAATGATATTCAAGTCGTCGCTGGCCATATAAAATCAATATTGATTTGGCCCATTGGCCTGCGTTGCACATGATTGATCTATACTAGGGCTGTCCAACTGCAAATAGCCCACGGGCCAGAATTCCGGTCACTGATCACCGGGCGGGCCGCAGTTTGAAAAGTGGAACAATAACCTCTTACCTCTTATACAGTAACAATTAATAGTTGAATTATTAATTATAAAACAATGGAACAGAAGGATTATAAAACAATTTACTTCATTTTAATGAGAAAACTGAGGCTGATCAGCCTTCTTTACAAGGGCAGAAATGTCAACATCGATGTTTGTTGTTGCCAGCCGAAGATGGTCTAACAATGAACTGTCGGAGAGAGAGCTTCAAATAATACCTTCATAAACTTCATCGCCGAAAAAGTACTTTCGCATAAATATCTGCTCCCAAGCATGGAAGTTATTTTCAGTCTTAAGTCAAGCAGATTTCGAAACCGTTCAGTTGGAAGCAACTTGAAGAACTCGGGCCCCTTTTCGGTTCTTGTTTGAAAGAACGGGTCAGCCTGGAGATCACAGAGCACTAATTGTAGGTTGGCCGGTTGTTCTTCAATACTTGCTGTGACTAGGTTACTAAACAGAACCACGTCATTCTTGATGCTCTCAAAATCTGAAAATATCTTGTTGAATTCATCAATAATAGTGTAAGCGCACCCTCTATTCTTGGTACGCTATGTAACCTATACTCAAAATAATTTCTCCGATGGCTTGGACGGACAAAACAACATTTAAGAAAACAATAAAAGTAAATCATATATCATATTTCTGAGTCTCAGAGCCAGACGACAATCACTACATGACCGAGCTTTTCATGTCCGAGAAAAATAAAGTAATAAAATTCTCCCCTTTAAAACAGAGGGATGCGTGTCGGTCGCCGTCTCGAATCCAACTCTCCAACTCGCTGAACTCCAACTGCCCTCTTACAGATCTCTCCCTTCTTCGGAAGAGGGGTGTCTGGAAACGAGCCCTACCGAAAAGGGCACATCCTCCTTCTCCGAGGCCCTGCGAAAACAAACAACATTGCCCCCCCCCTTTTGCCGGCCGGCTTCTTACTTCTCTTAAGAAACGCCGGGTAGAAGGGGTCAAATGGGGCGATTCTGCCGATGTCATCAAAGCACACGTTTTTGTGGGTGCAAATTCCTTACAAATAGTTTGCAACTCAGGGCAAAATTCAGAAAAATCCAGCACTTCCTCACATTCTGACTCCAAACGATTGCAGCTGGCGAAGTGAGATAAGTTATTTTCCCCAAAATTTCATGAAATTTT
>CM063499.1:18192879-18250379 GCA_032207245.1 Pardosa pseudoannulata
TATATTTTGAATTTAAGATACAAATGGCAAATTTTTTAGAGTGGATTTTCTAAATGAATTAAATGAAACAGTGCATATAGGTAGAACTACATTGCTTATTTCTTTATTTTGTAAACAAGCAGACATGCCAACTACTCCGGAGTTGTTCTGGAGAAATGAGAAATGTTGATAACTCCGGAGACTGCTCAGATTGCTCCGGTAAATAACAAAACTTTTGAACAGTTAAAAGATTACAATTCAGCAACAAAATACAAAGATTTTCAAAAACAATAGTGCAAAATATTACTCTTTTAACACAGCATGTTAAAAAATTTTAGTACTGTGCCCAAAAATCAAATCAAATTTGAGTAGACTAACTCTAGAATCCCTGATGATAGAAAAATGGAAATATTTGAATCAGGGTCAATGTTACTACAAAAAACCACTGTTCTGAAAAATGAGTTATTAGAGCTAAAAATGCTACTAATAACTTTTTAAATGCATAAATTTTAATTTGAATTTTACAATGTACTACTATGCTAATATTTTAAATTTAATTTTAATTTATAAACCAATAAGGTGTGTATTTATATATAATCTCTAATTAGCATGTTAGAATTTCAAACCACATTGTTATACCTAACAGAAGTGCTTAAATGTTGGCATGCCTGTACAAATGTTGAATTTTCATGAAAGGATGCTGATTTATGATATCTGATTTAATATACTTTCTATAAATATCAACGGTTTTAGAAATATTTTTGTAAAAATCCATATTTAAGACACAGGGAATTTAAGAATCTTGTCTTTGACCGATAGAGAAGGACACAAACATATTCAATATGTATTAAATAACTTTCCTAGGTAAATTAATTATATTGCATACCTGTATTTTTATAAATGATAGTATAGTTTGAAAACTTAGCAGTTTAATATTTTTTATCAAATCAATTTTTTATTGTGTCATAATCATATTGGACAAGCTGTAACTATAGCTTTTAATTTGAAATCATACCGTCCATCAATACAATTTTATTGGGCCAAATAAGTAATGTTGTAACGAGGTTTTACTTTATTTCTTAAAAAGTGAATTTTATAAAGCGGTCTTGTAAAATTACTATCTTTGAACTACAAAACTTGAAACAAATATAAATTAAAGTATAGCGAGATGGATCTTAAGTAGAAACTTTAATCATCATAATTTTTAAATTTCAAATTTTTAAAAAATATTTACTTTTAAAAAGATTTTTTTGCAATTTTTTTTTATTTTTTCCTCTTAATTTTTCTATTTATTTACTTCAATTTAAATTTTAACTTATTTAGATTATATTTTGTCTATTGGAATTCACTTTATAGAAAATACTTTTATTTTTTGTCTGTACATTAAATTTTTGTGACACATTTTGGTATTTCTAAATTTAAACTCAGTTTTAATAATCTAAATAATATTTAAATCTTAAAATGAAAGTAGATATTTATTTTAATGTATATGAAGAGTGTTTTTTAATTTAAATCTAAGAAAAACTAAAAGGCAAGAAACATTTTAAAAACTATCAAAAAATGGAAAAAGTTACATTTTTTAAATCAGTTTTAAAAATAAGTTAATATTATTTATTTAGTTAAATTTCAAAATATGTGTACAGAGTTTTATATTTATAGATTAATAAATCATGTAGAGTACATTATATGTGTCAATCACAATTTACTAAATTTTATAGGCCTGTTACTCACTATGATTCTACTCCTATCCGTAATACTTAAAAAATATCCAAATCTGTATGAAATATTTTATACCTAATAATATGCTTACTATGTCTAAAATTGTTTAATACAATGAGACTGTTTTAATGTTCTTAACATTTTATAAAATTCATGAGAAAGATTATATATTTTCTTTTCTTATTTCAAAAGATTTTTAAATAGTTGAAAGTGTCACATTTGTTATATATTTTTTGTCATTTTGAAGAAATAAATTTTACAAATAAATCATTTTAAGTATTTTTAAACATAAATAATTTTGAAGTGGATTTAAAGATAAATCATTACTACTGGTTAGCCATCTTGAATGTAACACTGCGTTCCACCAAAAGTTTACTTCCGAGCTACTAACAGCTCGCGACCGACAGTTTGCCTATATTTGATCTAGATTTAACGACGCGTCCACAAAAACTGCAATAAGCACCATTTATAAACTGTATTTTGTGTTGTTCTGTAGGTAGGAGAAGCCAGGCGTTCTCACTGCAAAGAACTTGGATCTGGATACCGCCAGAGATTACCCCTGGTATGATATAATCTTTTGCTTATTTTTCACTTATCAATAGTTATTTTTTATCCAAAAATTCATAAATGTATTATAAAATGTAAAAAGAAGCTTTTCAACATATCTCTTAATATTGGGAAAAGAATGCAGCTGAGTTGGTGTTGATCAAGTTTATTGACCTGAAATCCTCTTCAAATTATGTCTCAAATTTTGCGCAGACGTACTAACATGTTTTCTAATCTAGTCATTTTTAATACTCTCTCTCCCGTATTAAATAGAAGTCAAATAAAGAAATACGAACACAGGAAAATAATAGCTTCGGCACTGAACAATACCACACTGTACTGTAATGTAGCCTCCACTATGGCAATTTTTCTCCCTTTCCTGATTGTGACTTTGAACGATAGTTCACGGGTTGCATCCACACACTGGACCACTGGGCCATGAGCGGAGCGCATGTATTCGTCCATAGGATCTACTGTTGGCATTTTCAGAATTTTAAGCTTAAAATAGTCAGTTTACCTGCCAACTTAATTTTCTTAAAATCATTTATTTTCAGTTGGTTTATTTTTAATTTCCCGCAATCATCGGAAACGCCCCTTCCGACTATAGACGTCAATAGCCACAGCCAATCCTAGAATTTGGCTGCTGTGGCATATTTTGGCTCAGGGGTGAGCTTTATGCAAATTAGCAGGTATATATAGCCTAAGGAGTGTTGGCGTATGTTATGTAATGTTGCGTTTTTCCCAACTAGGAGTTCTGTTGGGAGATGTGTTTAACAGGTTGTTCCAACCCCCTCCCTCCAGTAGTTTCATTTTCCAGGAGTTCATTTCTGTTAAGTTTAGTTCAGTTTTTAGATGTGTTAGGAGATATGTTTAGAGTTGTAATTTAAGTGTTTTTATTGTTTTTTGTTATGACAATAAATTGTTATTGTTAACTGATTTCTCATGTTTTACACGTTGTCACGTTAATACAAAAGAATAGGCCAGTTAGCTTATCATCTACTGTGAACTTTAGTTGGGCATCTCTCTGCCTTTGATCTTTGGAGAGAAAACGCCTCCTTAGCCATCGTCAGTCAAGGCTATTTTATCGTCTGCCACCATCGACCACGATAAGCCATACACCCTCCAGACGGTGGTAATGGCTTGCAGTGGACCATAGTGTCGAAGGGCCTTTAGATAGCACACATGAGCTAGCTATAAATTTGGTCTACATTGTCGGATCCAAAATTTATACTATGCTTGTACAAATAAAATTTATCATTCATGAATAACACATTAAGTCACTATTGTATCAGAATAAACTCATCTCAGTTTATGTATTTGCTTGTCAAAGGCCTCAAATCCCAATCAGGATTGCCAAGTGTATTATATCTAGATATAGTTGTTTAAAGTCATTGTAAACAGCCTTTAAGAGTTGACAATAAGAAAGGAAATTTCCTCTTGTTTTTAAATGAACAGACAAAATAAATGGCTACCAAGTTATTCATTAATTATTATATTAACTCTGCTAAAAATAAAAATGGGTCACACTATTTTCTTTAATAGCACACATTTTATGAACCCCAAAATGTTATCCACATACTTGAAATATAATTTTTATTTACTACTTACCCCTCAGATGTAACACAAGCAAATTGTATAATAAAATTTCACATTCTTAAACTTAGGATTTCAGAAAATATGCAAAATCAATTTTGATTCAGAATAGACTTGCGAACAAACCTCGGTATGATATTTTACTTGTGTACCTATTTCTGTATTACTTTTTATGTATGAACATGGTAGTATATTAAACTGAATGCATACTAATATATTTTGTTTTGCAGGCGAGTGTCCACGCCAGGTTCTTCCCAGTGTAAGTTACAACTTATTGTTATACTCTATGTTTTAATTTGATGTTGTTGATTTCATTTTACTATATCCATTTAAGTTTATTTTTGAATTGTTAAATAATATTAGAGTCATGCTATTAGAATAATTTGTTTATCATAATTAAACATTTTTAATTACGTTATTTGTTTAAATTAATTAAATACTATTGTAATTTTAAAAGTACATTAAATTGGAAACATTTATTAACATGAATATACAGTAAGACTTAAGTCACTGTTCAGCGATATCTGGATATCTTAATTTCATGGTACCTTATATAAAAAAATACTTAAAAGCAAAACCAACTGGAATGGGAAAATAATTAGCAAGTAAACCATTGTTTTAACTGAAAAATAGTAGTAAATTTACTTTTTGGACTTAAGTCTATTACTACGAAATTCCACTAGTAGCAGAAGTGTTGATAACAATATAGATTGTAAAGAATCTCTGTGAAATTAGCTTTTGTGTTGCAAAAAGTAATAATCAGTGGATTCCGTTTAATGTGATTACAGTTAGTATTATCAGTCGCTTATTGTTATCGAAATCACCTGGTACCGATTTTCTCTATTTGTATGTTAAAATTATCGCATCGGTTAATGTTATCAGTTTTTGAAACTCATTTTAACTGGCAAAGGAATATTCACAATGTGTTCAAAAGGAACCCAATTTTTCCTTCCCTTCGCTGCTGTTTTAATTTCGGAGAATTCTCCCTCTTCCACCTAGGGAAACGGGGAATGATCAAAGGAGTGGGATTTACACGTTTCTGAAAAATTTTCAGAAATACGCACACCCTGCTAGTGGTCAATAGTTGTCAGATAAGCAGAAGGTAACACATTCTTATAGGAACTGAGAAGGAGTGTATTCACAATGTATGCCTTTCTCGTTTAAATGCAGCTAGTCGAAATGAAAGCCAGAAAGCGAAATGATTTAACATTAAAACTAAAGATCGAAATTTTAAGTCGTTATGACAGGTTTCCAAATATGAGTCAGCTCAATGCTGAAACGCAGTTAAACATTTGCCAGCCTCTGAATTGCATTGAAAGTGTTGAAACGTATAGTACACCTCCCCGACGACTAAAAAAACATGATTACGAGCAATTATCAATGAACTTCTTAGAAAAAATTGTAGATAGTTAAAAATTGACCATTTTTTAATTATGTATATAATTCTTATGTTGTAAAGAATAATATACAGTACATAAATATAAGGTGAGTTTTTTCATTTTATTTTGAAATTAAGTACATGTGAATTAAAGGGGGTTGTACATTTATCTAATATTACATATCGTTTATTGTTATAATCGGTTATTGTTATTAAAATCATGGTGTCCCAAACTGATCACGGAATTCACTGTATTTTCAAATAAGGTTTTAACTTTGCTAAGGCTCTAATGACTCTTTGTTTCGATTCAAGACGCTCATTGTGGGAAAAGTAGCTGCTGAGTTTTGATTCTTAATACATGATCTCGCGTACTTCTGTTGTGCTGCTTTTTATAATTCCTATTGTGAAAAAGCTTCGCATGGATTTTAGATTCTTCCGCAAAATTATGGTTTGTGACAAATGCAGAATTAAATAGATACCAAGGAAATACTTTCTTTTATATAATTTGTCATAAGCTAGTGCTGCAACTGTCCATTCCAGTTTGATGTACAATAATTAATACAACTACAAATAATTGAAAAATACCAAAAATTTATAATTTTACAAAATGTCTTTTAAGTTTAAAAAAATCGATACATGTGATATAAAAATACAAAAAAGATTAAGTTTTACGAGATATATACATACCACATATCTCATGAACTAATGCATGTGAACACATGAAAGTAATAGAAATTTCTGACTACAAAGTTCATGTAGTGCTTTTTTCAGTAGACATTTTAATATAAAAAAAGTTCTGTTAACCTTTTTTTTTAACGTGAAGGTCTCTTATTTCCTTTTCCTCCTTTCATTTAATCATTGTCATACATTTCTATAATAGTAATAATACCAATGTCATTTGATATTATATTGCAAAATATTCTATAATCTATGTTTAATGCAAATATAGCTGACATTATTATTTGATTGTTATTACAATATTTATTTTAATATAATGCTAATTGGTAACGTACTTCATATATAAATGTTTAATATTTGGGGGTTATTTTAATCCGTTAATATTATAATATATAGATAAACAGACAATTCGAAAATGTAATAAGTGTTTTTAGAAAGTGTGTTTTGATGACACTGCATCAGTCAATACATTACTCAAAAATTATTTATAAAAATGTTCTTTAAAATTCCTTCTTTTTCAATATAAAAAAATCTTTAATTTTTTTTTTAATTTGAAGGTCTCTTTTTTTTCTTCCTTTCGTTTAATCAATGTCATATATTTCTATAATAGTATTAATACCAATGTCATTTGATATTACATTGCAATATATTCTATAATCTATGTTTACTGCAAATAAAGTTGACATTATCATTTGATTGTTATTACAATATTTATTTTAATATAATGCTAATCGGTAACCTACTTCATAAATAAATGTTTAATATTTGGGGGTTATTTTAATAAGTTGACATTGTAATATATAGATAAACAGTAAAATTCGAAAATGAAATAAGTGTATTAAAAAAATTCGCTTTGATGACATCAGTCAATACATTACTGAAATATTATTTATAACAAACCCAATACAGAATTAAAATATATGAATATGCCTTAATTTATTGTCGTTTTAGTATAGGGGTTTCACCCTGCTAGTTGAGTATAAACCCTGTTAATAGAATAAATGTTATACTATATGTCTTATAGTACATTCAAATATACATAAACAGTAATATTTAGTAATACAATATGTGTATTCCAAAATCTACTATCATTCATTCATTGCCAGTAGAATGCAAACAATATAGAATAGACTGACTAAATCTAAACTACAATTATGTCTTGTCAGCATGTGTTTTTTTACCCATTGTGCTTTTTTCTGCTTACTGTATATGTACATTGAATCATATATAAATCCTTTATATGGTAATGTTTATTAATAATTACTTACAGGAGAAAAAGGCAGAAAAGGAGGAGAGCTCCGTCATCAACATCGACGGAGGTACAGTTTATTTTACAGTTTTTTTTCTATCCATTAACAGTTTTGGATTTTCATAATTTTGCCAACATACATTTGTAATACCAGATATTTACTGGGGATAATTTTACATTTCAATAAATGTAATCAAGTAGGCATTTCAAACGTGAAAATTAAAATTATCTAACTTTTGTGGTAAAAAAGGAGCGTATTTCGAATATAAGGAAAGAATATAATAATACAGTAGGGCGAGAATATATCAACATAGTAAAGGCTAAACTTTCTTAAGCAATAGATTTTTAGTAAAATTATAAAGGGTCAAAATAGAGCTCAACTATCGGTATCCTATTCTAGAGATTTTGGACACTTTACTTAGCGTTAGCTTAATTATTAATTGTGAAGACCCCTCTACACTATGGTCCATTGCAAGCCATTACCACAGTCTGGAGGAGGTTTCGTGGTCGATGGTAGCAGACGATGCTTCGGGGGCTGGTTTTTTTTCCTCCAAATATCAAAGGCAGGCAGATGCGAAACTAAAGTGCGCAGTAGTCCCTATGAACCAATCTATGTGCTCGGCTCATATAGTGGCCCAGCGGGTGGATGCAACCCATGAACCATCCTTTTAGTCCACCATCAGTAAGATGTGAACAATTTACCATAGTGTGGAGGCTACATTAAAATAATTTTTGCAATTGTCCACGTAGGATAAAAATAAAGCAAAGATAAAAGTTCTTTAAATGTAGAGAAGAAAGTTGGAAAAAATCTTTCATAAAAAGTGCACGTTTTGGAACAAACAGTATTATCTGTATCAGAGTGAAAGTCGATTTTTAAATTTTATAAAGGCGGGTGGATTAAAAATGGGTCACACTTGAACTCTTGTTCCTTTCACCCACTACCCACATCTCACTGTGCTAACGAACACTACATAGACAATCGAACGCTTACTATTTTATATAGGATAACATCAGAATTTTTGTTGATGCTTAACATAACCAACCCCTAAAATGCAATTAAACGTTAAGTAGAAATGCAATCTATTTTCTTTTTTTGTTCTTGCAGGGGGAGTCTCCATGGATAAGGAAGGCCACCACAAAATTGGCCACTCCTACAGCCACCACCACCATGGCACTACCCCAGCGTCAGCCAGTAAAACAGTGGTCATCAAGCCCCGTGAGTATAGTTTAGAAATATTCTTTACCTACTAAAATATTTTTGTACATCAAAAGCAAAGGGTCACAAATTAAAAACATTTATATAACAAAGCATAATAAAGATTTTTTACATATTATTTTGATTTAGGGCGTTTTTAATGCTTTATAAAAAAAAGTATTTGTGTTTTAATGGTAAAGGTAGGCGTACTGCATCTAAACGTAGGAAAATAGTATAATTAAGTTATATGTCCAAATGATGTTCTTTACCTCGAAACTAAGTTATTTCATTGCACTTTTATCAATTCGCTAAATCTCTCAATTTTTGGAAACGAAGGTAATACTTTTATCACTTAAATGTGGAGATTAAATAATGCACGAATATTGAAAAAAAATTAAAAGTTGGAAATAGTACCCTGTGTATTCGATTTACATATGTGAATTCAAATAAAAGTCAAATTTTAAAGACTTCTTATTTTTTTAAAGGCAGGTTGTTCTTGAATGCGAAATGTTTATTTAATATTGATATATTACCGTGCTAAATAACTAATTTGTTTCTGACCATGGTTATTACCTTGAAATTAGTTTCATTTTGAACATCACGAGATTCATATTGTTATCAAAGATGCATAAAAAGGAAAGTTATACTCATTATCTGCCTATTTTACCACGAAAATTTGTAGGAGAAATCATTAATTATTATATCAAATAAAAAATAAATATCTTAATAATTTGTGAATTAAAATTTCATTATTTTAGGCTATATATTTCATTTATAGACAAGTAAATTTTTTTTTAATTCCTAAATAATTTTTAATTTCTTTACATACCAAAAGTTCCATATTTTTTATTTTTATTATACATAATAATACATATTTTACTTTAATTAATTTGATACAAAAATATAGATTTCAATAAATTTATTTCAACTTTTATCGCGAGAGTAAAAAAATTCCATTTTTTTCTTGGTGTTTATTTATTATATTATTTTTAAAAATAATTTATTTCAAGTGACAAAACTGAGCAATTTTTAAAACTTAGGGTAATTAAGTAAGAGGTAAAAATACCTTTTGAAAGGTATAGAACATTTTATTATAATGCATAAAATTGGCTGTTATATTATGAAAATGTTTAGTAGCGATATCCTCTTAATATCTTAATTGGGAAAATAAAATTCCAAACAGTATGATAGTACTTGAAATAGTCATTTGATACTATATATGCTCAAAAAATTTTATTTTTTGCTATCAATCGTCAGCTTTGTTTTAAGTTTCTTCACTGATACTAGAAAAATATTAACTAGTAAACTTTAACGCCATTGGGTTGGCAGTGTACTTAATTTTTTGGGGGGTGTTTCAGTATATTTAAATTTATTATTCTCTACTAACGTAGTCGGAGCACACTACTTCAAAAATACTTATGCATAATTTGATAATACCACTGCTCTTAATTGATGTTGATTCTTTTTATTCTAGTTGAATCGAAATTATTTTACTATTTTAAAGTAATTTCTCTAACGTTTAATGACTTTCTACAGTCTTCGTTTGACCGTTCTTGCAGTCTTTTCTGTTCTTTAGACCTTTTTCCGGCCGTAGCGATGTCAGAGATTTGTTGTTTTACCGAATTCCGGACATTCACAGTATACTAGTGAAATTGTAGTAAGGGAAAATTTAAATTTCATCGCTACCTCGGAGATGCTCATGCCCCATCTCTCGTGTGCAGACTATACGACCAAGTTCATACTCACTTATATTTTGACAACCTGCCATTTTAGAAGCAATAATCGATCTAACAACTGTCCCAGACACTTACAAGGTTCGTACGGTGCTTAAAAGTGCTTAAAAACTGCTTAATTTCGAAACGCGTTTTTAAGGCCTTAAAAAGTGCTTAAAGAGTGCTTAATTTTCCCCTAAAGTCCTTATTTTTTTTCTTGTCGACAGTTTTTATTTGAATATTTCTAAATCTTCTATGAAAATCATAAAAGGTCGCTCGGGATTAATCGTTCACCGTGAATGAAATCAGACATTGCAGCGCTCTTTTTTTTCCCTCTTTTTCCTTTTTTCTAGAAATCTCTCCTTTCTTCCTTATTTTACGGCATTCCAGCTTTTTTTCGGCTATTCCCGCCTTTTACTCCTTTTATTCTCCGAACGATGGCCGAATGGTAGAGCGCTGCTCTTCGGAACCGGAGTTCGTGGGTTCGAATCCCGCTGCTGGCATGGATGTTTGTAGCCGTTCGGAATCGGCTTTAAACTGTAGGTCCCGGTCTCATTAGCCCTCGTGTGCAAAACAGTAGACCGTATCGCTCCAAACCAAACCAAACTCCTTTTATTCGTTTTTTCCGTCTCAACATTTACGGAGTTGTGTAATGGTGGAACGGATTACACACATCGTCTTTCCCATGTTTTGATAACATCTTTGATTTTCTAACATTTTCTTTTTGTGGGATATTCACCTCCCCCCCCTCGAAATAATAGTTTTAGGCTATTTTGGCGGTACAGGTGTTTGAAAGTTATCAAATAACGATCAAAGTGTCAAAACCAAAGGGGGGCCCGAATTTTTCGATTGTAGTGTCGAGAAATCTGTTTAACCCGTTTCTGAATCCAAGACGGGAAAAAAACCGTTACTCCAATCCTGTGCGCTTAAAAATGGACTGACATATCGAATATTGAATTCAGGGATGATTCTGATCCGAATGTTTTTGTGGGTTTGTTCTAAAAATTACAGATTTTTTCGGAAATTAAAAAAATAAATAAAGGAAGAAGCCATTTTTTTTATCTCATGTATAAATTTTGACGATAATCTGAAAGTTTTCTGTCTTTTTCTCTTTGCTGCGTCCACAATTTTTTTTCTGACAAAGAGTAGGAATGTGTTATCAGTCGATGCTCGCAACACGTGCTTCAAGGTCAAAAAGCCGTGTGACGTGGTATAAATGAAACATATAGAACTTGTGGGGTTCTAGTTATAAAAGTACAACTAAGCCGTAATTCTGCTTTTGGTAGAAAACAACCTTTGTCTGGATTTCGATTCCGGAAAATGCGCATTTTTTAATGGACCATCATAGTTAATAGTGCGATCATAATATGGGGCTCTCAAACAGTAGAATTATGTTTTAACAACCTGCGTACTTTCTTTATAGATATCTCCCGAACTCACGTGCATGTAAACCGATCGTAATACTGTTTTATATATCGGTATTTTTTTAATATCGCAGTAACAGTATTGAGATTCCAATACCTCCTATAGTTATTTCAAACGGTACTTTATCTTACTGACTGAATTTTCTGCTCTGGGCAGTGTCTGTGAGAAAATGACACTGTTGCAAATAACTTACGATATTTTGGATATGCACGGAAGTTTATTGTTGAAAAATCCGTACTGTTTTTAGTTTTGCGTGTGCATTGCAGTTGATGAAAAATCATAACTTTTAATGGCAATCCCGATAAAAATCAGCCCTATAGCTGAATCTGTAGGACACGGTCACGGGTTCGAATCCCGCTCTTTGTTCGTAGCTGTTCAGAATCGTAGTAATTAAGTAGTAAATTCTGATGTCTTTAGCTGTCGGGTAACATAAAAGAAAACTCTAGCGCTCTCAGACCAAACTAAATGGTTACAAATCTGTTAGTCTAAAGTACAATTCTAACCCCCTGGCTCAGATACCGAAAAAAATCCCGTCCTATTCGATCATCGTCCCGAAATATTACTATTTAAAATTTTTTTTAATTGTCCACTTAAAAAATAGCCTTATACAGTGCATATATTATTTAAATGAGTTTTTAGACATTGATTAAAATTAAATCTAATGATAATTATTGTATCTTTCCAAGCTATTAAGGTATAGATTTTATTGCTATTTAAGAAATTCTGCAGTCACAAAATAAAAAATTTGTGTACAGAAATGTCTCCTAAAAATTTGATATCTAAAATGCGCATTTATATTATTATTTTTTTTTTTTTAAATTTAGGATAATTGAGAAACTTCTGATTTGAATCTGTTTTCAACATTTTTTGATTAGGAGACTCGAGTGATTGTTTATATTATTAAAAATTATTAAGTTAAATCCAACAAACAATATGGTTCCTCAAAGTTTAGTATAATAAAGTTCAACTGTATTGGTGAATTTATTTATTCTTTTAATTAGGCAAATTGAAGAAACATCTGATTTGAATCTGTTTTAAATTTTTTTTTTTTACTAGGAAACTTAAGTACTTGTTTATATTAATAAAAAGTTATTTAGATACTTTCATATTTCGTATTTAGGCACTTGTTTTTGTATTAAGTAAATCAGAACATTAATTTTTAATAAATATTCAACTACCTCTTTTTTTTTCTCCTTTTTTCCCCAAAATTTTGACTTCTGTGCCTGTGAAATACAATGATTTCTTATTTATACACACTCTCTTTTGTTCATGTTTTTGTTGAACCTAATGTAATAACCATTATTTTATCTGATATGTTTCTGATAAGAGGTGCTTAAAAAGTTTGAATGGTGCTTAATTTTTTCCATTAAAAAAGTGTACGAACCATGATATAGAAATGGGCAATCTTCTTTATGCATAAGCATAAATAAGTTAAGCAAAGATATTTTTTTGCCCGTGACATCGATTCCCTGGAATTTGTACCTTTAAAGAAGGATTTTGTTGATAAAATATTAATGATAAGAACTTTATTAAAACATAATAATTAATCATTATCAACATTGGTACGACAATCCTTTGTGGGCTTTAGCCTTGCTCAGAAGTCTTTCCCATTACTTTCCTTCTAAAAATTGACTTCCAGTTACTAACCATCAGCACAGCAAAATCTTCCTCCAGGGCAGTCTCTCCACCTTTTTTTGGGTCTTCCACGCAATCTTTCCACAAAAGAGATGCATTGAAGACCTTAATGGGTGCTCTCTCCATGCATTCTCAAGACATGCCATGCCCATCTCATCTAGCCAATTTTATGGAATTGATAATATCCTCACCTTTATAGATTTTGTGTAATTCAAAATTATAGCTCTTTCGCGAGGTGTTGTTTTCCAGGACAGCACAAAAAATAGCTTTCAGGACTTTCCTCTCTAAAATCGTCGAGACTCTCTTTTCCTTAATCTTCAGAGTCCAGGTCTCTAAAGCATAGGTTAAAGTAGATTTAAATCATTGTCTTGTATAGCATAATTTTTGTCCTTCTCTTAATTAGACGGGAGTTCAGAAAATGTCTTAAACCAAAGAAACAACAATTTCAGCTGTGATCCTCTTTCTGATTTCAGGATTAATGTAATTTTGATAATTAATCTCAGAGCATAAATAGGTGAAGTTTTTCACAGATTCAAATTTAAATAGGCCGATCTCAAAAGTTTTAGACTGATATTTTTTTTCTTTGTGGTTAAACCACAAAACATGCTTTGTTTTTTCTATATTTACTCTGAGCTTCATTTTCTTAGTTGCTTTTTCAAGTGATAAAAACGGTTGACCCATATCAGTTGCAGATCTTGAAATAATGTCAACATCTTCAGCATACATTAGAATTTATACTGATTTATTGAAAATACTACATCTTATATTAATCTATTATCACTTTATCTAAAGCTATATTAAAAAGGAGGCATGCTAATGCACTGTCCTGCCTAACTCCATTACAGACCTCAAAGGGTGTAGATGTTTCTCCCTGATCTCGTACTGCAGAGAAGGTTCTAATAAACCGAGGTTAAATTCAGTATTAGCTTACATATAAATAAGCTATTATTATTTATGCCAAATATAATTACAGGGTAGGTTTACATTATAATAGACATAAACAGCAATATTTGAAAATGCGTGTATTCCAAAAGTGTGCTTAAATAGTACCTTGAACAAAAATGATACAGAATAAAAAATATAGAATGTAATTACTAGATGTAGACAGATATGATGCCGTGTGATTGAGTTTTATTTTTTTCCTTCTTCCTTTTTTTTTCTGTCCTGCCAACTCAGTTGCCTGACAAATATTAGGCATTCGTTACGCTATGCCAGCGATTTCCCTTAATTCTGTAGACTTCCCAACAAGAGAACATCCCCATCCATATATTTATCCCGCCTGTTCACTCCTTGTACGGGATGCGAAATTTTGTATTTTAATTACTACTTGAATTATCTCGTACTTGAATTATTACAAATATATAGAAAATGCTTTTGAAAATATACATACAAATTATTTCAGTGTTTCCAAATATTTCAGAAAAAATCAAATTTTTTCTTACATTATTCTGAAGATTAGTTTGTATTTGAATTAATACTATATTCCCAAAACTATACACCATTGTTAAATAATGGAAATTTCAATTAATATTCGAATTCACATATACTTTTCCCGGTCCACTGGTCAACTTCTACTCTTTGCTAGGATTCTAATTCCGTGATCTACTAATATTGAAACTTAAAGCTCTTGTTCTTCTGCTGCTAGTTTTAATTCTGTACAAAAAAAAAATGTTCTCATTCTCTGAGTAATGCATCCATTTAAGTAATTCTGTTCGAATTTTATAGTATATACATCAGCACCATCGATAAATTGTTATACTCTGCATCGTGTAATTAAAGTTGTTTAAACAATTTTAGTTTATTTTTCTCACATTGCCCAAATTCAAGCAATCTCATAGTGTACTCTTTCCATTTTTGTAACTTAAATTAACTTTTTTAATGCCAACTTCATTTTAATTATCTTGTGTTTATCTCCCAGTAAAATCTGAACTAGAAGACTTAACCCAGGGTGTTCAGTCCTTTGGACTTCCGTAAACCGCTTTTCACGAGACATGTAAAATCCATAAATTATATTCATTGTTATTAGTTTCAATTATTTTGGACAATTCCCAAAACTTATTCAAATGTTTGATATTAGTTGTTTATATAATAATCTTATCATTGAACAAGGAAATTTACAAATAATTTTGATGATATTAGAAACCGACAGTAACAAATTATTAAAACTCTACCATCTTATTTTATAAATATCTATATTTTTTTTTTTGATTTAATGCTTATTTGAGTTTTAAATAAACAATCTTTTATTACATTTGATGGTCGCTTTAATTAATTTTTACTCTGTGACTCTTAATAGATAGATAGTCAGATAAAATAAGTATATATGATATGGAACATAACTTCAATATTTGGTATAATTAACAATTTTTAAAGAGGGGTAGTTAAGAGGGGAAAGAAGGGGAGAATGTTTTTTTCTCATAAAGAGAGCGGTGGTCTAGAAAAGGTTGGGAACCTCTAGAGCTACAACCTTGAAACTTTGCATACTGATGTGTCTTTGAGGGCAATACATGAATGTGCATCAATATGTACATAGGAAAGTAAATAAGATATCACGAAATTTATAGCTATCTAGATTATTTTTCAAACTCCGTCATACTCCAAATGTCATTTGATTTAAAGCAAAATACGAGGGTCACTCTGAAATTTTTGAGATACAACTAGGCTTTTAAAGTTACACCTACAAAATTTTAGGTGTGTTCAAAATAGTCTCCTCCAGCATCAATGCACTTTTGTGGAAGAATTTTCCACAGAATAAATGCCTCTAACCATTCATTTCTTGGAATAGATGAAAAAATGCATTTATAGCCACATCAACCTCTTTTTCTGAATGAAAACGACGTCCACATAAGTTCCTTTTTAAATTAAAGAATAACCAAAAGCCACACATAGCTATATCAGATGAATACGATGGATGTTTTATCGCTTTAATTTGTTTTTGTTTAAGAATCTCAACTGTTAATCCGTTTGTATGTGAAGATGCATTGTCATGGTGAAACATTAGTCCCCTAACATTCACTAATGTTGAATTAGTGGACGACATTTAGTGGTATACCAGTTTGCTGTTACTGTCATCTGTTCTTCCAACTTGATGGCTTTGACCAATCCCGTACTTCTGAAGAAAACGGCATACATCCCTTTTTTCAGTGCGCGTTGTCTTTTCCCCATTGCCGGTATGGGATCCTCTTCGAAGACCAATATTTTGCTTTCTAGACGTATTGGAAAGTCAAAAAATGGTATATATGTTTCATCACCCGTTACAATTTTAGAAATGATGCGGTGGCCACCATCATTTAGCAATTTAACAGTTTCTTTACTGATTCTGACACGCTCCCCTTTTTGGTGCTCAGTTAGATTATGGGGAACTCAACGGCAAACTACTTTTTTCATATGCAATTCTTCATTAATAGTTTTGTGCATGGCTGCGGATCCAATGTTAAGTTTCTTCTGTGTAATTTGATCGGTACAGCGATTATCATCCATTAACATTTTTCGTATGGCAGACACAATATCCGCGATTACTGCCGACGGCGGTTTTGCTGTATGTTCTCCATCCTGAAAAAAATTACGACCTTTTCTAAATTCTTTAAACCATCTGAATACAGTAGCATAAGCTGGAGATTCATCACCAAATGCCAACTGAAACCGTTGAATGCATTCTTCTTGATTTAATCCTGCTTTAAAATCGTAGAAAATCATAGCACGAAAATGTTCTCCCGTCAACTCCATTTTCTTTTCTGTTTAAAATTTATTCTACGCTAAAGAAGTTGAAGTAAGTCAGTAAAAAATCTTCTGTGTTAAAATACTTTGTATTTTAAAATTAAACCGTTATTTTTATTTTTTAATTCTAGTCTGCGCGTATCTCAAAAATTTCAGAGTAACCCTCGTATAAGTTCAAATTCTTAATGAAATTTTTCTACAGTTTGATTTAATCAAAATTAAGTACTACTTCTATCTGATTTACTTCTTTGCAGATATTGTCCGTTTACAAAGTTACGAGCCTCCTGCTGAGAATCACAATGATCATTCCCAATACACAAATTGGTCGATAAGCCCAGACAAAACAGGTAAAAACAAACATATCCTTTTTCAAATGTGCTATTTTACAAAAGTATCGAAACGATGATCTGGAGACTAATAATGAATAAAAAATCTGATGTCGGCACCACATAACTTTTTTGTGTGTCTATTAAACGATATGCATTTTTTAAATTTTGATTGTATAATGCGTCATCAGAATTGTCATTTGCACATTCGTTTAAAGGTTAATATCTAGTTTCGTTTTGCAGGTTAATAGTATTCTCTAGAAACAAATTTAGTTCCGGCCACGTTAATATCTGTCCATTGAGATTTTTTTTCGTTATATAGATATAGTTAGGGTTACATAAATAATACAATATATTTGTAAGATCAATGGTGGCGAACAGATGTAATTGTACAGCACCATCATTTGCATCGTTGATTTTTAGTTATGTTGAGTGCTCTGAAGATTAAAAACAAAACAAAACGGTAAAATAGATTTAAAAAGAGCATTTTGAATGCATGATGCGTCATCAGAATTGTCTTTTACATATTCTGAATTTCATTTCTCAAGGCAGTGTTCCCTGGGTACAGCTTTAATGCTAGCTCGTTAACCGATATAGTCAGAGTTACATAAAACTAAAATATATTTAAGAACATGGTGGCGAAAAAAAAAGTAATCATTTAGCCCCATCGTTTGCATCGTTGATTTTTATTTAAGGTAATTGACAACAAAAAGCAGATGGTTTCCCTTGATATATATATATATATATATATATATATATATATATATATATATATATATATATATATATAATCCATTTTTTATAAAACTCCTTGACAAGGAGAAAGCTCAACAGCTAGCAGTAATAAAAATGCAGTCGAGCCAACATTGAAGAGCACTGCACTAGTCTAATTGAAAACTTTATTCCAGAGCTGCTGCAACGCACATCTTTTCTACTGGACAACAGACAAAGAAAAGCCACAGAGTTTACTCTGATCGGACAGAGGTGCACCCAAGAGCGATGACAAAAAGAATTTTTCCACAGTAAAAAACAACTTACTAAGTGAATTAAATGCAATATCAGCAAAACGTGAAACCATTTGCCGGTAACAGCTGGGAAATTGCTGAATAGACAGAAAGTTTACAGTTTTAGGACAGAAAGGAATGTTAAGTGGAAAAAATTTTCCTTTGATTAAACTATTCAGAGGCTGGGAAAAAGATTTAAATGAATTAAAATGAGAGAGAGGAGGTTTTTAAAGAAATATTAGAGTTAATTATTTTTGATATATATATATATATATATATATATGTGTGTGTGTGTGTGTGTGTGTGTGTGTGTGTGTGTGTGTGTGTGTAATCCAGGAATTATACAACTGCTGTACAAGGTAAAGCCTAATCAGCTTAGAAGTAATTTGGTAAGATGCAATCTGGCCACATTGAAGAGAACGGCACATGTCTAATTAAAACTTTATTTTAGAGCTGCTAAAACGGACATCTTTACTAATCAACAACAGATAAAAGAAAGACACAAAAATCACTCTGCTGGAACAGAGGTACATCCAAGAGAGAAGACAGAACGAATTTTCCCAAGGGACAAGAAACTTAGTGAATTAAACTGTTAAGATCATGAAAAACGCAAAGCCATTTGCCGGCGACAATTTGAAAACTTGTTGAATAGACAGAAAATTTACATCTATAAGACAGAAAGCTTTGGGAAATGTATTGGAAGAATTTTAAATCGAGGACACGCCTTTGATTAAGACATTTAGAGGTTTGTAAAATGATTTTAAGGAATTAGAATGGGAGAGAGGAGGTTTTAAAGGAAATATTAAAGTGAAATAATTTTGATATATTACACGCACGCACGCACGCACACACGCACACACACACGCACACACACACGCACACACACACGCACACACACACACACACACACACACACACACACACACACACACACACACACACACACATATATATATATATATATATATATATATATATATATATATATATATATATATATATATATATATATATATATATATATATATATATATATATATATATATAACCGCATTTAAGTTGAAAAAGAGAATTTAAGAAGTAGAGTGACCAGTAAACTTCTTTAAAATATTTGGGAAGCTTTAATTGTTTTAACAGAAGGCTATCGCAGATCTTTCCTTATAAAAAGAAATATGTCGCAATTATAAGTAATATTTTTTTAATCTGTATGAATAAGTAACAAAACATTAAAAATTCGAAATAGTCCTGAGCTTCTTAAGATAAATTGCATTTTATCCATTGTTAAAAAATAACGCTTACTTATTGTTGTAGAATGGAAAGAAAATGTAAGTGCTTACGAAGATTCAGATGAGTCTGATGATGACAGAAGTGATCATTCCCAGAAGAGATGCAGCACACCAATAAATCTCGTTCCCGGTAAGATACATATTTAACTCTTTTTCACGCAGCAAGGATTCTAATAATATTTCTAATTGGTTTTTTGTTTAGGTGCAATGGTTTCTAATACACTCGTTTTCAAAATTAAGAGAATTTACATATTTTGTTGAATTTTATAGAAAGAACTGAATAGAATATAAAACTACTGCTTCGAGACAAAGATGCAAACCGTGTTCATCGAATACATAACACACAAGTGTGGGTGAAGCTAGTAGAAAAACAGACTTTATAAAAGCGCATGACAAAACATGCATTTAATTCACTTGCACAGTCCACCGAATTTCTCAATGTTATTTTGCAGCAAACCGTCAAATATAAATTGTAGCAGTAAAAAAATGAGTAACCACCAACATTTAGATGATGGAATGAGGAGACAAATTGTGAGGATCCTAGAAGCAGTACAGTCTCAAGTCCAGATTTGTAGAGAGTTCCGTTTAACGCCCAGCGTTATGTTCCACTTATGGAAACAGTTCCAGGATATCAGAACCATCGAGAGAAAGCCTGGGCCTGGACGTCCAAGAGCCAAAGAAAATCACCATTTTACCTTTATATCGAAACGTAACAAGGGTTCTCACAGTTCTCTCATTACTTGTAATCGCCTTTGACTTGACCGAGTTTCAAGGGTGACTGTTTCCAGAAGACATTATGAGAGAGGGTTCTTTGCAAGAAGACCTGCTATTTGCGTTCTGTTTACGTCTACGAACAAAAGAGACTTCTTAGCCTGGTGCAGAGAGCATAGAGATTGCAGTAGCCGACTGTTTTTTTCACAGATGAGTCCCGGTTCAGTTTAACCACCGATTCTCGCCGTATCTTCATATGGAGACAATCAGAGATCTGCTATTTGTCCTCCAATGTACGCAAATTCGACAATTAGGGTGGCGGAGGTTTAATTGGCTGGACAGGCATCTTCGCCTTTTCAGGGGTGTAGAAGTCCATGTGTTTATTTAATGGATATACGAAGCCACATCCAGGTTTTCTGGTCGACGAATATATAGAAAGTGAAAATATTCTCTGGATGGATTGGACAAGCAAATCTCCAGACTTCAGCCCCACAGGTGTCTGGGATGCCTTGAGGAAGCCAATTGCAATTCGCAACCCCCTGCCTAAAATTCGCAACCATTCAGGACCTAAAAACTACATTGCTGAATCAGTAGGACCAGTTTTCACAAGAATTCATAAACTGCCTTATTTCGAGTCCCTTATTCATTTGTTTATTCAAAAAGACGAAGTTAGGTTTGTCTGGTGCGCTACAATCAATTTACATGTGGTGTGACATACTGGAGTAAGGGTAGGCGAGGCCGTCAGTGATACAGGTTTGACATCTATTTACTCTGGATTAAATACTTTATTCATGGGAATAATTAAGTACAGCTATGTACAGGTTTCAGTAAATTCCAATTCTTCTGTGATCTCGTGCTGAGATAAACGTTAACACAAATACAGCACGTGGGTACTGTGAAGCTAGTCCTTCTCGAACACAGGAACAGTTTGCTAATTAGTGCCGGTATGGGATGCGGACACTATAATCTCCGGGCTGACGATCAGTACAGTTGACTTCCACATGAGGCTCGAAACGCTCAGAGTGCGTATCTCGCTGGAATTCGTTGAGAAAACGAAGGATGCAGGACGATCCAAAATGAAAGTAAGTGTCACTCACAGCGCCCTATTTCTAAACACGAAGTAGAAAAAAATATTAAAGATAACGGGAATGAGATCCCAAAGTCGAAAGTCGACTTCTTAGCAGAAAGCATAGACCCTGGCGGTCTCTAAAAAAAGCAAGCTCCAGCAATCGGGGAGACAAGTGAACTCCTCGCGAGCTCCACAAAAACAAACTCCTCCAAACTATCTCTAAAAAAAGCCCCCTTCTTCCTCAGCCAATCTTCTTTTATAGGGGTTCCGGTTGCCCCTAGCGTGATTCTTCCGGAACCTTCCAGAACCAGGGTGACACAATCTTGCTGTCAACCGACCCGCCTGGATCAGCTGATCCGTTTCCAGATGTGGCAAAAAGGTCGTCTTTAAGTCAACCGACCAAAAAGCCTAAATTCATTAGCGGCATCGGTAACTGGGCCCATATGTGAGCTCCACCGTCACTCGATTTATAATTATTATCCGAGTCTTTTGACGGCAGTAGACATCATAAAGGCGTAGACACACTGGCTCCGGCGAACAGACAATTCTTAATTTACCCCCGCTTAAGCGACTGTCTCGGCTTTGTGTCGGAGACCTAATACACAAACGGCTTAGTCCGGACCACGCGCGTCTACTTACCGCTAACCATAATTATCTACTGCGAAAGGTCCCATTCCGTTCTTCTTTGGCTCGGGTCATGTAACGGATCGTTACAGTGGCAAGATATTTTCTAAAACCCGCCTCTTGAAAGTCTCGCCGCGAAAAATCACTTTTCAGACCAAGCGAATGCTCGACTGCTATCTGGGTGTAGCCCATTCTGTTAAATACTGGTTCTGCTGCCTTCTCGAAGTTTCTTTTGAATAACAGGATTTTATTTTCAAATGAGGGATACCTTGCCTAGTATGCAAACCATGTACCACACCAGCCTTTTCTGTGTTAATGCATTTAACGAATGGGGACAGATAAAAGAGGACTCTAGGGAAGTTATGCCTTTACGAAATGCATATATCATAACAATATCAAAATCATAGTTACAGGTTTGACAATTGTGAATATAGTAATTGATTTTGGAGTTTAAATAAGCTCAAAACTAATAAATTTGTTGCTAATGATTTTTAATACTAAACACCACACCAAGACGCTACATTTTCTATATTGTGATTGGTAAAAACAATTTTATTACAACTTAATTATATTATACAGGGTTCTCTGGAAAGTTAGGGAATTGTATAATGGTAAGGGAAAGTCAATGAAAATATAAAATGTTTATCAAAAATGAGGGAAATTTATAAACATTTCGTAAAAGCCACGGAAAAGTTAAAAAAAAAAATTAGGTCCAATTTTGGAATTATTTCTCGTTTTAGATAGGTTTTGCTATATTTTTCACTACAAAATGTCTCTTCAAAAGAGTGTTGTGGTATTTAATGTCTCTACTTTAGTTTTTATAACAATCTATATTGCTGGTATTTATTGAATTTATTTATTTTTCAGATACTTTCTGTAAGTTTATTTTGCTAATTTTCCAAAAATCAATCTAAAAAGTTATTAGAATATATTACTTTTTAGTTAATAATACTTTTAAATGAATAATTTTGTCAATATTGATAATAACTAATACCACTTTTAAATTTAATTACATCTGAGATAATATTGCTTGTCATTTAGTCAGGAAAAGTCGGTAAATTTATCAGGCAAATTTTGATGGATACCCTGCTATACATATATGTTTGTTGTCATTAGAAACTTCATTTAAAAACTGCATGTATTTTAAAATGTATTTAATTTTTTAAAGATATGGTATAAATGAAACAAATCTTCTTCTCCCAAGTTGTAAACTGTTCTGAACGTTCTAAAACATAGAGAAATATTTCTTTTGAGGAAAATGTAGAATGAGTCTAATTTATTAGAATTAATATAAATAAATAAAAGTGTTTTGATAGGTAAGACTTAAAACGAGTTAGTAGGATTGAATTAATATTGAGGTTATATATGTGTATGAATTGGAAATATATAAACTATTTTCCTATTTTAGCTCTCGAACAAGTTGTATAAACTACATCCTCCTATATTTGATAAAAACATCTTTTTTGTGCTTACTTCATTATACTAACTAGAAAGACTTTAACGACTGAGAAATTTGAACCGTTATCATATAATTTTTTGTTCGCAGATATTCAATTCGGTGAAACAGAAGACCTACTCAAGGAAAAAGATAGCGAAAGTCTACATGAGGATTTAGTCGACTCAATAATGCCAGGTACATTTAGATTTTGAATGTTTGTCATTTAAAAATCACTTTAGTGAGTGTATATCACTTGAGTATACGCGAGCAAAGCAAAAAAGTGGCGAAATGGGAATACTATATATTCCACTGGTTCTAATTCGGGCTCATCACATATTGTAATCAGCAAACTACATGTTGCGTACATCAATGGTTTTAATATTTGTTTTAAAAATATTATCGTTTGTCATTAGCTTTATTTTAATTTTTCTTTTGTGGTGTGGCAACTTCTGAAAAGAAAGAACAATAAGTTTTTCTGATTACATTGGAGTATTGTAAGATAACGGAAAGCATATATATGAAATTAATAAAAGAAATCTTATGGTGCTTTTTGTCGTGTTTCCATGAAACTGCTTATATCATGCAATATTTGAATAAGAAAACAAAACTACCTTTATTTAAAAATTCTTCTTAACAACGTAAAACAGTTCCGAAAATTCTGGAGTACTCAGATTCTAAACAAGTAATTATGAAAATATTCCGCTTATAAGTCATAAATTTCAGCTAAATACAATGACGTACCTTTAACTTTTGCCGCTCTTTCCAAATCATTTAAATAATGGGTTTTTTAATAAACTTATATAACACGAGAAAATATTCTTTTATTTCATATTTATAAATAAGTATGATTATATCTTTTTAATAATTGAACGTATTGTAAAATGTGAAGATTGAAAGCATATATTTATTTTTCTAGCTTTTATAGTTGAAAATTTTTGCATAATATCTTCAAAATTGATTTTATTTGTAATTTCTTATTCTATAAATAATATTGCGATATTTTTCAGTCTTAAATCACTCACTGTAGAACGAAGATAATTTTTTTATCAACATTAATTTAGAGAAGCTCCATTTGCAACTAACGACACCGAGGGCAATAGTTAAAAACATCCTTAGCAATATTAGTATGTTTAATACGGAATTTTCCAACCTATACTTGTGAATAATTTTTTTTGCAAATCAAGACAACTGAATATTTCGATAAAAAAGTTTTAGAAATCATTGTTGAGTATATCCGTAACAATCCCAAAGAATGCTTACGGCCTCAATTTAATGCACATTTTTGTTTTTTATAGTTGGAGATTTTCCAATTTTTGAAGAGGTATTAATTGAAGCTGAAAATATTCGTTATTGAAAAAGCATTAAAAGTTTGAAACACTTGTAAAAATGTGTAATTAATATTATTAATTTTACACATATAATATTTATTAAAAATAACAAAGATTATTAACTTCGGCAACTTTTTATTTATGCTGTAAATTTCAAAATTTTATTTTACTTTTCAGGTTACAATAAATATTAAAATTTAAAATTTTCTTTCTGGACTAATATATAAAAAAATGCTGTAGGGGAAACCGGGGTAAAATGGTCCGCTTTTGTAAATTTTGAGTATTTGCTCTCAAACTAATGATTTTTTGAATCTGAAAATATATATGCACATTTCCTATATATTAGGCTTTATATTACACTTAGTCAAAACCAATTATTATAATTACTTTTTTATTATAATTTTTTTAATAGCAAGTGACAAAGTGGACCATTTTACCCCGACCCCGGGGTAAAATGGTCCATGGCACGGGGTAAAATGGACCGCAAAAATTTTTTACAGATAACTTAAATGTAATACATTATTTAATAGTACAAAACATAAAATGTATTATATTTATTTTCTATAGCTTCAATCTGTACACATAAAGCATAATATTAGCGAATATTGAAGTTAATGAATGATACATCAAAAGATTTGTGTGTTACTGAAAGTCTGCTATTTTCTTGAGAAGCAGTAGGATCTGGGAGACTTATCATAATATTTTGAACATTTCCGAGCGATTCATCAACATTGTCAGGGAAAATGAACACATTTTGATTAGGTTTTTGCCTTATAAATTTCACAAGAGCATAATCTTTATCATTTTTTCCTGTCATTAAACCAACCAAATGAACCACTTTCTTTTTTGTCAAAAATTTAACCAAAATATACTTGCCAACTTTTAATTCATTATCAGAATTAGCATCATGCTGTGAATTGCTTTCTTTATCATTGTGTTGTGTATCATTATAAACAGACATATTTTCCAAATCACTCGAACTTTCTGATCCACATAAATTTTCTTTATTTGCTTTAAAATTCACAGTTTATCATTTTGCTGCTTAGTTAAGACTAACATTTTTTCTAAATTCTTCTTATCTTTAACTAAAGCAGCATTTTTCTGTTTTAATTTTTTCTCTTCCTTCTCTTTGACATTTTTTCAATCACCGTTTTCACTGTATCAGTTAGAATTTTTGATGCACACTTCTTTCGTTTCTTTGTTGTCTTACTCATGCTAACTTTTGCCAAGGGGCATAATTCAAAAGGTTATATTGTTTTCAACTGATGATTTTCATTTTGTACTGATTGTGATGTATTTGGTTGCTGATTACCTGTGCTTGGTTGACGATCAGCTGTACATGTTAATTCAAAATCTGGTGACGGTTGATCAGTCACATATGATGAGAGATATTGAATATCCTCAAAGACATTTTCATTGAATTGCCATATATCTGTTACTTTAAATCCTGCATGTTTTTTAAAGTATCACACATAAAATCAATTTAGAAAGCATTACAGAAATAAAAAAAAAACACAACCTGGAAAATGGATCATGGTCCATTTTACCCCATGTGTAATTCTGACAAAAAGTGTCAGAAAAAAAAGAACTAATCTTATATTAAATTGTTTTAGCTACATTAAATATAATAATACATCATCTTAGCTCTTTATTGTGAGAAGTTAAATCCTCCAAATCCCAATTCTTAAATGAAGAGAAGAAGATATATTATGATGAAAATATTTACTTCTGACTACCACAAATCAACTTTCTAGAATAAAATGGCTAAATTGTCAGCTAAACAAACAATTACACATTCATTTTCAAGACTGCAGTGCTGTCATCTATGTATAAGTATTAAACATTAAAAATAATAAATAAAATAAATAATAGGGGATGGTCCATTTTACCCCGTGGTCCAATTTACCCCGGTCTCCCCTATTCCATACAGCCCATAATGTGTAATATACGTTGCAAGCACATGACACAGTGTTTCAAATGTTCAGATACCTTTCCCATTGTCAATTTAAAATATCAGTTACCTCTTGGTTGTAGGGAAATGTCAGCAATAACGTAATTTTGAGAAAGCAAATGCAACATATCAGCGAAAGCTTTTCGTAACTTTGTTTGGTATATAAATTTTACCGATATGCTATATGATCATTGCGAAGTTACGGATAAGATATGTCACAGTTATGTACACCGTTATATTGCTGAAATTATATATCAACATTCCTCGTCTCTATTAAAATGTTTTAAAATCGTTCCCTCTCCCCTTCTATGGTAGCGAAAGATGTGATAACACGTTTGGAAAAGGTTACTCTGATAGCAATCACAAAAAATAATTTATTTACAAACTCTTGATTAACAATAATTATCTAAATACGCAGGGCCTGATTAAAGTCCCCTGAGGCCTTATGCACAGTATTCTTTTGCACTACCCATTTAATCGAACGATGACCGAATGTGAGGCTTATCGAAGGAAAGACTAAAAGTAAATTATAATCACAACACACAGATCTTTCTAATGGTCTTACAACATGAAATTCCCTATCTGAAACTGAAAATCAAGTATAATTCAATTTTATTTTTCACAGTTTATTAAACAGGTACAACAAACGTATTTCTCTATTAGTGAGAGATAGCTTATAATAATGCTACAAACGTTGCATTGTCGTCTTGTTTCAGATTTATTGATAGATAAAGAAAAGAATACTCAATCTTCTGTAGAACTGGAACCACCAAGGAAAAATTCTGATGAACAAAAACAACTGGTAAGCTATATTTTCTGGATGTTAAATTTCTCTTTATTTTTTTCTTCTTGGCACTACAGCCTAGCACAAACCAGGGCTGTCCCAATAAGTTTTCTTCATCGGAGTCTATCAGAAGTTATGTGTAATCTTTGAAGTTTTTAAGTCACTCTCAACATCCTCTAGCCATCTCAGTGCAGGTCTTCCTAGTGCCTTCCAGATTTCTTGAGAGTGAATAGCTTAGTGGAATTGTTATCCTCTCATCTATTTAAGTATCAAAGTACCTTGTTTGGCATGATTTGATAGCTTTAACAATGTCTGGCTTTCATGAACTTCATAATTGTAAAGAATTAATATTACGTTATTTTCTTGGACAGCACAAAAAATTTTACAAAGCATTTTACTTTCAAAAATTAGTAGTTTCGGATATGCTTACCAATGTCCAGCTTCCACTGCCTTAGAGGACTACTGTTCGAATTAGTGTTTTATATATATATATTATATATATTAATTTTAGCTCTAATGAGTCGTGATTTTAGTTGGTATGTTAAACTGATACTCTTGCATTAATTTATCAGAAAATCTCTGAATTACAATCCATCCACAAACCTTAAATTGCTAAGTTTTAATAGACAGTGTTTCTATCAAAAATGAAACAAGAATAAACAGAAAATAGTAGAATTTGATACTGGAAAGTTGAAAGAAAGATCTAAAGAATTATGGTTTTGACGTGAGATTCATAATCCAGTAAACATGATGTGATATCAACTCTCAAATATACTTTACTATTTACAAAGTATTATTTACAATATGTAAAGACTAACGTCTATGTATGTCCGAGTACGACATGCGAAGGTAGAAAATGGGAATGCTGCGACATTTATTGGTATATCCCCGGTATTGAACATTAGAAGTAGTGGACATTACGTTTACTATTGTGAACTGAGTGATTGAAACTTAATGAAAAACAAAATAAAGTTTATTTCGAATATTATTTCGAAAATTTGTATCATGTTCAGAAAATATGACCATATGATACTGATAATTAATGTTAAAATAGGAGAAACCTCAAGTAATGCTATCGGGAACTATCTGTTTTCATGAATATTTCATATTCATGGGAGATGCGATGCCCAACATAACAATCACCAGTCAAAAATAAAACTCTGCAAATAAAATTTTAGAACACTTTAATGAAGCTTAATTTAATAAACCCACATCGCCTGTCATCAAGCCTAGTAACTCACGAACACTACACTTATCACTTGCAACATATTCTACGTGAGTAGAAGTAGTAGTTCTTTTTAGTCTAGTAGAAGTAGTAGTTCTTTTTACTCTAGTAGAAGTAGTAGTTCTTTACAGTCTAATGAAAATAGTAGTTCTTTACAAATCAAATTAACATTTGAACCTAAAACGAACATTACACTCTTAAAAAGGGAAAAGAATAACAATAATAAACTTACATAAATTATAAGTGATTAAAGTTAATCTGATTCATTTCAACAATTTAAGTGTTATGGACCTTTGAATTACGAAATATTTTCCAGTTTTTATAGACGCATTTAGTCATTAGAACACTTAATTTTGCAATTACAGCATGCAAGCCTTGCCTTCCATTTTTTGAATCAGTTGCAGCTGTTTCTCACAAACATTCTTGAGGAAAAATCTCATTTATGGAAAGTAATTTTTCTTTATAAATTACGAACTGATTATTGGTGTAATAATACTTGAAGATGCCATTTTTGTTTACTAATTTATAAAAGTCGGAGTCAGTTATTAAAAAAAAAAGAAAAAAAAAAAAAAAAAAAAAAAAATAAAAAAAAAACCCGACAACACATTTTAGGTATTTATATATACAACCATAGTCGACATCAGGACTTGTATTCGTACGGTATCAGATAGTTAGGCAGAAGGGAATTTTCTTTTAGAGGTTCATAACATTTCTGGTGCCTTCAGAAGATTATCTTTCGCGATATAGAATTGTTTTTATAGAAACAAACTGGCAGTCAGAATTTAATATGAAGACTTGGTAGGATGCAGCTCCTTATCAATATTTTCCTTTGGAATATGATTTTTGATATGGTCACCGCATAAATTTTCTTTAAAAGTAATAACATTTTAGCTGTTCTTCGATTTCAATATTTTCGATTTGTACGCTTTTTAAAAATGACTGACTATGACTATGACTCTTTTAGGTTTAGCACCAAAGCGGGGTTCATAAGCATTTTGCAATTTTTCTTTCGTAGCATATCGTGTTCTTAAAAAATTGACCAAAAAAAATCTTTTGACCATGTATTTACATAGAAATCTTTCGTCCATGCACTTAACATATTCTGTATATTCTGATTAGCTTTTCAACTGAGTTTTGTGTTAGTCTATAATGAGTCTTTTCTTGAAGTATCTTAACATCTGTCTGCTCAACGCATAGTTTAGATATGATTTGATTAATGAATTACCTACCATTATTTGAATACGATAATAGCTGGAACACCAACTGTTCAAAATATTAGAAGGTTATAAGCTACTCTTTTAATTCTGTTATTTTTTAAAAGTTGGAACTTGAAAAACTGGGTTAAATAGTATTCATACACCATTATGAACTTGGGGCATGAAACCTTGCGACGTTTCATCAATCGGTTTTGCAAAGGATTCTTCTGTGTACGTCCCTAGTACAAAATCTTTCGTAACGCGCATCTGATTTCTTTATTCCTTACACGATGGTCTTCTTACACACTGTAATTTTTCTCAATTCAAGTTAATGTTCAATATTAATGGACCTCTGGAAGAGTACGAAATTTTTTTGTTAATTCGAGATTTGGATTCGTGTAGTCCTCTTGTAATTAGCTATCAGGTCGTTAGTACCCACATGATATCTGTTCAAGATTTGCAAACTTTAATTCGCTTACATTTTTTATCTTTTCTTTCCCTACTCAGAAATCTACCGTTCAGTCAAAAACAGAAGCAGCTGATGCCATTCTGTGTCCTATGGCTATGGAGATAATTCTGTACTGGACTTTCTGCGCTACTTAGTTAAATTTTAGAATAATAGTTACTGCATGTTAGAAAAAGGTAATTAATCTGCAGCAATCACTAATATTTATATTTTCCGACTGCTTATTCCATGAACATCCATAAGTACAATAATGAAAATCAATTTGAAAAAATTTAAATTCCGAAAAGTCCTCTGACTAGCTTTTTTGTTTTCAAATACACCATATTCCCGTTACGGAAAAATTTACATTTCCATTTTAAAGAAAACGGTAAACGTTAAAACTTAATTATTTAGACAAAATCATAGAAACAGGGGTCTTCTTTGTCTTTTTCTTTTTTTTTAATAAAGTGTTTAGCAACTTTTTTTCCAAGTGGACTGAAATTACTTTGAAGGACTATTTTGTCCACCTACAGAGAGAACACATTTATTTCATTGGTCCTGTCTCACTATAGCAGGCTAGAGCTAATCAGTGATAAACTATAATACAGTATAGTGCTGAATAAACGATTAGTTTTAATCATCCGCGATAAAAACAAGGACATAGAATAAGGGCCGGTGTCACCAAAGTCGTTTACCGGCTACCGCGATTAACTCATGACGCCAACCAATGATGAAATGCAATTCTTCCCTTAAGCAGAGATTAAACGCGGTTAGCCGTTAAGTGTCTTTGGTGAGACCGGTCCTAAATTTTAAAAATATTTTGAAACATTGATGGTCAGTTCAAGATTTGTTGGCTTTGGAAAAAATTGTTTCCTTTTCTCTGAAGACTAAAATTAGATTACCAAATTTCTCTGAATTGCCACTCTTCCACGAACCATAAATTGCTAACTTTCAAAAGAAAAAAATCCAACATAAAAGAAACAAGAACATAGAGAAAAAAGCAGATTTTGATACCTTGAAAGATGAAATAATCCCTTGTAACCAAACTATATTGCCTCGAAGTACAACGAAAACTGATTAACCTCTTAATTGGGAAACTTAATTGGAAAATCTCTAATCCTTTTTGAAATCGGTGTACCTCAATGTAGTCAGTCTCCTTGGCCCTACTTTATTTGATTTATATATTAACGATATGTCTACTGAATCTTCACTCCAGTTTTCCTTTTACGTCGATGATACTACAATCATTATCTCCCACAAGCATGTTTGAAGCACTTCTTTTAAATTATCTCAATAGCTTTAAATTATCTCAATAGCTATCAAATTTGGGTGCAGAAATTGGGAATCGAAGTTAACGCAGTGAAAATGTCGCTGTCTATTACAGTTTTCTTAAAATAGAACCTAATTCCAATTATCAGCTAAATAATACTGACATTCCCTAATGTAATAAATATAAGTGTCAGGGTATTTTATACTTGAAATCAACGGCAGACGAGAGCTTCCTTACTTATTAATCTAAACGTTCAAGTTACCTGTCTGTAAAATCATAGCTACTGATGATGGCGTAATGCTCCGCTGTGTGGGGAAGAGCGGCTCTCACCCATATTCGGAAAATTAAAGCTCTTCACTATGATATTGTTACACATTTTTGAGATGCTGACTGGTATGTACGCATGAACATGCTTCATAAATACCTCAAAATTAGGCCATTCCTTACAGAAGTTTAAAAAACATGCCTGGAAGTTCTACAGAGATCTTCCCAAAATTGATAATCCTGTGCTAAATTCGATTCCTGTTTACGAGGCTGGAATTCCTTCAGTTAAAAGGCATAGAGCACTTAGTAGACCTGATGCCTCTTTTCCTCCCACAAGGTGGAGAAGAATGTAGCATTGTGCTTTTCGTCATTTCTTTCCATTTTTTGTTGTTTTTCTTTTCAGTTCATTGTTTCTAAAGTATTTTATCTTTGGTGTTCTGTGTCCATTGCGATACTTTCGTTCTCCGTTCCGAGCCTCTGAGCTACTTTTTTATTAATAGACATTTTTAGAATTTATTTGTTAAATTTTTTGCTTCCCCAAAGTTCGCTGCAGTGAACTAATAATCCCATTTCTTGTCATTGTCAAAGTTGAGTCGTCTTTCTTGTCGTAGATATTTTTCAGCAGCCTGTTATTTTTAATAGTATGGAAGCAGCTGATTTTTCCCTAGTGTAATTCTACCCTAGCGTTACCCCTTCATATATTTGTTCAGTTCATTAGCTTCTGAGGTAAAGTGTTTCTTCACCCCCTTCGCTCATAATCGCCTTAACCAGAGGGCTAAACGTACTGGGTGCCAGCCTTCGAGATGACATTTTTTCCTTTACTCAGATATGAAATTAACTTTAAAAATATTTAGGAATATTTTACTTCAACTAACTTCCTACTTCTCCCTATTGTAGTAAACATGACGAAAAATTATTTCTCGTGAAGCGGGACGTATTGTTGTTAGTAGCCTACGGGCGTTCAATATTCTAGGACCGCACTGCCTTCGCTAATAACTCATAAAACAAATGGATTTTGACTCAAAACAACTTTTTCAACACTCATTTTCTTAATCCTTAATCGTTTTCTTCCCTTTGAGAAGCTATTTTATGCCTTTTGAAAATTTCCGCAACAAAATCAGTTTTCATGCCTTGGTATGACGAAATATTTCTTCTTAACCGGTTAACATGTTAGACATATTTTGAATTCTAAAAAACGATATTCACTAACAAGAACTAATCAAATGTTGTGGTAAGACTTTCCAGTCATTTCTCTTAAAAATCACCATTTCCAAATCACAGTGTACTCAAATTTATAAATTTATTTTACAGAATTCACCATCTCCGAGAACGAAAATAACTTATCTAACGCCATTAGAAGAGCCATGCAAATTAAGAAGAAAAGCTTCCATACGAAGGAAAAGAGCATCGACACCAACATGAGAACATTGGGGGACAAACAAGAATTCAATGAATGTGTGTGTGAGTGTATATATATATACATTTATATGCAACCATTATTTGTGCTTAAGGGGAGAGATATCTTCAAAATGAGAGAATTTAGCCAAAAATGGTATTTTATTTTTCACAAAAATATGCGTCTAAACCAAAGGTCGACAGACAATGGAGCGCGAGTCTCATGTGGCTTTTTGTATACGCTTTTGCGACTCTACTACCCAGTGCTCTAAGTGATTTTGATTTCTAAGTATTATATCAGTGATTTTTAAACCTTTCATCGGAACTCCTTTCCTTATCACATGTATAGCAACGGAGCGCCTGAATAAACATTCTTAAGGAGAAACTATTATTTATCCCTAATTAAATATAAAAAAATAATAAGCAGTATAAAGAAGTATAAAAATGTAGATAGTATTTACAAAAATATAAAAAGGTGACGTTAATTAAATAAAAATTTTATCATGAAATGATACATGATGAATACCCTGTTCTTGTGATGTACTGCCGCGTGTGGTTTGAATGAGACTCATAGTCGTCACATCGCTTTTCTGTTCCCTATTGTTGCATTCGGAGAATTAGTTATTACTATTATTAATTCTCTGTAAGTGATTAGGGAAAATTACAGTATGATTTTATAGATTTTCTTTAAAATTCCGATGGTGTTTAAAAATTTATCAAGGAACCCCTGGAGGATTGTTGCGGAACCTTAAGGGTTCTGAGGAACGCAAGTTGAGAAATCCTATTTCTGTTTATTTGGCTCTTTGGTTTTATTAACTTGAAAGTCTGCCGACGCCTAGTCAAAGAATACAGACACGGGCCATAGTTTAGGCTGAATCAAGTGAAATTTTAGTAAAAAAAAATTTTTCTTTTTAATTTTATAAACTTAAAAATTTTAAGGCATCTAAAATTTAAAAAAAAATTTAAACTCTTTTAAGAAATGAGATTTTTTAAAGCACCCAATTTTAGCTTTAAGAGGATATCTTTACCTTTCGAGACGAAAAGTCTTAGCATACAGCTTTTTTTTTTTTTTTTTAAATTTACCAGTTTTGTATTTCAAAAAATGTAATCAAATATATGTATACACGAAATGGATACATATACTTAAGTTAAACTTTGGATCTAAATTTTTTTTTTTAAATATTTATTGAGCTATTAAAATAGATTGCTCGTATTATTTTAATTGGGGTTCACCAAATAAAAATGATACTTAGCGTTGATATAAACTTTTATTTTCGAATTTAAAAATTTCAAAAGATATCTTTAAGTGTAAGTAAATTTCATTCTTCCATTCGGTGTGTACATATATTTTATTACATTTTTTGAAATACAAAACTGATAAACTTAAAAAAAAAAAAAATTGCTGTATGTTAAGATTTATTATCTCGAAAGGTAAGATATCCCCTTGAAATAGATAAAACTAACACTGGGTTTAAATTACTAACATATGAACTTAAATAGTACTTATTTTTCATTAATTAAAAGCAAGTTCTTAATTTAATTTTTGAAAGAACTTGAACTTACTATTTACCAGAAAATATTTTATAACAAACTTTTGTTTGAATTTGTATTCATGCACCGAAAAATAAAAGCGTTGAAAGAATGATATCGCTCTTTTTACGTTAAAAATCAACAATCTTAACCAACATGGCTCTCATTTTGTAATACAATATTGTAGAAGAGCAAAATCTATTGTCAGATACACGGAAGTTACTCAAATCAGGCATCCGATTTAAGCAACTTCCGGTATATTTACTACGGAAAAGGTTTATTTTTTCTGTCATCAACTTCATCATAACATTAAATGGGAGGCAAAATCTTGCAGAGTAATGCAGTTTTGCGTGCAGCCATGGAGAAAAAAAATGAAAAAAGCAGTCCCACACGATATTTGCCCCAAGATAAAATTTCATGGTGGCCAAAATAATAGTAATAATTTTCAAATCCTTGATAATTCTAGGTACTTATTGACATCATTGTTGATGGGCCTGCTCTACAAGGTTTTCCGTCCCTTCCAGATTTTTTTTTTTTGCAAAACAATGTATAAATCTAAAAGATATTAATCTTACTATCTTAAAACTTTTACAACATTGATTACTTATTCTTACTATCAGGAAGTACATAAATGAAACAATGTTGTATGACGCACTTATGACCCTTAACACAGTCCAAGAAATCGCTACACAACGGTACCTTCGAAAAATAGGAAACAAAGGTTACTGAAGAGGTGATCGCTCTAAAATATTCAAAATAATTCGAATGTTTATATACGAATAACGAAATCCTAGAATCTCGTGAAATTCCCCAATTATTTCAGTTTTTTTTTCAAATTCTTTGGTATTTCCACGTTTTCCAAGTCTATGGTCAACCTGAAATAACAGTGAAAACAGATAACATGCTGATAGATACAAACCCATGAAAATTGAATAGTTCTTGCAAACCAAAAAAAGTTTTGTCTGCCGTCCATAACGTGTTACAAAAAATCGTTAAGCAACGCAATCTTTTCTTAAATAGATATACTCGTGTTACAAATTACTTTCCCCAACTAACAATTCAATCAAATGTAATAAAAATAATTATAAAATAACTATGTTTCAGGATTCCAAGCTATAAAAAAAACTTAAAAAAAAATTTCTCTTAAAAAAAGAGGCATTTTAAAAATTTGGGGCAAATTGTCGCCGTTAAATTTTGCGGCACAGGACAGAAGTTTGGTTTGTTAAGCCCTAGGCTGCTTCTGGTACTATAAATTCGAACATCAATCATGAATATAAACCATTAATCTGGACTAAACCGAAAATGCTTATTAAACTGGGATATACTTTCAGCCACGCAAAATTACAAAACACGTTTATTTTTGGTGCGTAGTGATCTAGTTTTTGCTACTCGAGGGCCAGCGAAACCGAGACATAATTTTTAAAGTAGCTTCCGAACGGCTATGAACACCTATGCTAACTGAGGAATTCGAACTGGCAGGCAAATGCTCCGTAAGGCAGCGCCATACCACTCATCGCCTAGCTACGAAACACACTGGAAGCAGCTTTTTGTAATCTAACTCCTCAACAATCTATTGCTTTAATGTAGTCACAGTTTTACTTGTATACTTGAGGTTCTTACAAGGTCCCTTCCCTTCATAATTAGCATTCTGCTAATTGGGACATAAAAGAAAGTAGCGGATGGGTCATGTTTAAACAGGGTGGATAAACTGCAAAATTTTGCAGCATGCAGTAGTATTCACGAAATTTATAACAAACAAATATCAAACTGTATAAATACTGCAGAAAATGTTATTTGTTTTAATGATTATTATTATTATTATAATTATATATCATAAATGTTTAATCGATCTACTGTTAGTTTTATGAATAATAAAACTTAATACATTGTTTTAAATTGATCCATATAGTATTTATATTATACATTGAGTATTTTAATTCAAATTAACACTTTTATGTGCATAACATAGTAAAAAATTTATTAATATACACAAACTCACATCTTTAAATATCTTTTTTTGCAAAATTAAAAATTCTGTTCTACAGATTACAATGAGTAGGTGAAACTAATTCATGGGATTGACTGATTAACATTAAAAATAAAGTCTTACTTGCATGAAAAATGACTTACGCTAACTGAACCGTCAATATTCAAATAAATCTAAATGTAGAAAATTACAATTATTTTGTGTGTAAAAAGAAAGTAAAAAAGTATATTTAAAGGAAACAACTACAGCATATCCTTTGACGTTTTTATTCAACTGCTTAGTTTTATCTCATGTGTATTTAACAGTGACCAAGTATTTACATCAGTAACTTTTCTTTCTTTACAAACATTAAGCCAGCAACGTGAGCAGACACATGTATTAAAGTAATGAAGTAGAAATCCACTAAAAATAATTTCATAAAACTAAAGTAAGTCTATACAAAAAAAATTGGGCAAGCTCCACTATATGATGCAATTTTATTAAAATGATGCAATATGAAAACCTTTGTCAATTTTTCCTCAAATTTTTTTTAATACTAGTTTTAGAATTCATCATCATTCTTGTTTCTTGCATCTTACATTAAAGCTTGTAAAAAAATTTAAATGGAAAAATATTTTCACAAATTGAAAGCATTTTTTACTGTTATGATACTAAGTTTCTTTCAATACAGTAGTCATTTACTAAGTTCAAAAATTAAAAATATTGAAAACACTGACATTAGTTATTATCAAATGTTACCAGCTGTATGAATGGTATAATAAAAGGTGAAACAATTCAAAATATTAAACTTCTCTCCTTTTCCATTACGAAAGACTAGAGGTTGAAATTTATTTTTTCATGCATTTTCAAATATTTGAAGTCATATGTTGTCAGATTTCTACTTCATAAATTAATACTTTCTTTGGATATAAAATTTTTATTTTTGTTCTGTTCAAATTGAGCACATACAAAATATAAATGATCTCAGGTAAAATAAATACAATTTAATGACATTAAAATCGCCTTTTTCTATTACTTTTAATTTATATAACTATTAAATCTGATCTGAAATATTCAAGAAAAAAAAAGGGGGAGGGGAGACAATCTTTTGGACATGATACAATGTGCTAGGATGAAATGTATAAAAAAATTATTAAAATAATTTTCTAATTAAAAATGACTCAAATATAAATTATAAAAATGCACTGTAAATACAAATTTAAGACAGATGAATAGATTTAAATATACATATAACTTGGTAAAAATAAATACAATATATATAGATTTATTTATAAAGGTACCAACCTTCTAAAGTGATCCCAATCGGAAAGGAAAATAAGAAAGTGGTAATCATAAATACATTCAATAGCACAGGAAGTTGTACAAACAATTTGAGTAAGGATAAATAAATACAAGATCCAAAAAAGGCCTCGTTTATAAATGGTTTGGAGCGCTACGGTCTACTTTTTGAAACAGGAGGGCTAATGAGACCGGGACCTACTGCTTAAAGCTGATTCCGAACGGCTACGAACATCCATGCCATAGTTGGATTCGAACCCACGAACTCCGGATCCGAAGTCCGTGGCCTAACCAATCGGCCATCATTCAGCCGTTTATAAATGAGATTTGAAGTAATTTGTTTAGCTTAATATTACACCACCATGAAAGTATTTAACGAATGAAATATATATATATATATATACAGTAACAGTTCCTGTAAACAGTTAAAAAAAGAGACCGTTGTACTTTGATAAGTATAAAATATTTTTAAAGTAAGATTTTAAAATTGATATATTTTAAAAAAAATATTTTTAGTCATTAAAGAATGACACAGGAAAGAAAACTGTGATGAAATTTATTCAATGAATAAAAATTAAATATTTTAACACAAAAAAATTGGCATTTTTATCAACTAAAAGATTTAAAAAGCATGATCAAAATTACAGCGAATAAGATATATATAAAACTTTTAATCTTCAAAATTTAAAATAATCTATTATCAGGGTAATCTGCCAAAATAAAATTTTTCAAATCCATGACTTTCCCTGATTTAGCAGAAAATTTTCCATGACTTTAAAAAGCTTTCGTTAAAGTATATATGAATAAAACTTCTGATGTACATACAAATAAAATATATGCTTTTAGAGAAATTACAGGAATTTTATCATAAAAAAACTATAAACTTATTTTATAAGTGTTAATAAACTCACATACATAAAAATAAATTGTTGTATCTACATACCTAAGTTTAATCATATAGCAATTTTTCAATCAAAATGTTTCCAATTTGAATTCAGGGTACTTTGGTATTATTCAGGTGACCATGAATAATAGCCAAATATAACGCTATAATGTTTATATACAATATCCCTAGAGATAAACTTATATTTTGTGCAAAAATCTTAACTAATTTTTATTAAAAAATAATTATTACTATATTAATAAAATTTTAATCTACAATTTAAGAAAAACCAGAATAATATACATTTACCCACCCATTAAGCTTTCTTGCTTTGAGTTTTCTTGGTGACCAAATTTTACTTGGCAATATTGTCAGTAGGATAATACATAAATACTAAACTCAGTAACTTCAGCTAAATGACAAGTAAAAATAGAATTAAACAATTCAATGCATTTTTTTAAATCGGTAGTTTAGCGGATCCATGACTTTTACTCATTTTACTTGAAAAATCAAGACTTTCAATGACAAAATTAATCCATTGTCTAAATCCATGATATTTCATGACTTTCTCCGACTTTCCAGGTGCGCGGAAACCATGTATTATGTCTGAATGAAACAAATACCTAAAATTAGATTATGACAGATGATTTCTTCTCTACAAATACATTTGCAAAAATTAAATATAATTAGAATGTAGTATTTAATACTCAATTTTTGAAACAATTGTTTTATTGTCGATTGTACATTCTGACAATGTACATTTAATAATACAATATGAAACACCTATATTTTTATTGGAAAACTAGATATAGGTATATTAGGTATATTTTAAAGTATAGGAATTAATTCATGATATTCAAAATCATACTTTTTACCAATCACCCATTCATACATTAAACAAATTTAAGGAAAATAAAATATAAAACTGAAAAATTAAAATTGTTCATTAAAGTTGAAGCTGTATTGGGACACTCTACAAGTTTGGTACCCCAAGGACATCATAGAAGCAACTTTCTTTTATCAACAAGCATATAACAAATCTTACGGTGTAAAAACAAGTGAAAATTCAAAATATTTGTGAAATGAACACACACTAATACAAATGAGGAATATACAATAATATACAAAGCTATAAGTGCAGAACAATGCAGCACAATGACTAGTTCCTTTGGTATTTTTAAATAAAATTTTTTGGTCATACATAAAACACCTATGAATTGCTTTTCTTCAAAAGTTTTTCAATATATATAAAATCAATATATTGAATAATTATGAATTCACTTTTATTTTGGTATAAAAAAGATTTGGTTCTCTTAATGTAACCCTTTGTTCTAAATCTCCACTACTCTGAATGTCAAAAAGAAATACCAGAATGAAATTTTATGTTTCAGAAGGTGCAAATACCTTTACCAATAGCTACATCTGATAACAAAATGGCATTAAATCAGTTTTACCAAATAAAATATTTTTCTCATAAGTTTTGTTACACAATTAAAATAATTTTACACATCACGCTAGAATGAAAAGTAAAATAAACCAGCTGAAACAAATATGCTAAATAAACTTCCACATAAGGTCAAAATAAAACTGAAAAGGAATACAAAGTTCACTGTAAAAAGTTTTAGCATTGGGATTAGACTTTTTGGTATAACTAGAATTATGAATAGGAATCATTTAAAACCCTGTTTTAAAACAAAATATTTAATGTTTTAATAATAAAAAAATAAATTTATATAACCTAAACTTTAAAATTTATTTTTTATCATATTCAGTGTTCTATCTCAAGGCCTTATAAATAAAAAATAATTTATTAAGAGTGTACTGTGGCTTTATTCTAATGTAATGGGATAATAAATAATCCATTAAGAATACATATGCAATAGTGAATATTTACCTAAATTTGCTCATAATGTTCATTTTAGTAAGTTGAGTTGAGTTGAATTGTATAGTTTAATGGCACCGAATCCTCATGGGAAATTATTTTAGTGAAGCATATGAATATAAATAAATTAATGGAATAAATGAAGCATTTTTGGTATTCAGCACTGCAATTGGCTTTAATAAAGCTGTTTATGACCAGGAAAGGGTTTGTAGCAACTATTGCATACTTGTATTTAATTTTTCCCACAGTGGACAAATTTAAGTCCACTCAAGTTAACCATTTTATAGCTAAAGTTTTAAACTGACTGCTTTAAGAAAAGTGAAGAAAGAAAAGTTAAAAAAAAAAAAAAAAAAAAAAAAAAAAAAAAAAAAAAAAAATTATCACAAAAGTCTCCAAGGGGTCACAATGACTCCTCAATAATTCTAGTTTAAAACCTGAAGCACAGCTAATACATAATTACACTAAATAAAATTTAAATTAACTAAAGAAAAAGCAAACATGTACCTATGTAAAAGTAATTTCAGAATATAATAAATTTCACAATTAAGTCACAAAATTTCAGCATAATATTAACTGATCATTATATCAGAAGCAAAATGTAATTTTGTCATTTCTTTCCATTTAAAAAATTCCTATCAAGTCTATCCACAGTCCTATAAAACAATACAAATTAAACTATATTCACAGTCATAAAATCAAATAAAATTTTCATAAAGGTCAGATGTAAGCATTAGTATGGACTAAGCTTAATAAAAAGGCTGCATCAAAATGTTTATTTTAAATGAGGTATATTTATTGAAGAACACAATATGCTTTCAACCTAGAAAAAAAAATCAGAGAAAATTGAACTACAAACTTTTATATGCCGTTTAAAGATAATAAAAAAAAATTAAAATGTGCTTTGATTTAGTGATTAAATCCTGCCTATGTTTTAATTTAGGTATTAAAACACAGGCATTACAAAAATTATTTAATTAGATTTAGAGAATTTGAAAAGTGTCAGAAAAACTGAAAGGCTTAGAAACAGTACAGACTATATACATCAGAAAGAGGGACAGCTATAGTATTTCTGAAAACTAAAATTATCATTCAGTAATTAAAAATATTGTTGATTACAAGAATAAAGAATGTAACTTTTACCAAGTAACTATAAAGGGCACACAGGACTCTTAAATTTTCAAAACATTTAATTTTTGAAAAAATGATAGGTATTGTAGTAGATTTTATGAACAATATGAAATTAAAGAATGTTAAAAAAAAATTTTTTTTTCTTCAGGAGTTAAGGCTAAAAATGTACCTTGGTTTATATAGATATGATGCATTTAAAACATCAGACCAGGAGGTGAAGCCTACTCAGTAAAATTTTGTTGTCCATGACAGAGTTCATAATGTTTATTTGGAAAACAAATACTGTATTGATTATATATCATTCAGTTTTTATTAATTGTTATTCTTATAATTATTCATGTAGAGTTATAAATGTTTAACTGTATATTTTTAATGTATGAAAAAGAAAAACTAATGCATTGTTTTACATTCTTACCTAAGAAACTTTAAATATATACACCAGAGTTTGTGTTTACATTCTATAGCAGTTTTTTCATGCATATTTGCAATAGTAAGACGAACTTCTGCAAAATTTCAGGTTCTGTGGTCTTGATAAATCCCAAGAGAAAATGAGCATAAATATTATGGGAAAAATCTGAGAAATAACTGCAAATAAAATATTTTCTTATTTGCAAATGAGTATAATATTCATAAATATGGTTTTTTGCTTGATATTCATGGAACTTTTTTTCCCCTCAGTAATACTTCCATTTCTCTCATTAATGGGTGACTGGGACTTATGCTGGGGGATAGCTTAGCACAAACACTGTATGCATATATACACAGTGTGGCCTACTGGAATAAAATTCTTTTCCAATGCAGCTTGCAAAGTCATTTGAGTTTGGTAGGCTTGTTATAAATAAATATTAAAAATTATAAGTATTTACACAAATTTGTTCACTAGTAAATTTATTAAAGCTAATGGCTGCACATAATCTAAAGCAATAAAAAAATGCAGACATTTTCAGTATTCAGTATTGCAACAAGCAGTTCTAAATCAGTGACCAGTAAAGAGTTTGTTTCAATTGTTAAAAACTTATATTTTTCTTACTCTATTTAAATACACCTCACTACTAAAAATTTAATAATTGTTCAATCACAATGCTTTACAGAAAGTTAAAAAAGAAATGATGTTATTCCAGAAAAAAAGTTTGCAAGAGCCACAAAATAATCTCTCCTATAATTTTAATGTTAATTGTAAGACTACAATTATATATAGTAAGGCAAACAAAAGAGCTGAAAAATTATATATATAAAAATATTTAGAGACATAAAATATTAAATTTTAAGCAATTTCTTTTAAATGCCTTACATAAAAGTCCCATGAGCCCTTAAAACAAATACAAACTTAATTTATTATAGGTTCATTTTTGGGAGTATAATACATAACTGTATCAGTTTTTACAAACACTACAGATTTTTAAACTATTGATAAAGGAAAATGCTATAAACATAAAATTAATGTCAGATCTATTTCCAGTCATTAACAAGGAAATACTACATTTACTAAACTGTTTCTCGTTCCTTTCAGTCATGTTTTTCTTCCTAACCTGCTTTCTCCTTAACCTCCTGCTGGAAGATGTCATAAATTTTTAAACGTTATAAATAAAAATAAATACCTGTAAAATTTCAAAATATAGATGCTTTTTTTTTTAACTTGTCATAATTTGTGCCATGCAATTAAATTTTTCTGAATAAAGTATTTCATTTCAGGTATTAAACCCCAGTTCGTTCACTCTTTGTAACAGTTTTTTGGTCAACAAGCAAGACAGAAATAAATCCAATTTGACCAGCATGTAAGAGGGCTACTTAAAATTTCTTTTAAAAATAGTAATAAATAAATCTTTTATAACAGTTATCTATATACAGAACCAGAGAGTTTGGTTAAAATAAGTCATTCAGTCAAAACAAGAATCTCTTTTACAATGATCGATATAGCAATGTTTTCACTATCACATTAGTCACACTGTTTTTGAACTTGACAGTCAAAGATCGATGATCCAAAACCACTCTTGGACTGTTGTTAGTCTGGGATAAATTGAAATCATACACATTGCCATCACACATTCTTCTATTTGGTTTGGTTTGGGGCATTATGATCAAATTTTTTAATTTTAAACAGAGGCATACTGTTTAACCATTTCAGGTCTTTTGTCTTACTACCAGTACATCATATTTAATCTAGCTCTATTCATAGATTTGACTATATGCTCCCAGAGATCCTCATATTACTATTAAAATGACTTGTATTTAAAATACGTACTTCCTAATTTTCCCAAAAGATACCTATATTTGTCTCAATACTCATTCAAAATGAATTTTTCTTCTAAGAGGAAAATCTCTTTTGTTTACTCCAATTTTTAATATATATATATTATTAATCTTTAATGTTATTTACAAACATTTGCTTGAAGAACATTACTTCAGTTAATGTCTGATAAAATTTTAATCTCTCTCTCTATATATATATATATGTATATATATATAGTAAGGAAAATTCTCAGAGGTTTTCAAAACTTAAATCAAGGGCTAAAAATTCCAGTGTCATTTTGCATTCCCCTTTTAAACCCCTAACCTAAATTGACCACTGGGGCTACAGTTTACGCCCTCAGAGAAGGGGCCTGACCAATTATAAATCTACATGGCCCTAGCTGATAATTTAGGAAATTTCCAAACAAAAAGGAGATGCACGATGTTGTTGGGCAGATATTTTCCCCACAGATGTTGACCCAGGTGTTATGGGTCTTGTACATAGAACTTCATGCTAGCTGACCCTTCAGTTTGTCCTGTCCCTATGATGAAGTGGGAACCCGTCTCCAATGTTACCTTAATAAAGGTCTTTAGCTAAAATGGTGTCATTTTTATGGCCATGACTGCAACCACCCATCGAGAAGTCCATCTTATTACATACATACATATATATATATATAAGTTTTGATTTTGTGGTTATGTCCAATTAATAGTATATATCAAAATCCAAAAACTCAGTCAAAATTAAAATGATGCAAGCTTTATACCTGGTGTGACTATAAAATAATGAGACTGATGCTTCTACAGAAGGAGTATGCATGTGTCAAATGCAAATGAGTAACAGCTGCATAGTACTTTTTGAATGCAGCACTATGTAAACAAATTAGTCTGGCTGTGGCTTTCATTTGTATAAGAACTGTTGTTTTGTTTTACATGAGATAATAAGCATAATAGTAGAGCAATGAATTGTCGTGAAAGTTGACATGAAACTTTGAAAAAGTCCCACCAAGACTTAACTTTCATAAAAAAAAAAAAAAAAAAAAAAAAAAAAAAAGAGTATGGCAAGCATTTTCAAGTTAGCCATGAAGACGTAACTGATTCATACTCAGTATAAATATTATTATAAATAATAAGTATGTAGTATAAGTAATAAACTGGAAGTGTATCTTTAAAGAGTTAAAAATAAAAATTTAAACAGTTTCAAAGGGTAATTTTTAACCTGGAATCAGCTATATGCTTGAAAATTTTGAATAAACACATGTATGTCAAAGAAAAGGAAACCCTTTTAAAAATAGTAAATGATTATTAAAATGATTATGTGTAACCATTGACATAAAAAGTGAAGAATTATGAATTTATGTTGAAAACTTGAAGATACTGCAGAAAATGCAAATTGCAGCTATAATAAGTTTTGACTAAGACATTTCTTGTAAAATACTTCTATGCATAAAATGAAAAAGATGATTATATCGTCCCCTCTAGTACTTTAATAATTTAAAAATAAACTATTTTTTACCCTAGGCAGGGGCATTTGAGAAATTTCACATTTGAAAGGGGGTGAGGAAATTTTTTTAAAACTCATATCTCAAAATTAATAGGTTTGGTTTGGAGCTCTAAGTCTACTATTTTGCCACATAGGAGTTAGAGACTTGGACCAAATATTTAAAACAGATACTGAATAGCTAAGAGCATCTAGGCTAGCAGTGGGATTTGATCCAATAACCTCTGGTACCAAAAAAAAGCATCTTATTCCTTCAACCACACAAGTAATAGAACAACTCTTACATATATAACATATATACAGCAAATCTTATGCAACCTTACAGCAAACCTTAACAACCCCCACTTGCTACGAAACTGACCACAGAGAAACCAAATTTTGGCTAAAATTGACTAAAGAATAATCATAATTTTCATTAACAGTTTTCAGTTTAACTCAACCATGCTTATATACAAAATATAATTTTATTTGTAGAGGGGAAGAATTTTAGTTTTATTAAGCCATAATCTATGATTAGTTCAGTGCAATGATGAACAACCATGGCAAAACACATCTTGAAAACAATTTGCAGTTCAGTATATAATCAGAGGCATGGTATTAAAAAAAATCTCAAAGCTATGAAATTCTAGATCGATAAATGCTCCTAGAAAACATAAATATTTAAATAAAATCAAAGTACATTAACAAATATTTTGGTCTAAAATCCACTTTACAGTAGTTCAAAGATATTTTATTAATTGCTTGTGAAATAGGACAACTGATATACCTGATAACATTATGAAAATATAGAAATGAGGAGTTATCTTTATTCAATTTTTTACCTTTCTAAGAAACGCTTAAATTGTATTCCATGATGCAGTTTATTAAAAATAATTTTCAAACTTAAAAAACTCACGACTTATTTGTTCCTTGGAAATCCATACAATTTCAAGGGAAAAAAAATAAAATAAAAACCAGAATGTCATAAAATCAAGCAGAAATGCAAGACAGTATGCCTAATGGATATCTTTTGAGTGAATTTTTAAAAAGATTCTAAACAGAAACTTCAATGTTTAGTTATTCCTTAAAATTATAGTAGGAAATTCATATATTTTTTAAGAATCTACTTACCAAAATTTAAAGTGGCAAATACAATTATGCAAGAAATAAATATGAAATTAGGAATACACAACCAACCAAGTAGCATTTTTCTCTATAATGTAACCCAGATAACAACAGTCCAGGAATAGGAAAGGAAGGTATATACAATACTTAGACCATTCCAATATTTACACTGCGCACACAGCATTTATGTACGTATATATATAGATAATTATATATGTGTGTGTGTATGTACATATAGGTTTATAAATATATAGACACACACATATAAAATCAGAATTAATAGAATTTTGGTAAACCTCTAGAGTAAGAGAATGTCATTATATGAGAGGATAAGTTTATATTAGAAAACAGATTCGGCCGATCGTGATAGATGAATGGGATGCGATGGGCTCCGTGCCAGCCTTTTCTTTGGAAGCATAGGAAGGCGTGAAAGCATCATGAGGATTTTGCTAAACTCAGGACGTTCAGTATCTTTATAAGCCCAACAGGTCATCAAAATATCCTAGGAGGAAAAAATTGAAATGTTATAAATGATTGCTTACTATGACATCCCACAGCACACAATTAAGCATAGGTAGATTCCTTATGCAACATTAAATATAAATTACACAATTTATTAGCTTGTAATTCGTAGGATATTAGGAACACTTATTTCTGAAAGATTAAATAGAAAATGAACATACATATTAAGATTTTTTTTAAAACATAAAATTACAAAATAAATACAGACTTATACAAACATATATACGCATGCATATGGTCTATCTAGCATAAGAATAGCTCCTACTTAGAAGTCTGATATTAGTGGTGGTCACTATAGTAACAAGATTTATTAATATCAAATATCTTATGTTGAGCATGTTAGGAATTGACATAATAAAAGGCATAAGCTAAAATGGATGTCTTTCTCCTGGTTTCTCCATAGAAAGTAGAGAGATATTCTTGTTTCCACAGCAACAGAGAGGTTGGTGGGAGCTATTCTTGGGCTATACAAGGTTACTCATAGTATGTGCGTGTATAGATATTTATAGTATTAATTACAGCTATGTCTACATCTGATGACTCTTTGAAGAAGAAGGAGGAGGATGGAGTTGGGCTGGTGTGTTCATGGTACTTTTTTCTTAGTATTATGTTTGCAGGACACTTTAATAAATTTGGCAGTATGATGGATTTGGTTTGGATCGCTATGGCCTACTTTTTTGCAACATGAGAGCTAACTAGATTGGAAATTACTGCTTAAAGCCGATTCCAAATGGCTACGAATATTTATGCCACAGTGGAATTTAAACACACGAACTCTGGCATCAAATAGCAGCAGCCTCACCATTTGGCCATGCAATAAAATGATGGCAATATTTATTGCTTTTCAACAATTGCTAGTTTACAGGGATACCTTCTATAAAATTGCAGTCTTTTTTGTATTTCAAACCTGTTCCACTACCACTGTTCAATTATTACGAACTTTATGACTACCAGCAGTCAAAGCTGTAGACACTTTTTCAGGAACATAAACAATTTCTCAACTATGTAATAGATTCTTTCTTGTAAAAATAATAAAAATGAAAAATCTGATCAGTTAGAACAAAAATAGTGGGTACTATACTACCCAAAGTTTGTTAAATATGACTTCACCCATAAACCTCTTAAGAGAGGAACAGAAAATAAGATCTACCTTATGCTGCCAAGGGTGAGAAATGATGTCCTTTATGACCTATGATTTATTTCACTTTCTTAAATTTGTTGCAGTTACTTATGAGAGGTCATAATTATTTGCCAACTTACCTTCATCATTTTAATGCAACTTACTATATTCTGTGCAATTCTGGACAATTTCTGGATGAGTGCACTACCCTATACTGTTATACAAAAGAACAGGAGAGCTTGGGAACTAATGGTATGAAAGTCAGTTGCTCAGCATGACAACATATCAAACCCACTGATATAGTTATTCAAAACAAGAGGAATAAACCTTTTAGGAAAGTTATGGTACACCTAGATGACTTGAAATCACATAGCAATGCAGTATTGGAGATGCAATCCTATGGATAGAGGTTTAGTACAAATTGTGCTTTAGAGTTGTAGGCCCAGGTTTTGACATCCAATTCTGTCACCAAATTTGGCAACATTTTTAGTGTCATTGTTGGCCCTATATATTCTTATACAGAATTAGGATGCCAAAATAATTTATAATAACACCCTATCTTGTCATGAGTTCATTTTCAATCCTTTATTATTATGTGATTTTGAGTCTTCTAGGTGTACCCTATCTCACCTAGAAGCTTATGCTCCCAGTTTTGAATCACCCTGTGTGTGTGTGCACAAGAGAAAAAAAATTATACCAAATAAACTTACTTTAACATCCCGAGAAGCTTGGATATTTGCTAAGGTTTGCTTCACTCCTTTGCCAACCTGCCAGATTATGGATTCTGGCGGCTGCCCATGGAACGGCCATTCACCACATAACAGTTCATACCACACAGTGCTGGAAGACAATGTTTAGACAAATATAATTCTGAGAAATTAAATGCCTATTTACAATACAAAATATTCTGAAATATAACTTTGCAGGATATTTAAAGAATATGCTAAATCGAATAAGGAAACCTCTCATTTAAGAATTTAGCAATTTCTTCAATCCACTACTTGCTGTATTCTCAATTATACGACTACAGTGGGCTCTGCTTAATGTGATCAGCATGGGATACCGTGATTTTGACAACAATAAACGATATACAAAATTAGATAAATTTACCCCTTCCTTTAATTTACATGTACTACATTTCAAAATAAAATGAAAAACTCACCTTATATTTATGTACTTTATATTATCCTTTAAGACATAAAAATTGTTTACATAATAAAAATAATTGATCCATTTTTGACTGTCTACAATTCTTTCTAAGAAGCTCATTGATAAATCATTCGTAATCATGTTTTTAAAAGACATTAGAGCAGTGTTGTATTCCACGTTTCAACACTTTCATTGCAATTCAAAAGCTGAGAAATGTTTAACTGCTCTGCAGCATTGCACTGACTCATTTGGTAATCTGTCATAACGATTTAAAATTTTGATATTTAGTTTTAATGTTAAATAATTTCGCTTTCTGGCCTCCATATCGACAAACTGCATGTAAGCGAGCAAGGCATAAAATGTGAATACGCTCCTTGTCAGTTCCGAATAGAGTTTGTTGCCTTCTGCTTATCTGACAACTATTGACCACCAACAGGGTGTGCGTATTTCTTAAAAATTCCAGGAACATGTCCCCACTTCTTTGTTTTTTCTCTTTTTCCCTAGGTGGAAGAGGGAAAATTCTAGGAAATTAAAATGAGAACAAAGGGAAAGAAAATAATGGGTTCCTTCTGAATACATTGCGAATATTCCTTTGCCAGTTAAAATGAGGTTTGAAAACTGATAACATTAACCGATGTAATGATCCCATAAAGTGATAATTTTAACATACAAATGAATAGAGGAAATTGGGACCAAGTGATTGCGATAACAATAAGTTATTGATAACATTAACTGCGATCTTATTAAGCGGAGTCCACTGTATTATATATGGTCAGAATTATGCTATGAAACAAATATTTCTATTAAAAAGTCCCATTAAAATATTCAAACTGACAGAGCTCAAATCAACAAAATTGCTGATTTGGACAGTAGAGTTGCAAATTGAATACTTGGTGTTTAGATAAAGTACTTTTCTCAGTTCACAGATTGGTTCAAAATTTGATACTGATAGAAGATGAAGATATAAAAAAACATTTTTATAAATTTACCAACCTAACTTACAGCATTTTAGATTAGGCAATGAAAGGAGATGATTTTAAAGATATCTTTTTGTATAGAAGAAAACATATAAAATAAAATTGATGGTCCTAAAATCCTCTTGCTGGGAACAGAACCAGAAAGAATCTATTTATGATAAATTGAGATGTTTCATAGGGAATAAATGTTGATTATTTACATGATGCTTGCATAATGAAAACAAGCATTGGAAAATGCCAACTTTATTATTAATTTTTTTTTTAAACCGTATATGAAGGGCATCTAACTATTTCTAATTGCTTAAACTATACTTTAATTAGTTCTATTTTCTCTCTCACATTGTTCATAGTAGAAAAAATTCTGGAAGTAGCATGAAATACTGTTGGAAGTAATATATCAGAGGGACTGAAATATGAATGTCATTAATAAGAGAATATTGATATATAATAGTACTAAAGTCTATCATCCTGTCCTAAGTATAATACTTATTTTACTGTGTATCAGGAAATAAAACAGTAAAAATTTAAACTTATACTCTGCAAATGAATTTTTTTTTTTAATGGACTAAAAAGAATTGTTTTAACAACACATGAACACATAGATACTTGTCTGCTGTACTGTTGTAGAGCTGAAGTACTGCCATATGTCAGAGACTGGTAGTGCTAATAACTATATATATACATTTAAGATTTTTTTTTGTTATATAAAGGTTCAAATTTTAATCAAAAAGCTGCATAACTAGATGTCACAGAAGTTCTAAATATGAAATTTCAATATCCTATGGCTAAACATTTTTCAGTTATTTTGGGAATCCATACATACTTGGAGACATTATGCCAAAGCTAGTCAAAACGAATAATTTAAAGTTTCAAATTTCTTTGTACATATATACAAACAAAATACTAAAACAAGTTAAAAAACAGACATGATCAAAATAGTTATTTCCTTGATTTATGAACATCAGAATTTTTTGCTATAAAAATACTTTATTTCATAGAATAAAGTAGGATTGACTAAAGAGGAGAATGATTCTCTATAAGAGATTAAATTTTATGTTATACAAGTGCAAATACAGAAAAGTCATTCTTACCCAAAGGCATATATATCTGAGGCTCTTGAGAAAGGCAAATTGTCATTTTCTTGTTGGCTTCCAGCCTTTAAACTTCGAATCACCTCAGGTGCCAAATAACATAACCAGCCTTTAGGTATTGTCAACCATTCACCTTTCCTGTAAAGCATTTTATTATATTACAATATTTTTTTCAAAGTATATTACAATATTTTTTTTCAGATTATAAATCAATATTATTTTAATATGAATTTAAGTAATTTAAAAATTAACTTTATAGAAAAGTTTCTAAGCCTGATAATGCTTCTAAGTTTCAGCTATAAAATCATAAACAATAACTATTATTTTCATTTAAGAGCAGTATTGAATTCCAGATTCACTGAACGTATATTATAAATATTTAAGCATTTTATGATAATTACAACAATTTAGAAAATATGATATGGGTACTACATGACTTTTTAAACACTTACTAAATTACACTATTATTTATTATGACTGTATGATGTGTCATCAGAATTATCATTAGTGAGAAGGAAGAACAGTGCATGTATGACACAGTATTCTACTCTATGAACATTATTATCTTTCCAAATTTCCAACATTGGGAGAGAGAGAAATACTGCAAGTGTGATACACCATTCTGTCTACCAATAAGTATTTGGACACCTATGCTAATGACAATATCTGTGGTCCTGATGTACGTCACAGCCTCTGTCGGTATATGTCATGTTGGAAACAGCATCGGCATTAGTCACATGCAAGATGCTGCGCAGTTCAGAGCTCTCTGATTTTGAGAAAGGTATAATTATTGAGTATCACAAATGTGGCCGATCCTTAAGTGGTCTGAAGTACCCAAAATCAACAGTGGCTTATATGATTAAAAAGTGGAAGGTGAGCAATGATTGTTGGAATGTGCCTCGAGTCGACAGACTAACGAAAGTGGGAGATAGAGACCGACGAGTGCTGTCCAGAGAAATTCAGAAGAATTGCACCCAACTGATGGCCCTCATCCACGAGGTGTTTCAATAGGCATCCTAGAGTATTGTTTCAATGAATACCATCCTGGAGACCAGACTTGAACCCTATCGAGAACCTCTGGGACGAGTAGGATTGCCGAATTAAGGGATGCACTACCCGTCCAAAATCAGTGAAGGAACTTGCATGTCTACTCCAAGCCGAGTGGAAGATAATACCACTAGCTGTAATATAAAGACTTGTGGAAAGTATGACCTGGAGGGTTCACACTGTAATTGCCTCTCATAGAGGCTATACCAACTATTGATTTTAAATAAAGTTAGTTTTTCTTTTCTATCACAGGTGACCAAATACTTATTGGTACACAGTGTATGAACATTGTTTTTCCTATGTAGTATTCAGATATTTGAACATTGTCTTTTTTCCTGACACAGTGAGCAGAAGAAACAGCACAAGTGAGATATAAGTGAGTGCCAATTTATCTACATTGTGAATTTATTTTTTAGACTGCAGGCACATACATACATTAAATGAAAATTTGACTAGTGAGGCATAGAAAACTTTATTAAAATTACTCAACAAAGAGCTTTATTACTGCCCAAAAATGCAGAGCTACTTGCATTATCACGAAACACATTATATTAAAATATTTTTTGAAATACTTTTACATAAATGCACATTATATTGCTTAATTGCAAAGCTGATTATATATTACATTGTAAGATCTCAACATCACCTAGTTCTACTGGTAAATAGAGAATATATTTCATACATATAACCAAAAGAATAAGGATTAACACATTGTGTGCAGGTACGTTTCACATGTAAATTTAGTTTTTCAGTTAAATCTCAATAGATCGAAAAATATTTAATTGTATTTAACCAACTTTTTGTATTTTATATTGAAATATATAAATAAAAATATATAACTAACAACCATAAGATTTTTGCAAACAAAAAATATATTTTTAGTGGATAAATTTATAATAGTATCATAAATATGAAAAATCAAATAGAAATAGTAGTATATAGCTTTAATTTTTTTCGAATTAGGTTATATATAAACATTTTTAAGTTATATAAAAATTAAAAGAGCAATTATGAAACTAATAATGTTTTACACTGTGGTAACATTCAAAGCATTTTTCTCTACAAAGAGATACAAGGCAAAACCCGTACTAGTAAGTGACCAGTGCTCAAGTATCAATCATCAGAAAACATACTAGTATGTGTCCCACATACAATGTGTTAGACAGCTTTTTAAAATTAGTTATTTTTTAATATTAAAGCATGCTTTTAACTCAAACAATGTTATACAAAATAATTTTGGATGTATGGAGGTATGATTTGTAAATAAATACATATAAATTTATATATATATATATATTTTCCCCAGAATTACCAACCATTGTAAAGTAATACACACACACACACACACACATATATATATATATATATATATATATACACACATTACTATTTTCCCAGAATTGCCATCCATTTGATAAGAAGCCATTTTATAAAGACATGTTGTTGTTACTAATGCCACTTGAACAAGCCATGCATGTAAGCCAGAGGCAACTCAAAATTAAGAGTAACAGGGTATGCCATTTGTTTTGAAGAACACTGCTAGGGTGAAAGAATGACTGCTCAAAGTAGATACTTATAATTTAGTAGCAGAAACCAAGCAATGACCCCCAGGCTTGGCCTGTCACTTCCAGAGGTATTGTCTGAGAACTTGGAGGATATATATATATATATATATATATATGTCAGGTCTAAAAAGGGGGTAGTTGGAAATTACGTGAGTTATAAGTGATTTTAACAAGGGAACTCTTCTATAATAATAAAATAAATGAAAAAGACCAATGCTTGCATAAGCTTTTTGGATAATCCGGTCAGGCAGAAGCATTTTGGAAGGATTTGAAGAGTTTACAAACAGATAAGAGTCAGTCAGTGCATAAACATTGAACTGTGAACACACTCGACGTGTGTTTTCGATGAAAATGAAAATAGTGCAAGTTACTTTTAAATGAAACAATGACTTAATAAACTTATTATCAAGAAAGACTATTTTCCATTCGCCTTACTACTGGAACTTTACATATATATATATATATATATATATATACATACACACACACACTGTAAATTACGGCTTTTAATTTTTTAATTAAAATTATTCTGATAATATACATACTAAAAGCAATTATATCATAGAATGCAATGGAGAAATGACAAATTTGAACCATGTGAACTAAAATTTTTTCGATACTAAGAAAACTATAATTGATCTTTTAAGTCTAAGTAGACAGAGGTCTACATTTTTTATTTTTACAGAAAATTATATTATACAAATAAGATGCCTGAATAAACTCAGGGGAATGTACAAAAAAGTTACACATTTGCAGTACTACTAATGTATATCCAAATAAAAGAGCATATCCTAAGAATAAATCCAATTATAAAATATGGAATCAGCAAAAATTTAATTTTAGAAGAATGCATATGAACATAGAAATAAACTTACCTATTTCCATGACATAATTTTGTCACTGAAAACAACCCAAAATCTGTTATAACAACTTTACCATTTTCAAAGAAAATATTTTTAGTTTTAAGATCCTTGTGAATTATATCTCGAGCATGAAGGTACCCCATGCCCTGTAAAAGAAATAAATTATTTTTTTAAGATATGTGACATGAATTGATTTTCACAAGTGTTATAAAAAGTAGTGAATAAATACAAGAATAAAAAGTAATGCATTTAAACAAGTCACAAATAAATGAAACACTAACTACAGTATCAGATCTTTTTAAGTTGCATTTGAAGACAGTCTTCCACATTTTATTTTAGTCATTTTCTGATTTTATAAATCAATGTATTTTAAAAACAGCTTACAGTTATTAGACTACCATTTTTACATTGGTTGATATTAAGACAGATTAAAATATACATTTACTAACAATAATTCAAACATTTTAGCACTACTGAATATGAAAAAGTGCCTAAAAGATATGTATAACTTTTGAGGAAATTTTTGTAACAAACAGTATGTTTACAAATAAAGATAAAAAAGCAAATAAAAATATTCTGGTTTTAGTTAACTTCAAAACATAACAAATGTCAATAAGCATGTTATATCTTTAAGATTCCCCCCCCCCTAATAAACAACAACTACAACACCTGCAGGACTATTTACGTGTGTTTGTAACACAGTATTAAGTAAATTATTTTTTCAATTTAAAAATTAAATAAAAGGTTACAATTTTTAAACTCTTGCCAGTGAGAAATTTTCTAATTTGGCCACACTGATCACTGTATCAAAACTGTACTAATCATGCCTGCATTGCTGTTTCTATTGTAGTACGTTATCTTCACATGCTGTCAATGTATAGTGTTTTCTACATTAATTTTAGCTAAGTATAGCAAAATAAATATTATATAATGTTATATAAAGAAATATTTATTAGTTAATTTTTTACCTTTTTAAAATCTGAATATGTTTGTACCTACTTTTTTGCAATCTCTAATGTTTCACAAAATTCCGAGGATGCCTTTAAGTGAAAGTGAACATTGATTTTCTCAGATATACCTAGCTTAATTCAAAACTAACAAAATTTTAAAATATGTCCATGAAACTTATTGGACTATTTCTAAGACTTTTTGATTTTTCAAAGTACATTGATCAAAGCTTATTAAAAAAGAACAACAAATACTAAAAGACAAGACTTTGGAATTAAATATGAATATTTTCTTTAAATATAACAAATAATGTTAAGAATAATTATTTTCAAGTAAAAAAACAGAAACAGTGAATGTTTTGACCCTTTATATACATTGCAGTTTTATAAAAAAAATGAAGAAAAAAAACTAAGTGAATGACTGAAGGAAAAGATTCCACCTTATTCCTAAGATTCACTATCAATGTATAAAGTGGAGATTCACAATTTATGAATAGATTACCATTGTAAACAATAGGAATATCATGAGATAAAAATTAGGTCAAGGTCAAGGTAATTGGGTTTAACGGAGTACCTAGCGAAGTGTAAGGTCTTTACTTTAACCTCCGAACGTAAGCAGATCAAAACATAAATTTAAGCCTCTAGGCAAAAAGTAATCCAAACAAAAATTTAATACACTCCAGCTCACAAGGAAGCGAGGAGGTCTGAACGTTCTCATAAAAAATTATGAGTAACCAACGCGTTGTCTAATTATGGGATAATTTGACTGGAACCTTGACAATGACCATTTGGTATGGTTAACAGCAATACATAAATTCAACAACATGAAGCTCAGAAAATATATAAAATAGGTAGTACAATAATAAAGAAATAGGGACATTAAAAAGTTGCATCTTGGCACGGCAAATAAAAATAAACAAAGTGACAGCACTAACAAAAAAATGTATTTTTGGTTTTTATAAAATTTTAAAATTTATATTAAGCATTTTTTCAGTTTTTTAGATTTTTATAAACATAAAACAAGACAATACATTACATAAGCAAAAAATATACGAGAGCAAAGTAGCAGAATGATACAATACCCAAAATAATGGAAAATGGAAAAATTAAAATAAAATAAGGCAAAAAATAAAGAAAACGGTACTTCATTAAAAAATAGCAAATAACAATTAATTAGGCAATAAAACATAAAACCGTAATTTTAGAAAAATTTGCAGGTTGTGGTCGTCGTCGGGGACAGAACCATCAACCTCAGGATTGAGAGCAAATGAGCAGACACGATACCAAGCATGCTTAATGAATTGTGTAAAAATAGCAAAGATAACAAAAACCAGAAAAGTTTCAATCTCCTCTCTTTCGTTTAGAAGGAGGAAGGGCCATGTCAGGACGATATAATAACGCTCTAGGCCTTTTTGCTGAGCTTGGAACAGCAGGATTATACACAGGAAGGTTGTGAAGTACAGGATTCTGAATAAAATCAATGCTACAGTGAAAGCATAAAGCAAGTCTTTTGAGAACAGGCCTGACTTTAAGATTAGTATGAATCGTATCATTC
>CM063499.1:18255379-18310497 GCA_032207245.1 Pardosa pseudoannulata
AATCAGGCAATAACAGACGTACCTTTTGAAACAAAATATTTCCTCTATGTTTATGCAAAATGATAAGATTTTTTGTTGAAGTAAAGGAAAAAGGGTTATTTACATTAAAGTTCCTATTTTGCCCATTTCTATTTCTTACTTGAAGTTAAAAAAAATAATAAAAGTTAAATAATATATACTTTGCTAATTATTTTAAAAAGTTTAAGTCAATTTGTCTCAAACTTTGATTCTATTGTCTTTAGGCTATGTAACAATATTTAGAAAAACCCTTTACTGTCTGACCAACTTAGTCGAATATGAATAAAGGTTTTATCTTCAATTTAAGTATAAACCTGATGTACCAAACTTCACTTATACAAATGCATTACAGAAATAAAATATTTGCATACATCAAAAAGTATCAATCCAAATTTGGATGATTTTTTTTATACAGATTGTATAAAATGAAATAAAAATAAATTTGCTTGAAAGATACATTTATTTATTAGAGCATGATATCCAGAATTAAAATGGACTGGATAACAAAGCAAAATTTATCAAAATAACATAACAAATAAATTTTCAATACAATTTTGATACAAAAATACATTTCACATACAGCATAATATAACAGGAAGCATGGGTAAATTTGTAAACATTTCAACAAATTACTTATGCAACCTGATATGCTTTAAAAACCTAAAATGAGCTTAAGTAAATTGATGAGAAATCAGACATAAATAACAATTTATAGCAATATAAAACATTTTAAAATTGAATTACCTAGTAACAATAGCCAATTTTGGAGGTTTCATACATGCACCCATAAAAAGAACAAGATTTTCATGCCGTGTCTTTCGAAAAGTTGCTACCTAATATCAAAGAGAAAATAGGTTTTAAATACAGTAAAAATAAATACAATACAATTTTTTAGGTAGAAAAAAAAATATGCCTACTTCTTGCTTGAATGTTTCCAGCGTCTTTCTATCATCTACATGATCCATATCTAACATTTTAATAGCTACGCTACCATGCCAATTGCCCCTGATAAAAGAAATAATTTTATTAAAGCAAAATATAACATTCACAAATTAAAAAATAATTCTAGTAGAAAAACTACTTACCTATATACAGTTCCAAAGCGACCTGTTCCCACTTCTTCATTGATATCAAGCTCATCATATGGAATATCCCATTCTCTTAGAGAAAGCTAAAATATATATATTTCAAACATTTTATAAGATAGTCTAATGCATTTTATTCATATTTTACAAAATATCCATAAATATTTTGTATTTAAAACATCCATAAAACATTAAGGTGGTTTGAGTTTAGGCTATTTTAAGATTAACCTTCTTGCCTTATGAATCGAGCGGTGATTATTTGTGCCACTTTTGATGAAAGCTTTTCTCATGCGTCGTGACCAAAAGCAGTTTCATCACTAACTAAATTTTACACACGTTTTTTTACAGGACAAACTACAATGCTATTCTTCAGATATATTCAAATCAGTATCTGTTTCAGTTTCTAAGGTGTAATCAGGACATTTTCCAGCCCCATTATTAGTCTCAATTTTCCTTTTTGCCATTAGGTTAAATTTTTAGATTTTTTTAAAGAATTTTTTAAGCACTAACAGTTAAATGTTTATTGCATATAATATAATACTCTATTGCAATTACGTCTAAGAATAAACGATCAACTCTTATATTGCAACTGTAACAAACAATAACAAAAAAACAAAAACTTTATCGCCTAAACACAATAACATGTCAAATACGAGTTTTTCACTTTTGGCCAGAAAGAATTATTACGTGTCTGAAACGAGCTTTTCATTTTTGGCCAGACAGAATCATTACGTATCTGACACGAGCTTTCACTTTTGGCCAGATAGAATCATTACGTGCCTGACACGAGCTTTTCCCTTTTGGCCAAACAGAATCATCACGTGTGTGGTACAAGGTTCTCATTTTAGGCACAGCAGTACAATCACGTCTCCCATACATTGTTTTAAGGCAAAGGGTTAATAAAATAGCTGCCATTATTAGAGATATATTAAGGGGTACTTTCATACAATTTTTCAGACTTGTAGATAACCACAAAGCATATTTAGAATATACTGTTTAAATATGAGGCATACATTAAAATACTAAAATTTAAGCAAAATCTAACAACTTCTGTATTTAAGAAATTAAAAATATAAAACTAATAATCAAAACAGTTATGATATTAACATTTACATGTGATCACTATTTCAAAAATTTTCCATCTTACTATATGCATATCATATCATATAACAAAAATTCTGTTGTACATTTTATAGCTACATACACTATTTTGTCTTGGCCAAGATCTTTCACTTGGGTCAACATCTGATACCTGGCTATCCTGGGAGTCTACACGACCAGCTAAAGTTTTCTCTGAGTCAGTCTGCAATTGGTAAAATACAAGTATATAAGTTTCAGAAATAAACAGAGATGGACACAAGATAAGCAATAGGCTTGATAGGAGTAAATTTTTCTTGCTGTGTAATAAGTCAATTTATGCACAATGAAATGTTGACTATTAAATGTTTTATTTAAAATTCATTTTTTTTTTTAATTTTAAGACAAAATATAATTTTGAAAATAAAACTTTTCTTATCAGCAAATTGGAAGCAAATCAGTTAAAAAAAATCTGAAAAATATTAAAATTCTATTGCAGACAGGTTTTATATATGCACACTTTGTATATAAATTCCATTTTAAACCACCTTGTAAATGGTTTCTAAAATATTAAGTTGACAGTGATATTTCTCCCATTTTGAAGGTTAAGTATGCAAAATTTCACCACAATCTGACTGAAAAAATACATTTTTATGAATTATACCAAGTTTTCAACTAGCAGACTGAGAAGCTGACTTTGCAACCTATGAAAGTTTTGGAAAAAAAAAAAAAAGTTTCATAGCTCCATAGTTCTTTCTTTGATGAAATTCATTAAAAATCAGTACAGCACTCAACATGCAAATTCATCCTTGCTTTATCTTCTAAGATTAGCATCAACAGAGCTGATGGTGGTCATCAATACAATGACTGATGCAGATGAACATCCATAATACTCCCGCTTTATACATGTATATATATATATATTAATATATATATATATATATACTAATATATATATTTTATATATTATATATATATGTCATGTTTAAAAGTGCAGGTTAAGAATTAAGCAAGTTATAATTAAAAACAGTTAGAACACACCCTTAAGCAGGACTTTACAGAGTGAACAAGCCAACACAGAAGTAGACATAGGAATTTTGCTTAGGTAGCAACGAAAAAAAAAAAAAAAAAAAAAAAAAAGTTCTGAGCGAGAACTTGGACAGATAACATCCTCTATGCTTGTCATGGCAAATAATGCAAACAAAGGATATCTAAATGACATAGCTATAGACAGAATTGCAATAAAATAGTTTTATATATGAAATAAAATGTGTTTTCCAAGCCTTAACCACTTGTCCGTGTCATATATATATTTAAGTAATTTTTGTTTACTTTTGCCATTTTATTATATTTAAATAAACTGATACTGTCTTCAAAATTCAACTGAATTATAATAGCTTTTTGTTTATTTTTAAATTTTACTCTTTTATGCAATTGTAAAATAATTATTATCACAAGAGCTTTGAGTATTTGGCTTAAATTTTGAAGTGTTTTCTTTTTTGATTTCCTACTTTTTCAAGTTTATTTCTACATTTAAAATGTACATATAGTTATGAGCCCTAGAAATGCCTCTCATAGCATAGGGTTTCTAACTGTTTTAAGCAACTAAAATGACTAAACCTTTGTTTAATAATTATTATTATTTCACATATATTATTTCCCATTAGTACCTCAGTTCTATTTACAAATCTTTTATGAAAATTGGCCAATTATGAAGGTGTGGCCAGTGATAATACATTAGGTCCATACATTAGGTTCTGGTGGCCCTTGAGACCAGATAAGTTGGAAATCTCTGAATTATATCCACAAATGAACACTCTTCTTCATATATCATATGCTATATAAAAACTTAAATAACTTGATACTGAATTACTCTATTCAGAGGTAAATGAAAATTATATACACAAAAAAGGTAGAAGATCACACAATTAACTCAATCATAAAGCAACAAGAATCAATAAAAACTTACACTGCCTGAACCAACAGTTTTATCACTGTCATTAGATTTCTGGGTTTCCACCATTTCATTGTCAACAAGTGGTTTTGTTTCTAAAGTGATGCCCTTATTTACTTCTACATCTGAAATTAAAAAGTAATTTATTCAAAATTTATAAGCTTAAATATGTATTTAAAAAACTATTTTCCAGTATTTAGAAAGCTTTAAACAAAAATAACAAAAGATAAAAATTATTGATAGCATTATACCATTCATAGATAGACTTGTAGAAAATCATAAACTCCTGTAGTACAATTTCATAAGTGAAGGAAGCAATTTTATCTCCTGATGGTTTATTTATTCAGTTAAAATAAATAAAAATAAAACAAAATCTATATTTATTCCTGAATTTAGAAACATGCAAATTTTACATTCAGCACATATTTTGTAAATTATAAGTGTCTAAAAAGCATTTTACAGAAACATTTATTGCATATAAAACAGATTTTTGAAGTCTTGCTTTCAATATTTTATTTGGGCCTTTATTCATGTATGTTAAGTTAAACTTGAATTTTTTTGGCATTGCCTGTATAAGTTTTCTTTCTAGTCTTAAATATTTAATGATGAAAGAAGTAATAAAAATGATTCTATGTAAATTACTTTATCAGGGTGGTCACAAAAACCCCATTTTAATCTTCCCTGATTATGAATTTTTTTAGTAAAATAACAGCATTTGAACTTCTTTTGCTCAACTTTACCTAAATATAAACAGGCTTGCAACTGCTGAGGTACATTAAAAAAGGTGAGAAAAGTGACAAATAATACAGAATAAGTAACCAAAAAGTGACTAAACATTGAAAAAAAAAAGTGATTTTTTTTCTCCTCTTGTTTACAGATGCTATTATTAAGATTTTTCTAATATTATTAAGATTTTTTTTATTTATTTTAACTCTAAATCAAATGATTTATGCAAGACATGATTTTAGCGTCAAATACAAAAAGGTTATAAATTTTGTTTAACACAACTCAACATTGCTTTTCATTCAAGAAAATCTATAAATTAGATTTGAAAACACATTAATTTTATAATCACAGTTTTTTGCATATATTAATGATGTTTTGAAATATGTACATAGCTAGATTAGAGTATTTAAACAAAAATTGTGAAGAAAAAGGAAAAGAGAAATGTGTGCTTTGACGTTATTTACTTTAATGTATTAAATGTACATTTCAGTACAAATGTAGATTTCAGGAACTTCTTTACGACTTTTTAAAATCACTAAATTCTGGAAACCATGTGACTAATTACATTTTAATAAGAAAAATAAGATTACAGCATCATATTTTTGGTCTTTTATTAAAATATTTTATTAATTCAGATTTTCTTTTAACAACAACAGACTTCTGCCGTGATACACCATGAAAAAAGTGACTAAAAGTCATTGTTGACTTAAAAAAGTGACTAAAAGTGATCAATTGTAAAAAAAGTGACTAAAGGTGAGAAAAGTGACGGAATCGCAAGCCTGTATAAATAAAAATTGAAAAACTAATGAGGCAAAAGCTTTCCATACTGATATAAGTGATTTTATTCATTTATTTATAGCTGATATATTAATTATTTAGTAATTAAAAATAAATAGTTTTATTAAAATGATTTATCAAATTCCTAATTTCACTCAGTTTTATGTCTGAGTTAGGTTTACATCAGGATATTCTTGTTAGGACTTGTTTGTTCACCATTACAATAGCAGGACTGTATTAACATCTGGCTTGTGCAAGAAATTTGTTTTTCAAACGCATTGTGTACATGACCTTTTCTAGCTTAACCCCTTAAAGCACGAGTTTAGTTTAGAAAAAATTATAAAATATGACATATTTTCTTCACAGAAAAGGGATATATAGGTACAATGTAGGTTATTTTTTGCAATTTAAGTTTTGGGGGTGACTAGGGAGCTTGGAAAGAGTAAAAAGTATATAAAAAAAATTGTTATACAAACAAAGTGTAAACGATTTTATTACATGCTTAATTTGAATTTCGCCCGTGTCAGACACGGGCAAATGCGTTAAGGGGTTAATGTACTGATAATAAGTACAGAAAAATACATTTGCATTATTATTTAAAAGAAAAACTTTATATATATATATATATATATAAAGGAATAAATTTCCCTGACATTTCCATATTTACCAGTCTGTGTACACCCTATTCGTTTTATCATTTCTAATCTTACCTGGAAACTGAAACTGATGAATCCGTGCAGCAGCTGGAGGCGTTTGCTGAGCATTACTAATCAGTGCTGGAGAGGAAGGAGTGGATGAATTACAAGAAGATGTATTGGATGAAGAGTCTGGACCAGTAAAGGCCTGAATATTATTAAGCTGTGGTTGGTGGCGTGACCACTTGCGTTCTCGGCCACTCTCACTCTTTAACATATTGGCTGGACTTGTAATAAGTGTTCTTTGAAGAATAGGAGAATGATTACCTGCACAAGTGTCAATCACTGTTAGTAACAGCTATGACAAAACAGACATCTAACATATTTTAAATTAATTAAAACTTTAAATTATTTCTCTTTTAGGGAGAGAGAAACATTAAATTTACGTCTTTAATAGAAGATATTTTTTAAAAACATTAATTAAGAAAAAGGAAATAAAACTGACACAGGGTTCCCACTCTTTTTCCAGAACAAAAATTAAGGACTTTTTAAGGACTTTCTAAGGACCTACTTGAAATACACAACATAACAGCATAAACCTATCTCCTGAGGAACATATTTTAATGATTATGAACCAGACAAGGCATGTTCAATAAATGCCCTACAATATTTTAGAATTAAATTTTTAAAAATGCCTAAAAATTAATATTAGATAAATCTATTTGACAAAACCTAATTTGAAAAATGTACATCTAAAGGTTTTTAATGATCAAACTTAAAATAAATTGAGAATAAAACCAGTATTATAAACAGTACTTCCCGAGGGTTTAAAAATGACTGATATATATATTTAAATAAGAGTTTTTAATATATATATATATATATATATATATACACTAGCTGATTATACCCGGCATTGCCTGGGAAAGAAGAAAGTTTTAGACTTTTCTATTACATTCAATGTAAGGAAAATTAAACTTCCATAAGTAACTGAAATATCTACAAACCCCCATCCTCCATGCTTCATTTAATTAAAATCTGCATGACTGTTAGCTATTAGGAAAGGGCAGCTGACTTTATACTTTAAACCTTTTAAGTATACGAAAGATTATATATTTGTCATATAAGAAAACTGATAGGAAATCACATGAGACTGTGGACCTCATCGATGGAGAAATTGATCGTATTCCGATTTAAAAATTAAGGAGTTTTTAAGGACATTTGACGAAAGTTAAGTAGTTTTATGGGCCCTTAAAAATGAAAGCTAAAATTAAGGAGTTCTTAAGGACTTTTAAGGATCGTGGGAACCCTGTGACATTTCTTGGAAAGTATATTAATATTATTTATTGGAATATATTTTACATTTTATTCCAAAGACATTTTTAATACTACAAATTTTGGAAAGTATATTTAAAGCATTACAATACATACATATGTAATACATTAAAATTATTACACTTAAAAATCTCTCTCTAAAATTCTCCTTTTCCCATTCTTGTATTTTCATATTGATTTTCCAGCCACAAAATCTCAGAATTAAAAGGAATGCTTGCAGCTTAAATTTTTTCAAACCAGCTAACTCTGAACTAAATGCTAATTTTCTGTCTACTAGCCACATTTTCTAGTTATCAACAGAAAAATTGTTAACTTTATGAATGATCTAAGTTCTTTTCTGACTTAATATTGCTAAATAAGCTGCTCATTTCAGGGGAAACTCTGCATTTCACTTGCTGTGGGAGTGAACTTTGTAGTAGAAAAATGTTTTTGTGTATCATTCTATGCTGATATCTGGTCCTGAAAACACTTACATTTTTCTTAGTCTATAATAAAGTCAAAATTTTAAATGGACTTTGCTGTTGTTTCAATGATGTGGCTACAAACTATGTAAGTCTTCTCACTGCCCAGCAAACCTGGGAAATTAAAAATAATAGGGGCTAATTTTCCTATGTGATGGTGAGATTAATTTCACATACTACACACACACGTGTGTGTGTGTGTATATATATATCACGTTCCACAAAACGACACTAGAGTCCTGACATCAGCTTCATATCTTTATTTAAATCTCATCATTTCAATTTATGGCGTCTCACATTGGCACCCAACTTCTAACAAAGGCAGGCTTAGCTGCATCAGGTGGCCACAGCTCTGTCCGTGGAATGTGCCACACAGATGCATATTATGAATATTACTATAAACTATATTATTATAAATATTATATTATTATAAAGAGTAGATTATTATAAATAATTAAACATAACCTTTTGAAGTGAAATTTCAGTATATTTAGCTGTTTGAAAATAAGAATATTCTTTTACTGGCAATATGCATAATTATTATTATTATTTTAAGAAAACTTGCTTCTTGTTACTACCATGAAAAAAAAATCTTACATTTGTAAAAGCAAAAATAAAGGAAACTTTTTGTAAGACATAAGAAAAGCTTGCTCATATAGAAAATTAAAGCGTGCCAAATAAAAAATTAGAGAACTTATTTGTTTAATAACATTTAAATACAGATATGCCAACATTAAGGCACTTGTGTCTGGAACAACAGCATGGTTTGAAATTTTAACATGCTAATTACAGATTATGCTTAAGTACATATCTTATTGGTTTCTAAATTAAAATTTATGCATTTAAAAATTTATGGGTAGCTTTTGTAGCTTTAACAACTTATTTTTCAGAAGTGTTTCTTATAGCAACATTGACCCTGATTAAAATATTTCCATTTTTCTATCATCAAGAATTCTAGAGTTTGCCTACTCAATGTGTGAAAAGAGTAATATTCAGCATTATTTTTTGCAAAACTTTGTATTTAATTAGTGAATTGTAATCTTTTAGCTGTTCAAAAGTTTTGTTATTTTCTGGAGAAATCTGAAAAGTTTCTAGAGTTCTCAAATTTCCTTATTTCTCCAGAGAATCCAGAGTAGTTGGCATGTCTAAATAGACAAGAAGCAGTCGGAAAAAGACTAGAACTATTATTAGAATCATTTATTAACTCATTGAGTAATATATATGTTAACTGAGAACTAGAGAGTTATATATAAAGTTAGATAAATTGTTACTAGCATTCAAACTATCAAAAAAAATTTTTAGACAATTTCAGAAACCAGCTATACAGAAATACAATTCTTCAGTACTTATGATAATTTCCTTTTAAAAATGATCAAATTATATATATTTGAAATTAGTGATACATACATAACTTAATTATTTGTTAAATTATGAATTAAGTTATATAGAAATATATATGGAGACAAAAACTATACCATCATTTATTGTTTGGGCAAAGACATCAACTAATTCATTGGGCAATCCACAAGATGGAGGCACTTTATCGACACAGTCTCTATGGCAACGATACCTGAAAAAAAGAAAAAAAACTTTACAACAGCCATAAAAAAGGTTTATAAGGGGAAATAATGAATGTTTAAATTAAATCCATTAACAGAAATAAGCTTAAATTACTACAGTATCAAACAAATTACACATGCAAAAAACATACGACATTATATGGATTAAAATTACTTATTTCATCTACATTTACTTATCCATCTACGTTCGGAGAACTTTTTTTCTTTAACGTAGAAACTAGTTCATGTTTTTACATTTTTAGATTTATTTTTTATATTATAGAGAATTGTACTTAAAAAAATTATTCCTGGAGAAGTTTTTATAAAATTTCTAATAATAATAATAAAAGGGTTTTTTTTAAAAGGTCCATTTTTTTTAATAAATTAAATTATTTCAATATTTTTGATGCAGCACATTTCTTTGGACTAGTGAATCACCTAAAATCTTTGCTTAATTTACATTTGGTAAAAAATGTTGGTCCTTCAAAATCATACACATTGAATTTTTAATGAATTTTCATTACCTTTATATCGAACTATGTGTGTAACATCATTAAAAATTATCCAAATTTAAAGCTTTTAGGTCATTCACTAGTAAATACTATCAAAAACATTCATAATAATTTTCAACAAAATATTTTAAGAACTTTTTGAGAAATCACATTTCAAATTTCAACATTTTATTAAAAATACCATTCTGAGAAAAACACATTTGAAGTTTATGAAAGCAACTTTAACTATTAAAAAATTAAACTACTTGTTTAAAATTCCCCACACTTTCATGTTTCAAAACTTTCTAATTACCAAGTTGCTAATTATTAAAAACTAGCATATAGCCCGTCATATGACGGGATCAGTAAAATTTTTAATTTTCCAGAATTGTAAACTACCCTATGAGGCAGGTAAAAAAAAATGGGTTTTTTTTTGGCTGAGAATTATCTTGCAGCAAAAAATAATCGTTGATTGAATTTTAAATTATCACATACGTACCTAATCTATTATTTAAGATAAATATAAAAAAAAATTAATTACGTAATATATAAGTTCAGTGATAAAACGTGTGAAAATAATGCAGACGATATTTAAATAATTTAAAATAAGAAATGATTAAATGAGATGGTTAAAGGAATGACGTCATAATGATAGAAAAATGTTTTTTTCATCTATTTATTCTATAATAAATTGATAAATTTAATCGCCTGCTCTTAATCGGGGGAAATGGGGCTTGAAATAATCGCATTAAACTCTCGAAAGGGGGGGAAGGAGTGAATTTCAATATTTTTGCTGTGATATGAAGCTTATTTATACCAATTTATTTTAGAATCAGATCGATAGTTAAGGAGAAAATAAACTTTACTCGCTTTAAATTTTGCTAACCCTAACTCATTAAGAATTCAATATGGAGCCTATTTCCATTCTAGGTCCAACCGCTTCAAAAATTCGTGGACAGACGGACAGATAACTTAGGCTATTATTATATAGGGGACTAGACTTGTGAACTGTTACTATTATGTTATTGTTATTGTTGTGTAGTTAGTTGTAAGTTAAATTTTAAGATAAAAGTTAACTTAGGTGGGAGAATGTCAAATCGTCTGTTAAAATTGATGTTCTACCCACATATTATCTTTTTTATTTTATTTTTTCTCTGTAAGTTGCGAGTGGCAACGAACAATTTTGTTTAGTGAAAACATGTCTGTTCTTTCGTATGCGAGAAAAATGGCTCTTGAGTTGCTTTTATGCTTTAATATGTTAATATTATTTATGCCATAAATTCTTCTATGTGACATGTTCTGTGCATTTAAAGATCTCGCATACGTAAATATAATAAAAAGTGTTTTATATTAAAAGGGCGTCTGTTTTGAGCAATTAATTAACACCATTGAAAACATTCTTCAGTATCACACTTCTGATTTCGAAACCCAAACGGAACAGTGATTATTTGGTGGTATATATTAATGGCATCGAAAATGATAAATTTAATCGCCTGCTTTTAACGGGGGGAGAATAAGGCTTGAAATAATAGTATTAAACGCTAAAAAAGGGGGGATGGCTTAGATTTTGAACTCGTTTTGAATTTTGCTAACCCTAACTCATAAAAAATTCAATATGGATGCCTGTATCCGTTCCAGGTACAACCGCTTCAAAAATTTGCCGACAGACACCTTAGGCTATTATTATATAGGGGATACTAGAAAAATGTTTACACTAATCTTCATGAAAATTTAAAAAGTTTTGTCCAAAAAATGCTCTTTAAAAGGCTTTAAATTCACAACTTCCAGTTCCAAAGTCGCTACTTCCATTTTGTTTTGACAGCTGTCACTGATGTTTAAACAGTTGTAACTTTTCTTTAAAATGCCACAGAGACAAAACAAAAACAGATTTAGAAGCCTTAAAGTTTACAATAAATAAAAAAAAATTTTATGATTTTTTGGCAAAAAATGACGTTTTCAACATAGACGGATACCTTAAATAAATCTATATTTGTATTTTTAACTCTGTGTTTCTATATTATTCTTCTTAAAGAAAAACATCTTTACAGATGGGAGTTTTTGATTTCTTTCTTACATCTCTCTAACAAGGATCAGTGAAGAAACCACATTCAAAAATTATATGAGTGCGTATGCCTACAATTTTATTTATTTATTTATTTTTCAAAGTCTGATTTATGATTGTAGCCCAGTACCTTTTGCTCTAAAACAGAGATTGCAAAATTGACAATTGAAATTTTGAAATTGCTCAAAAATTAACTTTGAAATTGTTTTATTAAACTCTGGAAATATTTGGCCTCTTATTCCCAAAAATTGAAAACATCAAATTTTAGTCCAAGTTGGTCTAAAAATAAAGGCAATGTTCACCTTTAGTTATGTTACGGTTATTTTTCTAGTATGAAATAGAAAATTACAGGAACAGAAAGACTGACAAACATTTGACAACTGCACTTAATAGCAATATTAAATTATTTAATGACTAAAAGTGCAATCCATTTCATTAAAATAAAGTAAAAAATCTCCTCTTGCATATCTTATTTATTACAAATAGCAGTTTAATTTTTTCCATCAATGGTAAATGGATACTACCTAGGACAAGCAATAATTATACAGACGAAACTATATTAAAATAATCAAAATTTCAAAAGCTCTGTTTAATCCATCGAAGGAGAAAATGAAATATTAGAATCATATCTGTCAACACTCCAGTTTTAATTAGGTAATTTTACTGGTATGGAATTTCGAATAACATGGGTCATCCAGTTTATTCTATTTATTTTTGTGTATTTAATAATGTCAGGTTGTTTATATATCCTGCATAGTTCAGAATTTAATTTCCTTCTCTAACTATTGTTTCGATTTACACTACCAAGTATACTCTGCAGAATCTTTCTTCCAAAAATTGCAATTATACTTTCCTCTAATTTTATTCTGTCCAAATTTCAGAAGTATATGTTAAGACAGGCTTGATTATACTTTTTGTAAGTTAAAAAATTTTGTCTTTCTAGAAAGGAACCTGGATTTAATAAATATTTATCCATAGACAAGCCTATTTGGTGGTTTTTGAATTTAGCCATCCAGAATCTTTCTTCATCAGATTTCCTAATGAGAAGTTTTTATATGATAGAGGTATCAACCCTATGTGAAACCCCTAATATGGAGGACCAACCAGTCTACTGATATAACCTACAGATGCAGGGTGCTGGGCTATATGATATACACACACATACATGAAGCATATCCCTGAATACGATGACAATCTTAAAATTCTTAAAACACACACATACCTTCACAGGAGTGATTGCGTCTCTGTATAAACACTGAAATTTATATCATTTACAATAAAAAACCCAGGCCATTTTTACCCCCCCCACACACACAATGATCATAGTAGAAAAGTCACTTTCTGAAGCTGAAACATGAAACGAGCAATAACAAAAAAGATTTTTTATTTATTTCACAATTTTGTCTTTGAATTCAAACTACCAATGAAGAAAATTTCAATGTGGAAGGATAATTGAAAAAAGAACCTGGAATTTCAGGGTACCCCTGAAGTACAATCACCCCTGCTACACATAAACATAGCCTATTTCTAAGTGAAAAAGAAGGCAGCTAACAGCTGGAAGAATCACAAACCTGATATAACAGAGAGTATTAAATGAATAACAAACAGAAATGCACTACACCATTTATTTTTCAGAATTCCTACCTTTAAACTGATTATATGCTGCTTAATTTAGACTCTTCCAAAAATATTTTATAAAATTTTTGTTTCTTAACAACCTTTTAATTACTTCTAATAATTAAAGCATTTTTTAGCAAACGATAATTGCTAGACTATGTTCTGGCCATCTCCAAACCCAACATTCATGCATTGGGCGAAAAAATTCATTCACTTTGCACAAAATGCAGCACAACAGAGGCTACTCCTGCACATATTTTGATGTGTATTAGATGCCAATAGTTAAGAGCCAATCATGCTCCAATCCAGGTGCAGTTTTTCAGTTTCTGAAAACTCAAGTTCATGGACTCAGTTTGATGCTGCTGTTAACCAAATGGGATAAGCCACACAAACAAAACATTTTTTATTTTTGAATCTAAAATTTTAATATAGAGTTATGTTTTTTTAAATTTATTTTTTAAACTTAACTAAACAGCCTTTCACATTCTGCATTACTATGTGGTATTGTGAGGATAGACAGTTGTTTATACTTTAATTAACCATAAAAAATTGTATGCTTTTTAAAACATCCATACAATTATCTATAAATCTGTACATTGCATACCAAAACTGTACAAGGTGACAGCTATGTAGAATTAACAGGCATTTGCAAATTAATTATAAAGTGATACATATAAAGTCGAGAGATAGAGAGAGACAGGGGATAATTATTTTAAATTAGGAATATCACTTTAACACATTGACTGCCAACTATGAGATAACTTGTAGATAGCGTTCTTTTCTAGGACACCAACTACGAGTTATTTTATACTGTGTTTACTTGCCATTTTTGTGCAACTGCGAATAAACTTATAGTATATCAGTCTTATTATTGATAGATGGCTTCTGGGAAAAGAACAAAAAAATCAATGCTGGCTTGCATAAACAGAAAATTTATTAAAAAATGAACAAAAAATATTATCCCATGACAAGGTTCCCACTCTTTTTCCAGAACAAAAATTAAGGACTTTCTAAGGACCAAAGTAACTTTTTATAAGGACCTACTTGAAATACACGACAAAATGGCCTAAACCCTATTTCATGAAGAACATATTTTAATGATTATGAACCAGAGACAAGGCATGTTCAATAAATACCCTTCAATATTTCAGAATTAAGTTTTTAAAAATTCCTAAAAATTAATATAAGATAAACCCGACAAAAACTAATTTTGAAAAATGAACATCTACAACAAGTTTTTTGAGTGATCAAACTAAAAATAAATTGTGAATAAAATCAGTAATTGTAATTATAAACAGTGTTTTCTGAATGTTTAAAGATGAGTCATATATATATTAGTAATTTTATTATATGCATATATATACATACATACTAGCTAATTATACCCGATGTTGCCTGGGAAAGAAGAAAGTTTCGGCTTTTTCTATTATATTGAATGCAAGGAAAATTAAATTTCCATAAGTAACTAAAATATCTACAAACCCCATCCTCTATGCTTCGTTTAATTAAAATCTGCATGACTGTTAGCTATTAGGAAAGGGCAGCTGACTTTATACTTTGAACCCTTTAATTATACGAAAGATTATTTGTCAAATATGTAACTAAGAAAAAACTGTCATATATGAAAACTGATTGGCAATAACATGATGACAAAGGATTTTGTTGATGGAGAAATTGATCATGTTTCAATTTAAAAATTAAGGAGTTTTTGAGGACCTTTGACAAAAATTAGTAGCTTTAAGAGCCCTTAAAAATGAAAGCAAAAATTAAGGAGTTCTTAAGGACTTTTAAGGACCATGGGAACCCTGAAGAAAAATATGTGAATAAATCGAATTGTCATTTTTAGGCCATATTTCTGAAAATTGTTGTGGCATTCAAAGTGTTAATAACTAAAACAAAGAAAGACTGGATTCATCCATGATCTTCTCACTTACTTGCATTCTTTACATTTGAAACCAAAAAACATGGGTTTATCACACAAATGACATGTTGTAACTTTAAGCGTAGAAGTAAACCTGTTAAAATAGAACAGATACAAATTATTAAGCAAGATTTTAAAGTTAGCAAAATTAAATACAACAAAGTGAAAGGTAAATACCTGTGATGGATGACATGAGCCATCCCATGAGTTCTAGGAGATCGTGGAACAGTCAAAGCAGGAGCTGTGAAAAAAAAACATTTTGAATATAAGGTAAAAACTTCAAATTTTAAAGACAGAAGCAAGACAATGGATAGAAAACTAATTAGTTCAAGTATTAAAGCATTTCTACAAGAGAATATATTATAATTTCAGAGAAACATTTAACATTATATTTAGATCAATAACAGGAACATGTAAAATGGTCAGTCACTATATTTTAAAGTAGCTACTTAACATCCAGATTTTGGCCTGAATAAACAAAATTAGGGTTGTAATATGGTTAAAATACTTGCCTGGTAATTTTAATTTCAGATAAAATATGACATATATAAGAGATAGAGATTGCAATTGATCTTTTGACTTAATGAGTGGAAAAGTACTTTAACAAAATAATAATAAAAATCACATTTAATTCTCAATACTTTTTTTAAGCAAAAAATATACTATGCAAACCAGTAATGAACTGGAAAAAGATGTGAAAGTGCCAAAATTTGATGAAAGTTGTGCAGAACTTGACATGTCAACTAAACTTCCCTTTAAGCAATTTGTTTTCACAATTTTCCCAAAGTTTTTAAAAAGGATTTTTAAAATTTATATTTCAATGCAAAAACATTTGAGAATACACAATAGACAATTTTATTGTCAAATAAATTACTGGTAGCTAAGTTAGAAAATAGCTAACCTATTTATTTTTCATGCTGTAAAATGTAACAATAAAATTCATATACTGCCATCAGCTGTTGATTGGCCATGTAAATATCTATTATAATGTCATATGATGCAAGAAAATATAGACAAGATGTTTTAATATTAAGTGTCAACCTGGTGGTATCAAAGAAGGTCTGTCAAAATTTGGTAATTGTAATAAAGTGTAGAATTATTTATAAATGAGACACAGATACACACACGCATATATATATACATATTTAAAAAATCATATATTTTATTTTAAGGAATAAATCAGCATACTTTGTAAAGAGGGATCATCAATGAAACAACCATCTGTTTGCTGATCAGGACTGACAAAAGGTGGAGACCTATTAGGTGAAGATGTTAAAGGAGACATCTGACCAAAAAACCCAGATGATTCTAAGCCTGGTTCAGTAGCTAGCCTACGCCGTGGAACATTTTCATTTTGACTGTAAAATTAATAAAAGAATTAGCCAATAGATTTAAAAGCCCCGTTTGCCTAGGTTAAAGACTGATTTTTATGAAACCATAGAACACTTGCATCATATTAACCCTCTGACTGCTCATCCCGCGATTTTAGTGGGCATGTGTTTTTCTTCCTTTTTTTAAAAAGCACATTTCGCCTTTTCACCATTTAACCAGTGGAATAAATTATATACAGTATTAAACATTTAATTAGGTAATAAATAGAAATATATGAATAGAACTATAGTCATACTAGGTAATAGAATTATAGATAGTATACTTATATATATACTTAAACTATGCAACAAAATGATATGCAATTTTTAAAGAGATCTCAGTTTACAAATAGAGCAGTCAGAGGGTTAATAGATACAAATTATGAAAAATCAAAAATAATTAAAACATAATTAATTCAATAAATACAAACATACATGAACAATTCTATGATTAAGATCACAGAATCTTTGAAAGAATTAAGAAATATGGTTAAAAAGTCCATGGATGATGGGAAGTTTAATAATATTTCTTTTGACTTTTTAAAACAAATCTTAATTATATTTCAAACTAAATGCCATTAAATTTAAACATGAGATACTGACGATTTACACTTTATGCATTACCTTCAGCTTATAGAAGTTTATTTTAATCAGTACAGTTACCAATCATGTGTTCCTAAAGTTAAGAATAGATATTAGGAATGCTGTTAGACTTTCAAAACCCTGGGACCAGTAAGTTTTAAAAATTGGATCACCATTAAAAAGATACTTAATTTATATTTTAAATTTATAAAATATCATTTATATTTATATACATAAATGATACTGTGTATATATAAATATATAAGCAGTTTAAAAGTTTTATATTTAAAAAAGTATTATTTCTGAGGTCCACAATACTGTAAACTTCAGAGGAGAGGGTGGGTGGATATTCCATAAAGTCATACTTCTGGCTATGGTGCAGAACCTAAATTATCCGATGTAATTAAAACCTAGCCTCTTTCAGAAAATTGAAGTTTTTGGATAAATGAGAAGGATTCTTCCTCATTTGTTTTAGCATAGTCTTTTAACTTTGAGATTCAGGACAGTATTATATTGTTTTTAGTGTTATAAGCACCTAATAACAGACATACCAACATTCAGGCACTTGTGTCCGAAGCAACAGCGTAGTTTGAAATTTTAACATGGTAATTACAGATTATACATAAGTACATATCTTATTGGTTTCTAAATTAAAATTTAATTTAAAATATTTAAACAGTAGTAAATTGTAAAAGGAAAATTAAAATTTATGCATTTAAAAATTTATGAGTAGGTTTTTTAGCTTTAACAACTTATTTTCCAGAACAGTGTTTCTTATAGCAACATTGACCCTGATTAAAATATTTCCATTTTTCTATCATCAGGGATTCTAGAGTTTCTTTACTCAAATTTGACCTAAATTCAGTTTGGTTTTTCCGCACAATACTGAAAACTTTTAACATGCAGCATCACTGTGTGGAAAGAGTAATATTCAGCATTATTTTTCGCAAAACTTTGCGTTTAATAGCTGAATTCTTATCTTTTAGATGTTCAAAAGTTGTTATTTTCCAGAGTTACCAATTTTCTCATTTCTCCGGAGCAACTACTGAGAATGCAGAGTAGTTGCATGTCTGTAATAAGTAAATTTTAAAAAAGCAACAAAGTAGAAAAAATAATATACCAGAATTTGAAATGCCTTTTACAAAAGTTTGAAATGAAGTTTTGTTTGGTGCAGTTTCCACTGCCTTAAACAATTGATCAAAAAATGGTTTTAAATTGAATAAACTCAGTTAATTGGGTTTCAGAAAATCGAGGATCTACTGTATAGGTGTAAACAAACACTAGGTTGAGTTTCCAAACAATTTTTACAATTGTTACAGCCACTACTGCATTTGATCTAGTTTAACCGTGAATATATGCAGTGCAGCATGGCACTATATCTCAGCTTGTTTAGAATTTCTTTAAATTTTAATGCTTTAGTAGGCTATTTATTCTCAAGAAGTTTCCATTTTTGCCACATAATTTTTCCATCAATTGAAATAAAACATTAAAACTTTTCCTTGTAACTCAATGATGGGAATTTAGCTTCTGCAATCTCTTCCTTTGCCATCCAATAAGTTGTTTGCATTTGTAGACCACCTTATTTGGAACTTTTGGACAACTGTTTTCCTGTTGCTATCTCAAAAAATTCATGCTGTTTCACAATTTTTAATGCTCTTAAATGCTGTGTTGAAGAATCTCTACCTGTTGAATCAATGTGACATATTAATGCACTCCTCTGAAAATTATCGTACTCAGATACGAATGTATTTTTTAACTTCACTTTTCTGCAAACTTTGTAAAACATATTTCTATTTTCAAATATTAACCAATTCAATTCATTTTTCCATTTCAGATTAAATGAACGTACTTTACCCATTGGGTCAACCATTATCTTAACAAAATCTTACTAAACTAATATATATATGATCTAGTTATGATTTAGCCCTACGTGTGATATTGAGAATGGCAATAAAACTGAGGGTAATTCACGACTTTGACTTGTTTTCAATTCATTTTTCATTCACACTAATCACGTTACCATATAAATAAGCATTTTCCAAATCAAAGCCCTTTAAGAATACACAGACCAGTGGTTGGGAGGCACTGATTTAGGAAATGTTCCTAGAATTTTTGTACTAAATGATGGTAACTAATAAGGGTTGAAAGGATGGATACTTGTAAAGCACTGTGGATGGGATAAGAAAATTTCCTTTGTGAATTTATGAGCAAGTGTCAAGAGGTAAAGCCATGAAACTGTACCTTCGGAATGCAAGGAAATCCTTTGAAATCTGATAAATCCTTTGTGTGCTAGCATGTAAACAACTATGTTCAATTCACCTAATATTATAATAAATTCAAACTGCTATATTCTATTATGTACACTATTAATAATACTATTCCCATAAAAATAAAAAGATTGTATACATATACCTTGTTGTAGAACTGTCTATTTGTTCAATCCTATTTGCCAAATGTTCTTCATGTGACTTGCTTTTAGTTAACGGATAAATTTCAGGTAAGAGATTAGTTTGATGTTTTTTACTGGGAGGTGGTGTAGTTGGGAATTTTTTTTCACTTTTTTTACCAGACATAGGAGGTGTAGGAGGAGGAGTATATCTTCTTTCTCTAGGAGAAGGTGTGTTGGGAGACAAAACAGAAGAATTGGGTGTTGGTGACCACGGTCCATGGTGAGCAGATGATATAACAGAGGATGAAGATGATATTGATATATGTCCAACATGCCCACTATGGAGGCTTGAGCTCATGCTTGTTGGTGGTGACTGAGGGCCATGAGTTGGAGTGCTCTTCAAAAGTTCTTCAGATGGCACAGAAGACCGAGCAGTTCGACGTTGGTGATGAGTTCTGGGTGAAGATGTTATGGTAGAATTTCTATCCCATGAGTCCCAATGAAGATCTAAATCAGCTGCTGTAGTCATTTCACCCCGAATTTGGCGTTCTGAAATGTAAATGAACTTTTAAAATAATGTACACAAATAGGAACAAAAATTTATATTTTATAATAATCTAATAACTAAGCATAATACAGGGTATCTGCCAAAATAAAATTTTTCAAATCCATGACTTTTCATGACTTTCCCTGATTTAGCAGATCATTTTCCATGACTTTAAAAAGCTTTTGTTAAAAGTATATATGAATAAAACTTCTGATGTACATACAAATAAAATATATGCTTTTAGAGAATTTACAGGAATTTTATCATAAAAAAACTATTAACTTCTTTATAAGTGTTAGTAAACTCACATAAAAATAAATTGTTGTATCTACATATCTAAGTTTAATCATATAGCAATTTTTCAATCAAAATGTTTCCAATTTGAATTCAGGGTACTTTGGTATTATTCAGGTGACCATGAATAATAGACAATTATAACCCTATAATGTTTATATACAATATCCCTAGAGATACACTTATATTTTGTCAAAAATCTTAACTAAATTTTATTAAAAAATAATTATTATATTAATAAAATTTTAATCTACAATTTAAGAAAAAAAAAAAAAACCCAGAATAATATACATTTACCCACCCATTAAGCTTTCTTGCTTTGAGTTTCCTTGGTGAACAAATTTTACTTGGCAATAGGGTCAATAGGATAATACATAAATACCAAACTCAGTAACTTCAGTTAAATGACAAGTAAAAATAGAATTAAACAATTCAATGCATTTTTTTTAATCAGTAGTTTAGCAGATCCAGGACTTTCCATGACTTTTACTCATTTTGCTTGAAAAATAAAGACTTTCCATGATAAAATTAATCCATTGTCTAAATAGATGATTTTCCAGGTGCACAGAAACCATCATAATAGTAATATTGAGTTGCTCTCTGTAAAATGAATTCTTAATTCAACTGAACACTATTAACTAAATTGTTGGCAAATAGCTAAGGATCATTTTTTGAAATAAATAATCACATGGAATAATTGAGGAAATGGAACTAAGTATATGTAATAGAAGTAGTATTATATACGTAATAAAAGAAGTGTTATATTTATCATTCTAAATTATATAGATTTCACCACATGCAAAAGAAGGTTAACAAAAACATTAATAAATTTCTCCTTTGAAAAATTTTAATCCCTCCCCCCACAAAAAAAATCTTTCATGATGGGAAGATGAGATATATCAGTCACTCAATAAGAAACACGTATTCCCCAGACAACTGAATATATTTTGCATTTATTATTGATGTTGTCTACTAAACTGCTGGGGTCTCCTTAGCATAAAGTATCTCATTCCTCTCGAGGTAATTTTCAGTTCTTTAAGAACTATGCCCAGCAAAAGCATTTCAGATATGCTTTATACACATTCTGGCACACATTGCTGTCCATAAAGTCTGGATATATTTCACCCCTAAAATGATGAACATAATCAAGAATAATATCTCTCTAATACACCACTATGATGTAATAGTACCTAGCTCAAAGATGTGAAGTAGAGATTTACTCTTGTGCATAACACCAATCTATACCATCACACTTCAAATTGATGATATTAATGAACGTCTGGTGGCTAGAAAAACTTCTTACAGTGAAGTGGGACTCACCAGAGAAGATCCCCCTGGACCACTGTACCTAACTAAATTCCTTATAGCAATATAATTTTTCTTGATGATGGCATGGTTAAAATGAGATGCATTGAGTAAGTTTCTGTAAACAGACAATTGGCTTAACAAAGAGAACACAGAAAAGATTCTGGCATGTATGCATGTACCAGTACGAGTTGCAAGGTCTGCAGCTATTTTTCTAAAAGTGAGATTTCCATTCCTTTTTGCTCCTATACTACAGATAAAAATAGATTATATAAGGTGTAGTTTTCCTTCTGTGACCACCACTAGCATGGTTTCATACAGCATTTCTGCTTTGAGAAGCCTTTTCTTTTAATTATGTGATAACACTTGCATTGCTATGGCCATAGTAGTGAAACTATGATCTTCTTTGCTCACCTACAATTATAAATACACCATTGGTGTCTTGCACTTAATTATTCCTATAGAAGGAATCTGCGACATAAGTTCAATAACCTACAGCACTATTTTTATCAAGCATATAACTCTATGATATATCATATTTAAAAAGAGTTTTAGTACACTGCCTTTAATCACATACCGCTACCACAGTATGCACTTTTCATTTAATTTTATTATATTGTTCCTTGGCAATTCTCAAATGGTATATATCAGCAATTACTAATCAAGTCTTAAGCATTAGACTTTAAAAACTTAAAGGCTCAAATATAATACCTTATAAAACCTAGATTTCAGTCTTTTCACCTAATTTACACAATCCTTGTTCTATAATGATGCCATATTTCTTTCTTCATAACTAAAAATATGACATAAACCTACTATGTTCTCTGAATCAAGAAATCAGAAGTACACAAAAGAGTTGCCATTTTTTTGTCCAATTGTACCATGTTATGCTTTTATGGCTATCGGCAATTTAAAAGAAGTCTAGTTTATAAAAATAGATTTTTAATCTTAATAAGAAAAAGAATTTCTTTTTTTATAAAAGGAACTTAGTCTTAAAATTTAATCCAAATTTGTAAAAATATATTAAAGTGTTTGCTTTCCAAAGGGAGTTATCACTTTAAACCTACTTCAAGGAGAGAATTTTTGTTTTTCATCCTACTGTATCTTCTTTTTTACTATCCAAAGCACTTGAAATTTTCAGCATTTGTTCTATATACTTAAACATTATCATGATTTTGTTCAAAAAATTAAAAAGCGATTCTTTAATAAATTTAAAAGTTTGCTGATACTTGCATGCAGACATAATCATAATCTTGAGTTTACTAATATTTTTTGTAAACAAGCATTAGGTATAATTCTCCACCTATTTACAGTAACTAATTTTACACCAAGAGAGAATTTTCATGATAATCTAAAAAGCCATTTAAAAATAATATTTTAAGTGCTATAAATATCAAAATTGAAAAGGTAGATGCAGTGGTCTTTGTTGCATCATAATGCACTTATTTTGAAAATTTGATATCAGTAAATACAATAGTTTTTTTAACACTTTGCCTTAAAACAACGTATGGGAGACATGATCGTACTGCTGTGCCTAAAATGAGAACCTCGTATCACACACGTGATGATTCTGTCTGGCCAAAAGTGAAAAGCTCGTATCAGACATGTTATTGTTTTTAGGAAAGAAAGTTTTTGTTTGTTACAATTGCAATATAAGAGTTGGTCGTTTATTCTTAGGCGCAATTGCAATAGAGTATTATATTATATGCCATAACTAATTAACTGTTGGTGATTAAAAAATTCTTCAAAAATCTAAAAATTTAACCTAATGGCAAAAAGGAAAATTGATACTAATAACGGTGCTGAAGTGTCCTGATTACACCTTAGAAACTGAAACAGATATCAATTTGGATACACCTGAAGATAGCATTGTAGTTTGTCCTGTAAAAAAATGTGTGCAAAATTTAGTGAGTGATGAAACTGCTTCTGGTCACGATGCCTGAGAAAAGCTTTCATCGAAAGTGCCACACACAATCGTTACTCGATTCATAAGGCAAGAGGTTATGTGTGTACAAGTTGAAAAACATTATTTTGAGTAAAATGCAAAAAGTTAAATGATCTTACTACATTTTTCTAGTGCAACATATAAAAAAAAACATTCACAATCACAGACTACATTTGAACGACAATGTGTAAAACAGCAGTAGTCCTATGTTAGTTATGCACATAGCTTATGGCAAAGTAGGGGTAGTAAAAAACCATTCTCTAGTCTTGTATTCTACACTGCAGGATTAGTGCTAACAGGTATAATGGGAGTTACCAGTTAGCATTAACTTTGTTTAATTTAGTCTCTCTTGGTGAACAAACTAGTCTATCTGGGTATATATATAATTAATAGCAAGTGTGCCTGTACTTCGCTATGGGAAACTTAGTATATTACTTTTAAACAAAAATTTTTTTTTTCATGAATAACGAATGATAGGTTTTTATTTGCCTATAAGGGTCACTGAAATTTGTACTTTTCGTTGTTAGAATATTGTTGATAAACATTTCACTGTAACGCAAAAATTAACCAAGAATTAAAATCAAAATGAGTTCTTATATAAAAATGCTATAATTTGCGTCGCATAGAAATGAAAATTAATCAATTTATATTTAAATTTCCAGGTCAAATCGAATTGATACTACGCAGACGATGTTTAAATAATATAAAATAAGAAATGAATAAATGAGATATTTAAAGGAATGACATTATAATGATAAAAGAAATATCGTTTTCACCTATTTATTATGTGATAAATTGATAATTTTAATATCTTACTTTTAACCGATGAAGACTGCACTTAAAACAATTACATGGGATTAACAGAATGACGTCACATTGCTAGAAATTATTGCTTTTTTCACTTAGTTATGATGCGAAAAATTAAAGAGTTAATCGTTTGCATTTAACCAGGGAAAATAATGCTTGGAATAATGACATGAAATGCTCGAAAAAGGGAGAAGGAATGGATTTCGAAAGTTAAAGTTTTTCAAAAACCTTCCTAGGGATACACCTAATAATTTTCCAAATTTTCACATCGATTGGATGTATGGCTTTTGAGTCTATCGAGTACAGACAGACAGACACAAATTCATTTATATATATATAGATAGATATAGATTTACCTTTTATTACATTTTAAAAATTTGGTTCTCATGAGGGGCTAAGTTGGTCAACATTAACCTATACTACTAGCATAACCCCTTGCGAGTTACATCAAGCTTTAAAAACTAATGTCCTTAGAAAATATGCCTAAACTGATGGGTTTGAAAATTAGCAGATGAATTAATATGCATATGCATACTATAAGCACTGAATGTTAAAAGACAAACAGTTTGGATCTTACAAAATAACAGATTAAATACTAAAAACATATGTTTCAACTATATCTCTAAAATAAGTTTAGAGTATTTTTAGTACTTTTGTAATGCCAAAATCTTATGAATAAAGAAATAAATGGCACCAAATTAGATTTAATCAATTCTTTTAACAATCTGTATATGCCTAAAAAGTACCTAAAAATAAATCAAAAATTTCTTAAACCACTTAAAAATAGTTTTTTTTTTCTTGAAAACCATATTATCTATATGATGATATACATATTCATTCATACATGCATATAACTTATGATAGTATAAGCAAGCTTTTAAACAGCAAAGAAAATTTTGCCAGAGATAAGACGAAGAGTTTTTAAGACAAATAGCTGGAATATTGACTAACATAATCTATCAGAAACACAATTTGATAATAATTCTCTTTCTTTCAAAAGCAATAAGAAGCTATAAAAAAAGAAAGAATAACAGAAACAGAAAACAAGTCAATATAAAAATAATGCTTAAAAATATGATTTCCCAAAATAATTTGATACTATGATAAATTTTGTGATACCTGTATATGCTTTCAAATTTCTAAGAGCAATCAAAAAACGTCTCTTTTCTTCATCTTTTGCCTCAGAGTTATGCATCACATCCTTTACTTCTTGTTCAGGTAATTTCAAAAGCAACTCCATAGTGGTTATTTTTGTGCTAATGTACTAAAATTGAGAGAAAAATATATTTAGAATAAGAATAAAAATTATTATATAAAAGCCAAAAACAAATTAATCAAAAGATGATCTAACTATCATGAGTCTTAATGCAATATTATACAATTATTAGAAGATTTTTTTTTTATTTTAACTGATAAAAAGTAGTTTAATCTACCAAAAGATCTAAACAAAGTTTTAAATAGAAAAATGATGAAACAGATTCAAAGAGGAAGAATAAACCTTTAATCAGTAATTCAGCTTTCCCATAATAAATGCTTTCATTAAGCAATAACATTACTTCTTTTGTACAACATTGACAAAAAGAATGAGGTTATGGTTGATTTGCTATATGAGGGCAAATAAGACTGGGACCTACTGCTTAAGAGCCGATTATGAATAGTTAAAAGCATCCATACAAGATGTGGCATTCAAAATCACAAACTCTGATTACACACAGCAGTGTCCTACCAATTTGGTCATCACAGCAAATTGGGATAAGAAAACAAATTTGAATTACACAGCCCTGGTTTGTTTTAAGCACTATGGATAACTATTTTAGCAATACAAGTACTAATTAAGACTGCTGCTTAAAGCCAATTCAGGCTACAAACTTTCATATCATTGGTGGGATTCAAACACAGATTAGGCTATATAGGTGTGAAAACCCTTTAAATACACTTTCAGAATATTTTAACCATACTTGAAAGTACTTCCTCTCCAGTTTTATTGTTACCTTTCTGTACCAGTTTGAGTTTGAATTCCACAGCCAACATGGATATTAGTAGCCATTTAGAATCAGTTTTAAGCAGCCCATCCTAGTTTGATTAACCCTTGTATAACAAAACATTTACCATAGCATAAATTAAAGTTAAGTATATGCACAGTTATTTACACATAAAAATTGTAATTCAGAGAAAGTATACACATGTACTCAGTTTTTGTGATATCTGAAATAAAATAATTGCTTATTTACAAGTTCTTGTTAGAATAATTTATAAAATCTATTTTCTAATCATGTAACAAGACAGCTGTACATCATGAACATAGTACTCATGAATACCATAATTTCGCACGTATAGTCTGTGGACCATCTGTGTTTAAAAAGCAAATTTCTTCAGCTGCAGATGATTTGCTGGTTGTTCATTGCTCAAATTCTCAAATTTGGATGAAGGTGGGGAAAAAAACACATTGCGCAAATGGCCAATGATCAAATGTAAACAAAGGCAAAACTCATGAGACATCAAGAAAACATTGTATCATATTGATAATATACCACGAAAAAAAAATAAAACCCATAAAGCAGAACAAATCAGTAGTAGCAAGTAGCACAATCTTAAATTGTGTCCTGGAGTACAGGAAAATATCGATAGTCCCTATTTACAGCTCCGATTGACAACACTGAGTGGATGGTTCCAAGACCGAAGGTCATTTCACCACGAGGACTGTAAACAATTTATAACATGGAAGCTTCTTGACATCATTCCCAGTTTCTTTAGAACCAACACAACACATTGATAAAAATAACCTTGCACAAATAAATGATGATCAATCCACAGGTGATGGTAACTGAATTTATTCTTAAATATCATCACTGAATTAAAAAACACTTCTTAAAAACACATTAAGTTTAACATAAAAAAACAGGCATCTTCAATAAACATAGGACATATAGAGAAATGAGACACAGTTTACTAATCATCAAAATAATACCACCACAGCATAACAAGCGACTTGCCTTTATATATTCAGCTGGTTGTGAAATACAGGTCACAAAACAAATTATCATGCCACGAGGGCTTCTTCACGGAATAGAAGAAAAAAACAATTAGAAAGTGCTGGTTAAATTGAAACTAAACTGAAGGTTACTTTAACAAAGATGTTAATCAGTGTATGCTGGAAACAAAAATAAACAATATAAAGTTAACAAGGGCTACTGGTAAAAGTGTTTTATTCATAATTTTGATTTATGGTAATATTGGTTATTCATTATATGTTTGAAACATTGACAATGTTTTACTGTTGATTTCAATACTGAAAATAATTCAGAAGGACCGACGAGAAAGTAGTGGAAAATTGGCGTAAGCAAAAGGAAACATAAATGAGATGAAAGCGATCCAATCGTTGTGGAAAAATACAATGGCCTGCATTAGAAGATGATTTACATAGCTGGGTTCTCGAACAGAGAAATGTAGGCTGTTTCTTCCATTAAAATTCGTCTCTGAGGCTATGGCAAAAGAAATGATTTCTAATTTTAAAAGTAGAATTAATTGAGTCTAATCCAGACTTTTCGGCACTCTACTGTACTTAAGATTTTATTCTTAAAATGATTTAATATTGTCATACTAAAATACATGTTTTTGCACATATAGTTCACAGATTTTCTTGTGGTGGAGACTATCTGATGATTTATGAAATTAAACATCGAGCCCACAGACTATATGTGCGAAATTACGGTACTATCTTAATATGAATCATGTTTATACTCATCTTTGAATATAAAATCAAACATTTATTTTAATAGCAGAGGGGCAGTTGCTTGTTAAGCATTCACCCTTACAAAGATGCAGATCCTGTTAATCAATTTTCATTATGAGAGCACCATATACGCAGTTAACACTACAACGTAAAACAAAAAAGGTCTATGAAATTTGGAAGCAAGAACCAAGCAGAAAACCCCCAGACTTGCTTTCTCACAGGTATTGTTTGGAAATTTGGAAGGCAATGCAACTGCAAATCTATTTTATGTGCTCTAATCCCCATTAATAAATATGGCCAGCTTGAGCCATGAATCTGCAATCTTCTGTTTATAAGATTGTTGCCTTTGCTGACTGTGGTTGTAAAATCAAATACAGAAAAAATTGTATTTAACATGTAGGACTTCTTAATTTAAAATGATGAGAAGATATTAGTCACTCACAACAAACTTTCAGGTTTTAGAAAAATGAATCTAAATAAAAACAGATATTTAAAAGTTAATTACTTAGTATGTAGGATAAAAAAAATGCTTAACATACAATTTCTTCAAGAAATTAAGTAAAAATTTAATGGTTGAAAATTAAATTACATAGAATTTATGAAAAAGCAATAAATTTTCTAAAATTTCATTCTGCATATATAGTTACAACAATCTTTTAATTTTATGATTATAAGAAACAAAGTACTAAAATATCAAAGATTGGTGGCAAATACTTTTAAGTTACAAAAACCATCCTTGTTTAAATGTATGCATAAGGATTTTATATAAGTATTAAAATATAGAAAGATGTAAATACATAAATCAAGCACACGCAACTGAAATTTATATGTTTTAGTCCTCACAACAGATAACCTTCTTATGACATTAAAAAGAGACCAAAATAGGGAAGCAAAAGGGACCTAAAGTTTAACACTTTATTTCAAATGCAGGATTTTCTGGTACTTCAGCTAGGTAAATTTCATAATGGAAATATATATATATATATATATATTAAAAAATCCACACATTGTTATTATTTTTAAAACCACAGTATGGTAGGCCACAATGCCAACGGTACAGATACAACATTTACACTTGGCCGAACGATGGCCGACTGGTTAGGGTGCTAGCCTTCAGTACCGGAGTTCATGGGTTCGAATCCCACAGTGGCATGGATGTTCGTAGCCATTCGGAATCGGCTTTAAGCTGTAGGTCCCAGTCTCATTAGCCCTCGTGTTGCAAAAAGTAGACCATAGCACTCCAAATCAAATCAAACCAAACCAACATTTACACTTTAGTCACCAAATTTGGCAGTTTTTTTTTCAGCATTTTGCCGGGTGATCATAGGTTAGCTTTTTCTACCCTGACATTGAAGCTTTGTAGTGGCAACCCTGGTTTGTTCTTCAGTCCCATTGATTCATGTGTTTTCTGATGTCACCATCTGTTGCTTTCGAACAAATTCTTTCTAGTTATTTCCATAGCCTTTGCCTTACAGGATTCCTGGAGTTCAGACATGCTGTCTCGTATGGTCAGGTTGTAGATTTTTTTTTTTTTTTTAGTTTGTTTCTTTCTAGTTAAGCATTATGGATGTTGTTTTGAAAGTTTTGGGTATAATTGACATGGTTAAGAAATATCAGGAGATTTTGCGGGGATTATGCAGCTCGTGGAGAGGGCAACGTGTATGTAGGAATGAATGTGTAATAATAATATAATCAACTTTTACTTTGTATTTGTTAAACAAGAGGGAATTATTTCATAATTTTTTAAGAGATGTCGGTCTTCTAAATTTAATTCTTATTAAAATATGTGTGTATGTAACATGTATTTATTGTTGTATGTAATCATCATTAAGAGGGGGTTGAAAAAGGAAAAAAAAAAACCCATTAAAAATTTTTAATTTGTTTTAAGGAATTTTTAAACATTTATTTTCTATACAAACACATTATAAAACTCAATTTTGGTGTGATCATATAGTTCTTAAATAGTAAAAATCTGTAAAATATATGCTGTGTCAATTTTTGTAGAATTTTGTAGTATCTTTGGTTTTTTTAAAGCCATATGTTTTTTTTTTTTTTGTGATCATTCAGAAAATGCCATTTTCTGCCACCATTTTTGTTTCATGACTTTCAAAAATGTTTTTTTTTCCCCTCATGATTGCCAAGAAAAAAACATGGCTGCTGGAAGAGTGTAGATATCGCATCTGTTCGATGCCAACTCATATACAAAAAAATCCAAGCGTAAACTAGCAAAAATTAGTTTAGAAATGGCTACTTAATGTTTTATAATTAAAGTTTTCTTGTACACACTTATAGATGTAATACAAGTTTTAAATTTAGTCAAATATAGTTTAAAAAAAAAACCCGCACATTTTTTTTAATACAATACTTTGTACAAGGAAGTAAAAATAAATCATTCTTTATAAGAAATAACAATTGAAATTTCTGACTGAGGAAAGGATGATGTCAGGAGTGGCCCTAAGCCTAGTTTTCTATCTGGGGCAACAAGTGACTACAATTTGTAAAACTTTTTTTTCATTAGAAAAATTTGTATAAAAATATTTTACAAGACAATTCTTTATAGCTTGAAAACTTGAAACATATTTATTTTTATTGTGGTTTTATAAGATTCAATTGAAATGCCAAACAGTAATTTGTTTTATTGGGAGGAGAGACATATAATTTCACACTTTTGTCCAGAACAATAAAACTGCTATAGTCAGCCCTGATGATATGTACTAGGCTCTGAAGAGTGTATCCATTTAAATTAAACTGTAGTCCTAGAAACAAGACTAAGTGAATGGAAAACACACATATACTAAAAGAAACAATGACACACATAAGACATTACAAAGTAAAGAAATCAGAGTTTGGAGAAAAATAATTGCAAAACCAAGTTTTCTTGTAAGCCAAGGTATTATTTTATATCTTAAAAAGTTTGACCCTTGTTTTTTACATTCATGTGCAATTATATATACAACTGAACAGGCATAAAATAAGTTATTAACAGCACAAACAACTAGATTTATATCAAAATTTTACACCTCTATAAATTTTAAATCATTTAATAAGTTTAAATTTTAAAACAGTTGTAAAATCATCAGAATCTCTATAAAAACTGTCCAATGAAAAGTATTTATTAAAAAATATATTGATTTTAGTTTTTTTAAACTTCAGTTTTCTATACTGGATTGTTTTTAAACAATATCGTGACAATAGTCTCAAATATAGATAGTATTTATACTTAGTAAAATCAAAATTGTGTCACCAGCAAAATATACATACACACAAAAAAAGTTGATCAAACTAAACTAATTCAGAGATATAATAAATGTATGGGAGGTACTGATAAGAAAGGCCAGAATATTGCAAATTAAATGTTTCATTCACAAGAAGTGGTGGTGGTTATTTGTTTTTGTAGTTAGACTGATATTCAGTTATAGATATTTATTATACACGCATATTTATTTATTTATTTATTTATGTACATATATATATCACAAGTATCTATGAATTTTTTTTAATCTTCATGACAGAGAACAACTGACATAATAAAGAAAGAAAGGTAACAGGGTTCCCTCTCTTTTTCCAGAACAAAAATTAAGGACTTTTTAAGGACCAAAGTAACTATGAGGACCTACTTGAAATACATGACATAACAGCATAAACCCTATTTCCTGAGGAACACATTCTAATGATTATGAACCAGACGAGGCATATTCAATAAATGCCCTACAATATTTCAGAATTAAGTTTTTAAAAATGCCTAAAAATTAATACAAGATAAATCTATTTTACAACACCTAATTTTGAAAAATGTATATCTAAAGTTTTTTGAGTGATCAAACTAAAAATAAATTGTGAATAAAAACATTATAAACAGTAGTTTCTGAGGGTTTAAAAAGGACTCTTATATAGCTTATATTTATATAAATTATATTTATATAAGAGTTTATATATATATATACCAGCTGATTATACCTGGCATTGCTTGGGAAAGAAGAAAGTTTTAGGCTTTTCTATTACATTCAATGCAAGGAAAATTAAACTATCATAAGTAACTGAAATATCTACAAACCCCCAACCTTCATGCTTCGTTTAATTAAAATCTGCATAACTGTTAGCTATTTAGACTTTATACTTTAAACCTTTTCAGTATGCGAAAGATTATTTATTTGTCATATAAAAACTGATAGGAAATCACCTGAGACTGTCGATCTCGTTGATGGAGAAATTGATCACTGTCCAATTTAAAAATTAAGAAGTTTTTAAGGACCTTTGACAAAAATTAAGTAGTTTTAAGGGCCCTTAAAAATGAAAGCTAAAATTAAGGAGTTCTTAAGGACTTTTAAGGACCATGGGAACCCTGTGTAAATACAAAATGTCATTTTCTTATTTGGTTTCTGACCCAAAAGTGCGGTAAAGGGCTCTACAATAAGATAATCATATCCATGAAATTTGATAATAAGTTTTAACCATCATAATGTGATGAGTTATCTAAATGATTATGTATATATACAGGGTTCTCATCATAGGAGAAAAAATAGGTGAGAATCTCCCCTTTTTTCCAAAACAGAGTAAGATTTCCAAATATTAAGAAAAAACAAAACACTGAAAAAAAAAATTCTAACAATATTCCCAACTGGTATAAAATAATAAATTTGATTGTTGCAAAAATTGGATCCTAGTTAGGGTGGTTGTTATTCTACAGTGGGATGTGTAACACTTGTTTCGTCTGAGAAAGAATACCTACATGTGCTAATATGAAGTGTGCTATAGTTTAATACCAGTTCCACATGGAAAAGGTCATGTTTTTAAAACAATGTCTCCTACCCTCTCTAGGGAATGCTGATAATGTCTCACTATTCAGCAAGATGTATGAAGCATTTTGGTGTGTTGAAGTATATATATATATATATATATATATATATATATATATATATATATATATAGAGAGAGAGAGAGAGAGAGAGAGAGAGAAAGCGACAGATTGGTAGATATACATTGAAATTTAAGTAGCAGCAAAATATACCATATATATATATATATATATATATACAATGTATTTTCTCAAGCACTTAGCTAAATCATAAGAGAATGATTAACTGAGAAATTATGTAAATATTGTAATAATGCAATAAAATGAATAACATACCACATTTAAATCAAAGTAAGTTTATGTTGCTTGAAAATGCAAAAATCTAACAATTTCTCACAATTCCTTTTAACTTTTAAGATGCTAGTATTTATTAAAATCAACTGTTAATTCTGAATAGGCAGTACTAACAAATGGTACCAGGAAAAACACTTCTTCAATTAAACAATTAAATTTTAATAGCATAAGAAAATAAGCATTAAACAAATACAACTTTAATATTTAATGATGTACAGTGTGGCTTATAATCACAAATAAACAAATAAGTTTAGTACTAGAGAGTAATAATATATTTCATTTCTATTAAATTCATTTGCAAGTAAATATCAATATATAAAATGAATGAATTATATTTAGTGCCAAATTTTCAATAATAGAAAGACAGGATTCAAAGATCAACAATCAATGCAGTAAACATAGGTAAATTTTAAAGAATACAGATTATTTATCAAATACACAACCTATTTAATAAGATATAAACACAGTAATTTCATAATACTTATTTAAATACAAAAGCAATTAACAGTTTATACGAAAAAGTATGTATGTAAATACTGTAATTACCTCTCTAGATTTTGGGCTGAGACCAACAACTTGAAGCCACTTTTGCAATCGAGGATATTGAACTAATTCTGGAAGGGATGCACTTTCTGGACATTTCAGCTTTGATACTAATTGCCGGCTAAATAACTTTATTAATTTACTCTGCAATAAAGAAAAACATCAATTTATCTGGATGTACACAAACTACTAAATTGCTTGCACAATTAAAAAACTCGCGTTATTACATCACAATATGTCTCAATTAATACGGAGAAATAATGCAAATTTTCATAGTGGGCACACAATGCACAAATCGGAGATTCTTCGAATTGTTGTGGCCCTTTAAATGTGGATATGCGATGACTGGGTTAGTTAAATGATTAATAAATTGCACAGAATTTAATTATTACATCGAGCTAATTATCTGCTTTTATTCACTGACACAAAACTTACTTCAACAGTTCTAATTTCATGCTGTGTTAATTCGGCACTAGGAGCACATTGTGTTCGTAATCCGTCAAGATGTTCCGCATTTATATCTATCATAGCTTGAGCGGTATTGCATGCTTCTATCGTTTTCTGAACGTTGTCGTCGATTTCGCTGTCAGCCATGATTCTAGTACGGAGTTTCTGTTGTTGACAGACATCCGTGCATGATGACTGCAAACTGCAATTTGGAACAAATTACAGACTAACCAAGCAATATATATTTCCATCCTTCTGACTGCTAAGAACAGCCAGCCATGATGGACTACTTAACTAAGCACAACCATCTCTGAAGATGGATATAGCCGGAATGAGTAACCCTTTCAGGTTATCATGTGTAACAGCCAAAATAATCTATACTCCGTGGTTGCTCTATCTTTCAAATGCAAGGTGTTCAGTAAACTTATTTTAGCATTCAGATATACCTGAATAATGAAAGATTCAGAAGATCTGATATATTCAAAGTCATACATAGAAGGGAAAAGAATCACAGGTTTGCTTTCTTTTAGTATTCGATTTTATACTTATTTTATGGACATACCTTAATATTTTCAAAAGGGTTCAACGTCCATAATAATACAAAAATCATCACTATTCGGCTATGTGAAAGCATATTTTTTTAAACAGGGGCTTTCCATTATATTAAAATAATCCAGTTTATATGGATGCATATCTTAGAGAAAGGATTCGTTATAAATTAGAAGGTATTTGCTTGATCTCCTTCCTCTTATGTGTTCTTATTAAATAAAAAAGTAAACTATGGCGCTCGCTCAAGACAAAAACCAAGCTAAAACCTATCGTTTCAAAAATATTATACAGTGGTGGAAGAAATTATAAAGCCGCTTGAAAATATGATATAATTAAAAAACAAAAGATCAGATATTATGAAATTACATACATATATATTATATGCTACAAGGAACTAAAGGAAAAAATAAATTCATTAATAACTACATTAACAAATGATTTATACACTTAAGAAAATTTTCTACACAAAAAAAGTTGGAAACAATTATAAAGTGGATACATGCATTTTAGCAGTAATCGATTTGAGACCCTATTTTATTTCTGGGTGTGACTAGTTTCTTGTTCTTTGAATCTATCAAAGTACTTGCATCAATATTGCTCCAGCAATTTTTAATAGCATTCGTCAAATCTAACTTTGAATTAAATTGTGTTCCATTTTTGTAAACATTTTGTACTAAAATTCCGCAAAGATACATTTTATGAGATTCCGATAGGAGCTATTAGCTGGAAATTGAAGGCATTTCACCTGATTAGATTATAACCAAGATTTAGTTAATTTCGAAACATGAATGGAAGTGTTGTTCTGCTGAAATATCCAATCTCCTGAAGTTATAAGAGGAATAATGGGTAATAAATTATCTCCTAACATATTTTGATACACAATTGAATTCATTTTATTATGCATGAAAACAATTGGAGTGGTTTCCACAGGCAGCAAATGCAGCCCAAAACATTACAAAGTCACCTCCAAATTGACGCTTTGAAAGAATATGAGGCTCCAGTCGTAAATCATGCTAAAATAATAGTCTCCGGGTCCATCGAAATTAAATTTATTTTCTTCGGAAAAGACAACATATCTCTAATTTGTGCCTTCGGTTAAATGTTTTCGGTCAAAGTCTAAAAGAGCATTTTTGTGGTGCTTAGAGCGTACAGGAAGACCGAAATCCCGAAGATTACGGTAGTAATTACTACCGTAATCTTCGGGATTTCTGAGAAAATTGTTTAATTCAGCCTTGAGCCTTCCTATTTTTCTTGCAATATTAGAACAAGAGATTCCAGCATTATTTAAAGTTAATATTTATATTTGTTTATCATCGGATAACATTTTTCCTCTTGGAATTGTATTAAACACACCAAATACAAAATGAATGCACTTAACACGTTTACATTTACCTGAACTTTCAAAGCGACCTGCTTTCTCAAGTCTGGCATTAATTAATGCCAGACTTGAGATGCCAGTCTTATTTGACTTTTAAGTCAAATAAGACTAGAACCATTGGCTTTGCAATTTTTTTCCAAGTTATTTTTCATTGGTTGTAAGAAATTAACATAATTCATGTTCCCCTTTCTTTTTTTCTAATCAAAGTTTATGCGCATTACTACGATGTTGATCATGTAAATGAAAATAGAATTTGCGTTATCAACAATTCCATTACTTTTTGACTTTTCTAAATTTTCCTATCAGATTCATAATTTTTTACAGCATTGAATAGGGTGACCAGATGTCCAGGTTCATGATAAAATATACCGGTATTCTGAAACTTCCGTATTTTAACGAGATCTCTTAATTATCCTAATTAAACTTTTCAAAAAAGATTTAATACGCTTCGTTTCTTTGAAAGAAACCCCAAATCTGATTCAGATTCTCAACTGACAAAGAAACTACTTGTCATCTGATTAGTGCCTACCCATTCTTTCCCTATTCATTCTTTTCACCCACTCACCCGACTCAACTTTGCATTGAAATGAAAAATAGAGGAAATCTGAGGCATCACATCAAGCTGAAGAAAATTTCATGCTATCCAATATTATTTGGAAAACTTTTAATTGGTAGTAGATGGTAAAGCTAAATCAATAGAATTTCATGGAACTACAGAATTTTTAGTAAATTGTTGTGAATTATTTTATAATGAGTGGACAAAATGTTTTATAAAACACAATGTATTTGTAAGGTAAGATATAGTTTAGAAAACTTAAGATATTGAGGGACACAAATGTTTTTCTAAAAAGTCCAAGTTTTTGCGTGGTAAAGGTTAGAATACCCAATGCCCTCTAAGAAAACGGTACACTTTTGATAGAGAACATAAAGGGAGATTAAAATACAGAAAAGCAAGCTTATTTAATTATACAAAAATAGTGAAGTAGTCATCTAAAACTACTACTAGTAGAAAATAAGAAAATGTAGTCATATATGGGCATGCTTGGGAACTAAACACTGGGGATTCCGCGTAAGATTGACCACCTAACCGGAACTTCGCACCCCAGGGCCTTTGGTCACGCAAACAGAGATTGGCACCGTAAGCCTTGGCCCCCTAGGGGCTGTTGAGCATTTTTTTTTTAAAAGTCATATATGGAAAATTCTTCATTTGAGTTCTGTTATCTGAATTATACACAATATGAATTCTAAAGTTTTTCGAAAGGTGTTGATTTAATATATCTACTTTTAAAATTTATAGCTATTTTATAGCTTATACTCGAAGTATCACTACGGAGTTTCACTGCCGCATAAAAGCATGTGTTGTGTGATGAAGTCGGCTGATACAATGTAATCACCCTGATTGTTTGATAGCTGTAGCAGATGTTGTTCACAACAATGCCTTAATTTTAAGTTACTGAAATATGTTTTTGTTTGAGTAATAAATAACCTGTTTTCAACGGAGCCCATTGGACGTATCGTATTTTTTATGCTGCACCAATCACATACATCAATTCCACTGTTATTATTTAAATAACTACACTTTGAATTACTGGTAGGAAAGATAACAATTACAATAGTAAAAACAGGAGTAGTAGTTATATAATATTTGGGGCTCTGGGGTCAAAAAGTAGGAAGAAGGATATGAAGGTAGGAAGAAGGAATAAGAAGGTTAAAGAAATGACGTCATAATGCTAGAAAAATGTTATTTTTACCTATTTGCTGTGTGATAAATTGATAAATTTAATCGCCCGCTCTTAACCGGGGAAAATAGGAGTTGAAATATTGACATTAAAAGCTCGAAAAGAGGGGAAGGGGTCGATTTCGAACGTTTTAAAGAAGACACTATTTTTTACTGTAATATGAAGCATATTTATACCAATTTATTTTAGAATCGGATCGATAGTTTAGGAGAAGATAAACATTACTCTCTTTGAATTTTGCTAACTATGGATGCCTCTATCCATTCCAGGTCCAACCGCTTCATAAAATCGTGAACAGACGTACAGATAACTTAGGCTATTATTATATAGGGGATTATTTAAATTATGCCTTATTTTCCTAAGTTTTATCAATGAAATGAGATATTACGTAAATGATTTTCTTTTATATTTGGCTTAAATTATAGATTAGTTACATATGTGATAATTTTAAATTGAATCAACTATTCTTTTTTTTTTTTTTTTTTCAAGATAATTCTCAGCCAAAAAACAAACTATTTTTTTACCTACCTCATAAGGTACTTTACAATTTTTGAAAATTAAAAATTTTACTTATCCCGTCATATGACGGGCTGTATGCTAGTATTTCTATAATATTAACTCTCGAGTTTCCTCGGGCTGTAATGTGGACTTTGAGTTAAATTTTCTTTGGCATTACTAAACTATCAAATGATAGGACAATTTCCTGGAGCTGTAACGAGGGATTTCGGTTATAAAATTATATACCTTGAAAGATAGATCGGGTTATCGGATGCCCGTTGACGTTATATTCCTTAAAAAGGCGCGATTAAGTCTCCGGTTTTAAACTAAATATCCACATTTGTTTACAGAATTAGTTTACTTTTCCCTAAGAGTTGTGTAGCTAACTCTACTTTAAGCTAGATTTTACCTTTCGTGTAAAATTTAATTTTGAATTAAAATGCTATTTCGTAACTAAACGTTATTGTAATCAAGATAGCCGATTAAGTTAATTCTTATTAGGACGTTAATTAAGCCGGAAAACGTAAAAATTATACCAAAAGAATGGCAATTTGAGGATTAGGTCAGAACTTAGAAGTGGAAGCAGGGCCGTAGCCAGAAATTATATTCGGAGGAGGACCAAGGGAAAAGACATTGATTTCTGTGAATAATACTACAGAAAAAAACAGGTTTTTTATGCATGTTTATCCCTTATGAACATCATAATACAATGCGGTTTTAAAATATCAAAATGATTAAAAAAGGATATAATGAACAAATTTAAATCCTAGAATAAGTAATAAAATAACTGCACAATGAATTTAATAATAAAATTAAAATTGAAAAGGTATAAATTCTAATTTTTAAAAACAGAAGTATAACCAAACAAAAAGAATAATTGCCTTGAAGATTTTTAAAAACTTCACAATTTCTTCCGATTGTGCATCTACATTGTGATGTGTTGCTGTGGTTTGGTTTGGTTTGGAGTACTACAGTCTACTGTTTTGCACACGAGGGCTAATGAGACCGGGACCTACTGCTTAAAGCCAATTTCGAACGGCTACGAACATTCATGCCATAGTGGGACTCGAACCTACAAACTCTGGTACCGACGACCAGCGCCTTAAACAATCGGTTAGCGTTCGGTGATGTGTTCCTGCGAGTGCTAGTCAATCTGCTCTTTCTTCTTTTTAACTCAATGTCACTACAAACATTGTTCTAAACACACTGTTTTCTATGCACAGCTAGGCAGATGACACAACCACACGCATTATCCATTTTCTTTCCATGAAACGGTCTCTTTAGAATGAGGAATTTTCACGTTTTCTAATTTTGATTTTAAACGATAGAAGACAAAAAAGTAATCAGGACAGTAGCTGTTTTTCTTTCATTTGGGGGCCTAATGAGTGATTTCTAATGGGTTTTATAGCGGACTCTTTAACGTCTCTCAAAAACGATACTTTTTCTCCGCCGAGTTTGTGACGTCATCGTTCATGTAAACACCGAGCGCCTATGCTGTTTATATGTTAAAAGGCGACTTTTAAATTTGTTTTTGTGTAAAGTATCGCATATAATAGAAATTTTTTTGTTATGTCTGGCATTAAAAAATCATACTCTAAATATTGTATTGTGCCACTCTGTAAAAATACAACAACTAATTGCAATGAGAAGATATTTTTCAGCGTCCCGAAAGACCCACATACACGTAAAATCTGGACAACTGAGATGAAAAGGGAGGAGAAATTAAACCTCAAATTATCATATAAATCATCTCTATGGGTTTGTGAAGACCATTTTTCGGTAAATAAATGCTTGCATTTGTTTAAATATTACTAATTTAGAACAATTAAAGTATATAAAATACATCTATACCTTTAAAAGGATTGTTGATTAACCACTGCTATTTAACTTTTAAAACTGCTAATTTTCGAGTATTATCACAGAGTTCAAGTACAATAAATATTTTATAAAGCATATTAATATCGAAAAACATATAAATATCTAAAGCATATAATTATCTAATAAATAACTCGGGGGAGGGGAAGGTTATGTATTTTCAATGTATTATAAATATTTTCTTCAGAGATGCATACTTTCTTGTGTATCAAATGTAACAGTGATATTTTTCGATTAAATTGGTGACTAATTTGAAAAAAAAGTATAATATTTTTAAAATACTTAATAATTATATTACTTTAAAAATTAAATTTAATTTGAGAAATTTTATACATTTTTTAATTTGGCATTAATATTAAAGGCAATAAAATTGTATTGCTGTTTAAAAATGTATAAATAATTAAGTAAAGCCGTTTAAAGATTTTAAATTTCTTTTCATCATATTTAAAATATCTAAGAATTGATTTTGTTTTGGTTTGGTTTTGGAGTGCTACGGTCTACTTTTTGCAACACGAAGGCTAATGAGACCGGTCTCACAATAAATACCTCCTCTAATTTTTATTTTAATATTACATCCGTCTCTATTTATAAAAAACGATGCTACTACAAATGTGTGTATATGATATATGTATATTTATTTGACTTGTTTGTGTTTACAAACAAAAGAGCTGTGTTTAGCATGAATAAAGTATTAATACATGTTAAGTAAAATTGGAAAAAAATATAAATGATTTTACATACCTTTGGGTTTTAATTCCTCGTATTTCTGCTCCCATAAAATCCGGGTTTTTTGCTAAGAAAGAAAACATTGACATGCTGTCAATTTTCGGGAGGCTGTCTGATTGTCTTTTGGTAAATCCAGGTAGAAGAGACATTTATGACAAATTGAGATAACTAAGCTATCTAGATCGATAAACTAAACCTTCAGGTTTAAATAAAAATAAATTTTGATAGCTAGAAAATTTCAGGAACTTGCAAAAACAAAATCGGAAAATAGTGCGCGCTTAAAAGCAATACAAAAATATTGGTCTGCATGAACGATGACATCACAACCAATCACGGAGCGTTTTGATGTCACGTGATTTTAGCTTAACTTTAAAATTAATTTTTTAAACGATGGACCCAGTTTTTTACATTTTTGAGAACATTTTTGGAATCCACGAGTCTGAAATTATCAGAAAAACACTAAGTTGTTCGAATTCCCCACATGTGCAAATTCCTCATTTCGGAAGGGGATAGGTCCCCTAAATCCCTGCCCTTCCCTACGGCCTTGAGTGGAAGTATGAAGGACAGAATTCAAATCCTTATATAATAATACCCTAAGTTATCTGTCAGTCTGTCCTCGAATTTATGAAGCGGCTGGACCTGGAATGGATAGATACATCCATATTGGATTCTTGATAAGTTAGAAAAATTCAAAGCAAGTCTGTAAAAAGGTTAAAATTCCTTCCCGTCAACACTTTTCGAGAGTTTAATGCCATTTTAAGCAGGGCTTCGAACCGTAATTTTTTTTGTTCCGGTTTTCGTTCCGGTTCAACTAAAAAATTAATATCGGTTCAGTTCCGGTTTTCGCTCCGCCAAAAATAACGGTTTTCGGTTCAGTTCCGGTTTTCGCTCCGCCAAAAATAACTGTTTTCGTTTCAGTTCCAAATGAATAATTTCATTTTGTGTATATTCTTATTTGTACTAAAAATATAATTCTATCAAAATTTAGAAGATTTTATTCTTTTTTTAATTGGTACACTATGTGAATTGATACAAACAGCAGGTACGATAGAGCGGCGAGCGTTGGCATTGTTATCCATTATCAAAATCGCATTTGACAACTAGGTTCATGATTACCCACATTCGTCGTTTGACTCTCACATCGTGCACTTGGCCTTGCAATAATTATGTAAAAAATATATTATTTATTTAACATATGAAAATTGCCTCTAATTATTAATATATCTTCTAACGTGGTTTCACTGAGATTACTTCTGTTGTCTCGGAGAATAAATTTCAACACTAACTTGTGTAGCTGGAGCTGCCAAAACCACCATTGCAATCTTATACAAGTGCGGATATGTAATTTTATTCTCTTCCAAGAAATCTAAAATATTATGCTTTATATCAAGCCTTCGTACATTGTCAAAATTATTTAAAATGAATTCAATGTCAATCTCGGTAGAAATAGAGGTTCTATGTGTTTTTATTACTGCCAATTCTTTACTTTTTAAAAAAGTCTCTAAATCGTCTTCATTTTCATCGCTTTCAGTAGAAGATTTTATTTCCTCGTTTACTACTGAAATGGTTTGGTTTGGTTTTTTTGGAGTGCTACGGTCTACTTTTTGCAACACGAGGGCTAATGAGACACTACTGAAATGGACTTTTCAAAAAATTGTAATTTGTTCCGTGGATGATCGCATAACATCCGTGGATGATCGCATGCTGAGATGTGAAAAATAAAATATAACTCGATATTTTTCTTAAAAAATCATCTATACTTCTAGTTTAATCAACTGAATTAAATATGTCTTCTACAAGTACTTTCATGCGAAACTGAAACAGAAAAATACTAGTGAATATCAAAATAGGAAATCGAGAAGCAGTATACATGTAATGATAATTATAAAGTTGACGTTAAATTAGAAAATATTGATAAGTTGGTAACAGTAACAAAATGACTGAAAGATATATCGAACCGAAATAAACCGATATTTTTTTCGGTTCAGTTCCGGTTTTCGTTCCGACCAAAATAACGGTTTTTTCCGATTTTCGGTTCAGTTCCGGTTCGAAGCCCTGATTTTAAGCTCTATTTTCTCCTGTTAAGAGCAGGCGATTAAATTGATCACAAAATAGGTAACAGTAACATTTTTCTAGCATTATGATGTCATTCCTTTAACCCTCTCATGTAATTTCTTATTTTGAATTATTTAAATATCGTCTGCATAATTTTCATATGTTTTATCACTGAACTTACATATTATGTAAATAATTCTTTTATATTTCGCTTAAATAGTAGATTGGGTATATATGTATTAATTTTAAATTGAATCATCGATTATTTTTTTGTTGCTATGAAAGTTTTATCACCGGTATTAACAGGTTCTCTTCATAAAATTCTATTTAACGGACTAATAAATATCTAGAGTTTAAGTTATACACCTTTGAAAATTTAAGAAGTTTGTTGTTTTGTGTTTGTTTTTATACATAACCACACGGTTTGACTAAATGAATTCAATGTGATTTTATACTGCATTCACAGTATCGGGAGACTTTAGGAATATGAGGCAAGTAAGAAATATGCTTTGTTTTTGGCTGAGAATTATCTGGTACACGTTCAATAATTTGTTTATCTTCATAGTGTACTTCACAATTCTGGAAAATTGTAAATTTTAGTAATTCCGTCATATGACGGGCTATATGCTAGTTCTGATTGTGGGCCTCTAATCCGAGCACCCTGGAGACTCCGACGCATCATTAAATCTGCATGTAAATATGGTGTTTAAATTTTCATATTCCGGGGCTTCTGTGGGTTAATGTTTCTTTCGTAATTGGTCGGTCTTGACTCATATCTGCACCCTGGAGACGATCTGTAACTTTACTATCCATTATAATGCATTTTTTTTAATTATATGTAATGTAAAAATTTAATACTTTAATCCTAAACTAAACTATTGAATAAATTAGATTAGGATTAAAGTATTAAAATTTTACATTACATTGAATAAATTTCATTAGCCCTCAACGGCCAATCAAATTTCTCTGTGTCTATAGCCTTGAATCCCTCACTTACAAATTCTGAAACTTGCTCACTAACTCTCATGAGGGCTCTTCGGACTTAGTACAAATTTCATTGGCTCCCAGGAACCAACCAAATTGTTCCTAGCCTCCTGTTGGAGTCGTTCCTTCACAAACGCTTGTTTGCTGTATTCAATTCTTCTCCAATTTTATTATTTAAAAAAAATTGGTGTGATTAATTCTTATACCATTTGTACCTAAAGTGTCAAAAGTATTACAACTTGCAACTCAATGACAAGTACACTTAATGTGTTACTTAATAATTTCTTAATTTGCAACCGATGATCTTTATTTTTTTATTTTGTGTGTTCCTTTCACCGACCTCGTGAACCTTATTTTTTATTAAACCTAATCTTAATCTAATGCTAGTATCTAGTCCTCAATATCGTGTTGCAATTGTCTGTTATTTCTCATGACCATGCATTACAGTAGCTCTAGCTTAGAGGGCTTGGCCCAGGAAAGCCAGACAAGAGCTCCAGTGCGATGTCCTAAACTAAAATTATTAACACCTCTATTAAAAAAACCACCAAATCCGCAATTTCATCTTTTAGTGGCCATTCGGCGTTAAACTCTTGTCTCCTTCCTGTTGGCGAGCTTAACTCGCCAACCTATTTTGACAATTAAGAGCACTTCTAATTTGCGGAGTTAACATTCCTTTCTCCCACGGGTAGCGTCCCCAAGGTTATACAAGGCGTGCGACCATCCATTGTTGGATTTTTGCTCTGTACGTTGCTGAATAAAGATGCTACAAAACTTCTGAAAAATCTTATTCTTTTTCGGTGACGACTATATCCCTCGACTCTTGCATCCTCGAAGCATAGCAGGCCAAGCTGTGTTTCATATATATTTACAAGTTTTCGCTATTACAATACTTTTACTTCATACTAATCAAATGAATTTCAAAATTATTCCCTGCAAATTTTTTTAATACTGGGTAAAAATTTTTTTCAACTACACGGGAAAAAATAGATTCCTTCGTAGTGATGTAGATCGGAAGGGCTGATAGAGTTCCATTGAGATTTTTCGATATGTAGAGTGCGGATTGTAATAACAGTTGCATAACTTATGCAGTACAGTCCTAAATACAAATTTTCAACATTCTATGGCTAATTGAGTTATGACCTCAGCCAATGTATGTTACATTTAGATATTTTTGTTATACAGTGCAATCAAGTGAGGATGTGCTAAACAAGATATTATAATAGTATTAACATACTGTGTGATGGGTACATTTCGCAGTGGAATTGTACCGGGAGCAGGCGTTTTGCGAGTCAATTTAGTTATTCAGTTAAATCTCAATGATCGAAAACTATTTAATTTTTTAACCAACTTTTCGAATTTTATATTGAAATATGTAAAATATATAAATAAAATCCCCTATGTAATAATAGGGTAAGTTATCTGTCCGTCTGTCCTCCAATTTATGAAGCGGTTGGACCTGGAATGGATAGAGGCATCCATTCAAAGAGAATAAAGTTTAGCTTCTCTTAAACTATCGATCAGATTCTAAAATAAATTGGTATAAATATGCTTCATATCACAGCAAAAAAAAAATACTGTCATCTTTAAAACGTTCGAAATACAACCCTTCTCCCCTTTTCGAGCGTTTAATGCCATTATTTCAAGCCCTATTTTCCCTGGTTAAGAGCAAGAGATTCAATTTATCCATTTATCACATAATAAGTAAAAATAACAATTTTTTCTAGCATTGGGACGTCATTACTTTAACCATCTCAATTACTCGTTTCATATTTTAAACTATTTAAATATCGTCTACGCTATTTTAATACCTTTTATCTCTGAACTTAGCTATTACGTAAATGATTTCCTTTTATATTTGGCTTAAATAATAGATTAGGTACATATACGATTATTTTAAATTGAATCGTCGTTTATTTTTGGTTGCAATGAAAATTTATCACCGGTATTAACAATAAATTCTTTTCATATAAGTCTAGGAGTCTATTTCACGGACTACTAAATATCTAACTTAATATATATTTGGAAATTAAGTTTATTCGTTTGTGTGTTTATTATACATAACCACACTGTTTGACTAAATGAATTCAACGTGATTCTAAACTGCATTAGAGGATCGGGAGACTCTAGGAGTATGACGATAATCAAATTGAGAGTGAACCAGATAATTCTCAGCCAAAAAAAAAAAACCTTTTACCTGCCTCATTTGGTACTTAACAGTTATGGAATATTAAAAACTTTACTAATCCTGTGATATGATGGGCTATATGCTAGTATATAAACCACAAGATTTGTAAACAAAAAATATATTTTAGTGGATGAATTTATAGTATCGTAAATATGAAAAATCCACATAAAAATAGTATATAGTTTTAATTTTTTCCCATTCTGTGGTTCCGCATCAACCGAGACAAATAAAAACTAGTTTTTACATCAATTTTTCCAGAATCTATGTAGCAGACAAGAACATTCGGCTTCGTTTTCCTGTATATACCGTTATTTCTGTACCCACAAACAAACCATGTTGTTACACTAACCCGTACTAGTACGTGACCCGCGCTCAAGTATCAATCGTCAGAAAACGTACTAGTACGTGTCCCACATACAATGTGTTAAATACAAGATACTGAAATTTTTTGAAAAGCCGTTTGAGTTGTTCGAGATACGTGTAAATGTCTAGAGTAAACTAGGCACAACTAGTTCTGAAATTGTCTAAGTAGATATTTAATGCCTAAACTTTAGGTTCCCTTGTACCCATACACATACGTGATACTGAAACTGATTAAAATTTAGTTAGGTATGGTCAAAATAAGCATTTTAATTCAAACGAAACCCGATCATGTCTTAAATACAAATTTCAACGTTAAATTGATTTTGAACTATGCACGTAAGTTCAGCTGGTCTAACTGTACTAGTATTCTGCAAACAAGCAAGCAAGATTCAATTTCACTTTTTATTTAATAAGCACTAAAAATGAGATTTACAGACGTTTAAAAAAGCAATCGTAACAAATGCATTTCTAATTAAAACTTTGTACTTAACGTTAAGAAAAACGAAGCATGAAACAACCGTCATTCGTTACTAACAATCCCCGAGAATTGGTTGCCAGAACCGTAATGTTTTATATTCAGCATTCAAGCGTTGAATAACATCAAACGAAGTTAGGAAATTCTGGAATCAATCCGCTGCATTTCACTATACACTGAATCTCAAGTAATCAAACTTCAACAGACAACTCAACAAAAAGTTAATAAAACATGTTAGTTTTATCTGCAGCTAACGAACATTCCACACAGCAGTTCTATCCAGAGGACTGGCTCAGCCATCAGCAGTAAGAAGGCTCGTATGGATCGTACTTCACACCTGAAAAATAAGTTCCATTAGATCTTGTCATGTACTGGTACAGTCTTCTGTTTAGCAAGAAAATTATAAACCAGTCAACCTTTAGATTTGTTTATAAACCCTTCAAATCTTAAGTACGAAAGCGGTGAGAGTTTCGGATACGTGAAGAGTGATTACACATGAATACCGAAAGCAACAAATGCGTAGTCTTATGAAGTTCCAAAACGGATAGGAAGTACTGAAAATCTGAATATAGTCGATAGTAGGATTCAAAGCTGAAATTACAGTTAAACATATGCATCTAGTCTTAACCCTTAATTTGGCCATGTCCGCTATATCGGACATGTATATTTATAACTACTATATAACGTAATTGTCAGTGTTCGCCACAGCGGACATTATCGCAAAAGTGGAAAATCGTATTTTTTGTTTATTTTACAGAGATCTTAATGTATAAACAGACAGACATGGGAAAATAACAGAAATAAAAAAATATATGAAAAATATCTTGTCAAATTAACAAAAATTACTTTTTCAATTTCCGAGAAACCTTTCTCTTTCTCTAATTTACCTGAAAATCGATTTCAAAATGCGAATGCTAAAAATTTCAGATAGTGTCATTTACGTTTGAAAACGAAATGTTTTCTTCAAGTTTTATGAAGAGTTAGTTTGAAGAGCAAGAAATCAGACATTTGTATTGAAGTGATGAAGATTTTGTGATAGAACAGTACTCCAAACTTAACCTTATTTTTTGCTACACCAGAGCTAATGAAACCGGGATTTGCAATATAAGGGCACTACCTTTAAGCAACGTAATTTTTTTTTTTTTTGCATTTTATCTTTCTAGTTTTAAATATATGGGATTTTTAGCTTTTGTTCTCCAATTAGTTTTACTGAATTCACTGTTTCTTATTTTTTCTTTTATGAAAGTTATTTTTAGAACTTGTTTAAAAATATTAAAATTTTTTTCTGACACACGAGGCGCTGACTTAAAATTTCAACTATTTTTCATTTCTTTGAATAGGCAGGGAGCTACCTGATGGTTCTTTCAAATTCTTAAAAAGTATCAAATATTACGAGGAGATTATATTAGCTTTCTTGAAGTTTAAAAACTCCATTTCAAGTAAAAAAAATACTAAATGAACAGCAAAAGAGTAGATAGTTTCATTGTAGGTCTATTGCAGATTTAAATTTTATACAGTAAATGCATTAGTTTTAAAATGCAGTATACCCAAGATTAAGAAATTTTTCAGTAGAATTCAACGTTTCAATAGTTCCTTAAAAGCTACAATAGGAAATGCAAAGATTGTATAGTTTTACAGGTCTGAATTCGAATATTTCAACGGGGTTCGTTTTAAACTTTTCAAAAAGTAGAAACAAATTAGATTTTGAAGGTTTAAAGGGGATGTATCCCCTTAAAGCTATTTTCCAAACATCCATGCTGCAGTGGGATTAAACCCACGAATTCTGTACCGAGGAGCAGCGTCCTACCTATGCGGCGATCATTCAGCTGAAAAAGAAAAATTAAGTAAATACTTCTTTCGAGGAGTTTATAAATGTGGACTGTTAACCAACTACTTCCGGCGTTTTAACGCCAAGTAATGAAGTGCGAATCGGTTCCGATAAGTGCGATGAAAATGGGATAGATACTCAAATATTCTCTGAAACAGATGCAGAGTAGGAAATTATTTACTAATATAGTTTCCTGAATAGCAGGAAGACGTTCGACAAGATGTAGCCATCATTATCAAAACAAGAATTTTAGATAAATATGTTCGGAATCCAACTTTTTACTGGGGTATGAAATTAAGTTCATGAACTTAACAATTTTAAATATGATCTGAAAAATTTGCTGTTCTAAATAAAAATCTTATGAAATTTTAATTTTGAGAGCCCATTTAATTTTCTTCCATTTCCATGAAACTAGATGTAACGATGTATTTTACCACGATGATCAGCACGTACATACACAGCAGTGCACTAAATTTCCAAGAAAAATTTAGGTGCACCTATTGACTTCCAGTTTTAGTGACGACACCTACGAAGGAGTTATAACTCACGGAGTGGCACAAGTGTAACTGTCAAGCCCAGGCAGGGATGTAGCCATGAGATATGGGGCAGGGGCTAAGAAATAATGTATACTTTCACCAATGAGGCTATTTTAATGAGCCCACCTGCACCCCCGAAGGGTGTGCAGTTATGGGAGAATTTCATCAACAAGCGATTAGGACAGAAAAAAGGGGCATTAAACCTAGGTTTAAAGGTGTGAAAAGAAAGTGGGGGAAAAAGTATGTCGAGATTCAAGATTTGCTGGACAGAGATCCCGTGAGCAAGCCAGAGTGCCTGGGCCAGCAATCTATTCCCGATCTTGCATGCGTATGATCGGCACGCCAGCGTAGATGTTCAGCAAAATAACGGCTCCACCGATATCCAGCTCGAGTCTGCTTCCTGTTATCACTACAAGATAAACTTAATGTTCATAATTATTACCTGGGTCTCAAACTTTTGATAAGGAATACTAGTTCAAGAGTATTGATGAATATCAAAGCCAAATAATTGCAGGTCACGTAAAACACAAATCAAGTGACCTATCAGTTTGTAAATATTGTACATAATGTTTAATTTTAAATATACGCTATGGAATTAAAGGAAAACACCCAATATTTCTCCTTGGAGAACGAACACTGGTGTTTATGATGCAAGTACATTACAACACTAGACGTTTAGCTATGCATCCTCATAGTCTACCAGATCGCCACATTCCTCTTGCTTTTTAGTCTAATTCCGAATTTAGATCAGGATGTGTTAAATTCTAACTTAAGAATCTGATTTTAATAACTTCATATGATATACAATTTACCTTGATATTTGTTAGTAATAGCGAAGATTTAAATTTAATATCGTCACAATTATTTATGCCATAGTATGCATATATAGATTTAATGGGTAAACTGGCGTTTAAGTTAATGGTTTTAGTTAGAAATCATGGTATATGGAATTCAGTCGAAAATGCAAACTCATTTACTCCAATTTTTAGTATTACTTGAAAACTATACCTTTAACTTTTCCCTTGTACAGAACTGATTTCACAGTATCTGGGGTCATCAAACTTTGCTGTCCAACAATTAGGTACAAGTCTTTCTTGATAAACAACGGCTTAACATCTCGAACACAATCAGCATGAATTGTGACAAGTTCTTTGAATCCAGATTCACCTTCAAGCCCAAAGATCTGAATCATGGTTTCATTCCAGGCAACCAGATGCAGCTGCGAGGAGTCGCCAAACTCAAACGTCTCCATACCTCTGGTGTCGTCAAAAGAAATCTTTTGAAACAAAACGAACTTGCCATTCGAATCTGTATTTCGGTAGACCTGTGAAATATAAAGGCGAACATTACACAGTGGCGTGCGGTCCATATGTGCAGGGTGTGCACTGTCCACCCTGCCAAAACTACGAGTGACAATTTTCTGCAACTATGTCTACCCATCTCTATATGGTATATAATAAATATTTACAATATATTCAAATATTATGTTGATTTGCTTGCTTGTATTCTCGCAGTGCGTGCGGTACTAGGTGCTGCACAACGTAGCGCGCAAACGAACATAGGAAGTTCTGATGTGTACGCACTGCGCACTAAATTGAAAATCACGCTTTATATGTATGGGCTACTGGAAAAGAACAACATACTATGGCACTGAGGAAACTGCAGCTATTTTTCCTGCACTTTGTATACGGAATCATCCTAAGGCACGGTTTATTAAGCGATGTATTAGAGCGTGGAGTTACGTGCTGAAGCGATTTTGGTTTAACTGATTAACTGGACATACGATTTTGCAGACGGTTAATGTTTAAATTTATATATTATAAGATTTTGTTTTCATGGAAATATAAAAGTATTTCCTCAATATAAAGCGAAATGTTTTAGTGTGGTAAATTAATTTCGGTGATTTATTTATTGAAATAATTAGCTGAAAAATATGTTTTAAAGAAACTAATTTTAACAGAACAGTCCAAATTTTACCATTCATTGTGTCTTACAGAAAGTATATAAGTTATATTATGTAACACCGTATACCTGGTTTTATTTTTAAAAATTGTCAAGATGTTTTTCGTAGACTATATGATTTCCAAATGTTAAAAACAATTAATATAATTTAATCCGCTGATCGAACAATAAAAAGTTCGTTCTATTGTGCCTGCGTGCAGCGAAATCCTCTGAACGTGGAATAGACGTTCGGTTTGTCGGCACTGATGAGTATCCGGATGTAGCACCGCAGCGGCGGGCGCCATGTGGTGCTGAACATATAAGTTTTCGTGGAAGCCCGAAGCGTTGCTTTTTCGACGCCGATATAATACCATACAACAAAAGACATGATTTTTGCTTCAGTGCTAGTAGAATTCTCACAAGTTTAGCTGTTTTATAGTTATAACTCTGCTACTCGTAGGTAAATATTTTATTTATTGTAATTTTTAAATTTATATTCAGAATGGAGAACTCAGATGTCTCAATAATTGAAGACTTATTGGAAAATCCATGTTCTCTGCACACCCTGCAAAAAAACCTACCGCACGCCACTGACATTACAGAATTATCAAGGTCTTATGGCATGTTGTGGGAGATTGTTTAAGAAAAAAAAGCAATCATACAACATAGCACATACGAAACTGAAAACCAGGTATATTGAGAAATACAAGAAAATTAGACATAAGATAAATGAGCGAAAACTTACCATTTGATAATATTGAACACTTCATATAAAATATAAACATTATGAATTTGTAAGTCAGTGTTTAACTAGTCGGATTATGAGGTCGGTCAAGACAAGCATGAAAGAAAAACATTTTGAAAAACAGCTTCAACGGAAGATAATTCACCTACACTTCTGTCGTGCTCACCTGCTAACTATGAGGAAGTCTAAAAACCGGCTATTGCTTTCCATGGGCGAAGGGAGTAGCAAAGCCTACTTGTCCAATCGGGGCGAAGGTAAAGGTCGCTGGAATCGACTCCGCCAGTCTCTTCGCATTGGCAGCGCCGTTGTTTAACCCTTTAACGGACAGTGGTTTCGGAGCGAAACCATCTGTTAAATTCTTTCTCTGCTTTCGAAAGACACAAGATTGACTTTTAGGTTTTCTACGTTTATACCATTTCCAACTCACAAGAAAGAGTATACAAGAGCTCTATTCTTCATTTGAAATATAGGTGGTTAAACTTGCTTTACTTGGAAAAGTCAGTAATATGATTTTTTCCACTTATAAACCCAAATAAATGTATATCCAAACAACACTTATAAATTGTTTAAGTTTGGTACGGTCTACTGTCTTTCAACACGAGATTGTATAAGACCGAGACCTACAGCTTAAGGTCGATTCCGAATTACTACGAACATCCATCCATGCAGTAGGGTTTGAACCCATGAATTCCGGTACCTAAAAGCAGCGCTGTATCATATGGCCATCGTTCGACTGTAAATTGGTTAGTTTTTCTTTATCATACCCTTTTAAATAATAATCATTGTTCCCGCAGCATAAATAAACATTTAAAGGAGCATTTTCATTCCGTACAAGGGGCTGGATTTTGCACTTTAACCACCTCTCAAATTCCTCCCCCTCAAAAAATTAAAAAAAATATGCATTTACATTTATAAAGTTCATAGATACCATTTATAAAATAATTCCGTTAAGTCTCAAAGAATTTATAATGTGACCTTTAAAGGGTTGATGTAACTGTTACACAAGGATCTAAATCATAGGTGGTAGGTGGTTCAGAGGTAAATTGGGGGGGGGAGCGTTAAGATAACCTCTTGACATCCAATGTATACCGACGTCTAAGACGTCAAGAACCGTCTCTGAATACGTCGGACAGCCCAATATTTCTTGTTTCGATTTTGTTTAGAATGTTTAAGACGCTACGTCTTTATAAAAGAAGCCAAACATAAGTTGGGAAAAAGTGTTTCTTCATTTATTCGAAGATGATTTGAAATGTTGCATACTTTACAGAAATACTAATTTTATTACTATTGTCGATTAATAGCATACGAGCCTCTAATATTGCATAGCAATGCGAATTTCAAAATAAAACGTTGGTTTTTCCCCTAACTTTCACTAAACTATTAAGATAAGACAAACTTAATATTTTTTGAGCACAAAATAAGTTTTATTTGTATGTCAAGTGGTTAAGAGGGCCACGATTAGATATGTTTAAAGTATACAGTACATCTAAAAAATATATCAAATATAGTTTTTGCAGGAAAACTCATTTTCTCAATTACAAACTCTGAATTCCACCACGGGCGGCCGTTTAGCTGGTATAAAAAATTTAATTTCCCGTCACCGAATTTGGCTGAACGTGTGCTCAGTGCAGTAGCTAGTCGACTAAAAGTGTGCTACCATATTGCAGTCGAGGTATGTCACTGGCAACTTTAATTATGAAATTTAGTCTGAAGTCTCCACTGATGGGGATTCTGTACCATAAATTCCCCTCTGAAACCATATGACTCTGAAGTCGCCTGTGACATCTCGACTGCAATATGATACCCTATGAAAAGCATCACTGAATAGATTTACGAATGGGGTTACTGAAGTTATATCGAGTAAACAAAAATTTAGAAAGAAGTTTATATTTCTAAGATTTGGAAGGGAGTGACATTTTTACTAGGTTTCAGTTTTTTCCCTGAAGATTAGGTTCTCTTGGTGGTAGCTAATCGGGCAAGAGACCAGGCCTCGTGAAAATACACGAACTTATATTTAAGTGTTCAGCAGCAAAACATACTGTAACGTCACAGCACTACAATAGCAAATATTTCTATAGAAATCCAGGAGTAATACTTAAACTTCATGAAGATTAACGTCCTCTGAGAAATACCATTTAGGAAAATAAAGGAATTTTTTTCCTACCTAACATTGTGTCTATCTTTTTACATATAGACAGAACATCCTTGTCCTATGGCAAACCAAAAATGTCTAACAAAAGAATCTCTGCTCGCTGGGACGTCAACAGCAACCTCCACTTGGTTCCAGTCTAATTATCCCATAATTAGACAACGCTTTGGTTACTCATAATTTTTTTTAATAAGAAAGTTCTCACCACCTCGATTCCTTGGGAGCTGAGTGTATTAAATTTCTGTTTGGATTGCTTCTTGCCT
>CM063499.1:18310597-18398097 GCA_032207245.1 Pardosa pseudoannulata
CCGAAGATGACAATGTTGTTCAGGATTTGGTTAAAATCCCAGTAAGTAATATTAATATGTGAGTAATGCATGAAAATTTGTCCTAATACGGAACTAAATTATATTCCCCAATTTTAATTTGACAACGTGGTTGAAAAAAGAACAGTTTGACCTATATTTTCACTGCTCTGGTAAAAGTTATATTTTCGCAAATATTTTTACATTAGAGAGCATTTTGTACATTAGAGATATTTATTACATTAGAGATATTTATTTGGTGATATATATTTGACATCACAATCGAAAATGTTTCAACCGATATTTCATCAAAAATATTAATAGAAAAGGTTCAATTTTCATCGGTACTTGCCATCTAATTTTCCACTCCAGATATAATGATTGACAGTTACTCACAGTAAAGCAATAAAATTTATTTTGATTTTATAACAACACATACAAAAATATCATTAAAAATTAAGGAAACATATTATTAAGTTTATTAATTGTAAAATAATGCGCTTTTGGTAATCATTATATTTTATTGAAAGTCAATGATTGCCATGCCATCTTTGAAAGAAACCGGCACAAGTTTAATTAAAACTTTATTTTAGAGCTGCTAAAACGGACATCTTTACTAGTCAACGACAGACCAAAGAAAGACACAAAAATCATTCTGCTCGAATAGAGGTGCACCCAAGAGCGAAGACAGAAAGAATTTTCCCAGGGGACAAGAAACGTACTCAGTGAATTTAAGTGTTAAGATCAGAAAAAATCCGGAGCCATTTGCCGGCGATAGCTGAAAAGCGTGTTGAATAGACAGAAAACTTACATATATAGGATAGAAAACTTTGGGAATTGTATCGAAAGAATTTTATGTCGAAGACACTCCTTTGATTAAGACATTTAGAGGCTGGGAAAAAGAATTTAGAGAATTAGAATGGGAGAGAGGAGGTTTTTAAGGAAATATTAAAGTTAAATAATTTTGGTATATTACATATATATATATATATATATATATATATATGCACATATTGTTATTAAACAATCAGAAAAAAATCGGCTCAGAAATCTTGATTAATTAAAGTTTGATAATTCATGCTCTACTCTCTCTATACATATATACATATGTATACTTTTTTTCTTAGAGAAAAGAAAGCGTTTCCAGAATATTCGAAAAGTGTTAACATCTTGCTTGTGCTTTAAAAAAGTAAGTACTATTTGGAATTTGATATGTTAAAAATTAAAAGTCATGTGACTAAATTAGCTACCCCACACAACGAACACCCTACATCTTCATGGGAAGAGAAATATTTGGTTTTTAACGGTTTCATTAGTTTTAAATAGATCTAAATATCAATTCTTATTTAAAAATTTGTAGGAATCTCGTTTTGACTGTATTTTTAATACATTTTTAAAAATGTTTGTACATAAAAATAAATTATAAACATTAATTTTTTATTCTTGCATATGCCAAATGACAAGATTTCAACCTCATAAATTTCACTTTTTCTTCTTTGCAGAAAAAGCGCTAGGAAGGTCCATTCTTCTCTTTCCAGTATCAAGCTACAGTCCATGAAAAGTATGCCTCCAATAGCAACCTCAAATCCAGTAATGCCTACCATCCAAATTTTCATCAAATACAGTAACAAACTGTAGTCCAGCAATTCAGCCAACAGGAGTCTGAAGTGCTGTAGCAGTTCACAGTTCCATAACCCATACGCCGGCTTGAGCCAAATAACAACTTACCAGCTAATAATCATCCAGTAGCAATCTAAAGTGCAATAATACCATAGTCCCGTGGCCAATACAATTGCAGACTGCAGTTAAAAACAGCTATCTCGTATTCTATACAATAACAGACTCAAGTGTAATAACAGTGTACAATTTCACACCCCATAAAATAGAAATATGCATTCCAGTAAGAATTTGTCATCCAGCATGCTATCCAAATCCAATCTGAAGTGTAATAACAAACTCTAGTTCCCTAAGACATGAAATAGTAGACTCAAGTGCAATAACAGTCTACAGCTTCATGGCCCATACAATAGTAATATACAGTCCAGCAAGAATTTATCATCCAGTTGCTATCCCAAACCAGCCTGAAGCGCAGTAACAGATTATAGTTCAATAAGACATGAAATAGCTGATTCAAGTGTAATAACAGTCTACAGTTTCATAGTCCCATGCAAGAGAAATATACAATCCAGTAAGAATTTATCATCCAGATTGCTATCCAAAACCAGTCTGAAGCGCAATAACAGACTATAGTTCCATAAGACATGAAATAGCAGACTCAAGTGCAATAACAGTCTACAGTTTCATAGCTCATACAATAGAAATACACAGTCCAGCAATAATTTATTATTCAGTTTGCTATCCAAACCCAGTCTGAAGCGCAATAACAGACTATAGTTCCATAAGATATGAAATAGGACTCCAGTAACAGCCGACCAGCCAGTATGCCATCCAAATAACAGACTGAAGTGCAATAACAGTCAACAGTTCCATAGTCCTCACAAGGTTAGTCTGCTGTCCAGTATCAGCTTTACAGCCAATAATACATCAAACAGGAGTCTGACGTGCAGTTACAGTCTACAGTTTCCATAGACCATACAATAGTAGTCTGTAAACAGTAACCGTCTGCCATCAAGTATTTCATCCGATAGTAATCTGGAGTCCAGCAACAGTCTACAGTTCAATAAACCAGCCTATAACTATATAGAATCCTGATAATATGTATGTATGCCATGTCTCTTTTGAAATGTATCATCCAGTATTTAATATCAATAGAACGCCATTACCATTCAACGAAAATAGCAAAATAAAAACAATAGTTATGTAAAATATTTTAGTTGTGTTTTATTCTATTTATTTACGACATGCATTAAACTCTCCTATAAGAGTGAGTTGACTTTCTGACTATCAATGAAACATATACAGGATGATATTTTTAGTTGGCACCATTCAGAGCCACCTGTAGATCGATCTAACGACAAAAAAAAAATACAAAACTTGTTTTGGAGACTAAAAATGTAATGAGATGCAAGATTTTTCAAAACTCTTTTTTTTTTAATTTGGAACTATTTCGATTGTTAGATCGAGCACAGGTAGTTCGAACAAGTGTTTGTTAAAAAATTCATCTTGTATTTTACAGTATTTAGTGAATTGCTAAGATACAAAAGAGCTAGCCAATGTTTTTGCAAGGGGAAAATGCAACAATAAAGCAATTTGTCGCAACGTCACGAACTACTAGAATGCCCTTCCCATTCATTTTCATGTTTACAACAGCCAATAGACAAACAAGAAACTGCCCTTCCGTTTGAAACTAAAGCCAGAATTGTCTTAATTTGAGAATTCGCCCTCCTGCGTGAAATCGCCTTACAAAATTTGTGTACTGCCATTCGACTTCAACTAGCAACGTTAATACCAGTTTTAATATCATATGAGGAACAATATTAGAATGAGGTTTTAATACTGATCATGATTATAAAATGGTACCAAACAATATCTATCCAATATTTGGTGACTCCATTTATCGGTCTTAAATTAAAAATTACCATACAGAATTTTAATTGTTTAAAAAGAGAAGGAAAATACTGTCTCTCTTATGGAATTGTAAAAAAAAATAACATTTAAGAAAAACACTACATATGTATGAGATTTTTGTCTCGCCACAAAGAGAAGAAACCATCTTGAATTCGAGGCAGTCGAACAGCCAGGCTTAAAACATAGAGGATTAAAGACATTTTAAAATTAGAAAGAACAGTTTATTCAGGCAACTTCTCTCGCGAATGTCTGTTTGCAAAAAATGTATATCTCGGTAAAATAGTAGCTGTCTGGGCCAACCAATCAGAAGATTACACATGGCTGACGTCGATTACGTAGTTTAAGCGTCAAGAGGTTTTTTTTTTTTTACTTAAGCAACAGGAAGCTTGGCGGTGCGAAATCATCAAATTAATTGGGTAAACAAAGATATTCACCAAGATTGCTAGAAAAGAATAGAATCGCCAGAAAATTATTTTATGATAGACGTTAATTGTTGTTTGATAAAAATATCATTGCATGTATATTTACATATACTGTTATCATTAAATCAGATACCTCTAAATAGAATATAAGAAAAGAGTATTAAAAAGGATATAAGAGTAGTGACTGATTAGTTTATTATATATTCCATTAAGAATCGTCATGTTCAGTAAGCTATCGTCTATTCGGTTATAGTATGCTAAAAGAGATTCACTACATGTCCTTACTATAAATGAAGAGACCATAGCTTTTTAAACAGGAAAATTTTAATGAAATATATAAGGAACTAAACAAACACTAAACTTTTTATCTTTTCTATTTTTAAAGGTCTCTGGTTGAATAGTAACAGTATAAATATGAGTAATCATTTCTTAAATGCTTTTTTTCTGATTTTCATGAAAATTGATGGTTTTAAATTCGCTTTTAATCAATGACAATATTAAAAACATATTATATTGGAATTTATAACAACATATTTGCGTTTATGACAAAGAAAAGACATATACGCACACGATTTTCAGTTTAGGTACTAACGACAAAGTAATCCCAAAACTATATATTTTTCAGGGCCGAATGGGTTAAACTATTTTACCATGTAAAACGACCTAGCTATTAAAAAAAAAAAAAACTGGATTTTATATATTTTTCCTTCAGCCCCTCCCCCTTTTTTAATATATATAATCTAATCTTAAATTAACGTCTTGTTTTCTCAGCCCTGGAACTAATACGAGGTTTTAGTGGGTATTTTTAAGCAAGCTGAGTCACGGGGGTTCCGCAGGCTGGGCTAAAGTTCCGTTGCAATGATTCAAGAGATATGGCTCCAAGGCCCAGGACTACGACTGTCGTCTCTCAAATTTCCTACTCCTCCTTTAGGCCATCTGGATTCCGTTCCGAAGTATAATGAGCGAAATTCATCAGACTACAAGAGTAGCCCCCTTATCGACCCTCGTGGTTCGCGCCACCTTCACTAATTCCGGCGTCAACAAGAGGACCACTAGAGCATTCAGTAGTCTTCCAAATTCCTTCAATGACTGCTACTCAGCTGCGGCGATACGGGCTTGCTTTAGGAATGCAAGCTGGCTGAGTGGGGTGGCTCAGTACCTACGATCCGCCCACCACAACAAAGACAAGCCTGGAAAGCCTCAAGGCCATATGGGTCAGTATTGGTGCATGATTGAGTGATTGTTTCCTTTATCTATACCAGGGTTTCTTAAAATCTTTGTCGTGACCCAATAGTATTTACGAAAACTTTATGTGACCCTATAAGTATCGTTCAAATCCGCTAAGCGCGTCAGTGAAAATGTCAGTTTTTCCCTATAATATTGCAGTTTTAGACCATTAGCTTTAATTTTTATTTATAAGAAATAAGGAAATGTGAAAATTTTAAATGAGTAACAATGTTTAAAATATTGTAGAATATTAAAAATAAATTCAGTCACTTGTTAACTTCAAACATTAACTATAGTCTGTTAAGTGTAGCCACTTGGAAGGTCACTACTGAGAAAACCCACTTCCTTCTAACATCGCATTAAGTATCAATGGGAATAGCATGCATGTTTATTTTTATTTATATTATCAAGTGTTGGCAAAATAGTCGACAGCGCAGGACGAAGAACTACTTCAGTATTCTTTAGATTGTGTTTACTTTGATTTTATTGTGGTTCAAGACGAAAATATTATCTCACACATACATATGATGTAGAAAAACGTTTGCAATGCATGCTTGTAAGCTGTATAAAGATTATAAATGGCACGGACAAAGTGAAAAAAATGTTTTAAGTAGAGTCTATTGGGATCTATTCACCTTTATTTCCAGCATATTCAAGTGAATTATAGTTAAAAGTTTATCAAAAGCTCAATTTACAGCAGTTTTAAAAACATTTAACCACATTGAAAAAAAGGAGTTTTACAGCACTGTCAAGCACTACACGAAACCTGTGTTAGGGAAGACCGTCAGTTGCGAAGAATCAAGCACTCTTATTAACATTAATATAAATTTAAGCGTTTAGAGTGAGACTGAAGGCAAAGGGAACTGAATACAAGTGTGTATTTCGACTGGCAATAGCTCACCCCTCCATCAACCTAAGGGCGTATGAAAAAGTCATCAACTTCCCGGTAATAATCTTCACCGACATTCAGAATTTTTGAATGTATCGGATAGAGTATAGTAGTGTATAGGGATTGTAACAAGTAACATAGTGTCAACTATAGGGGAAAATAAATAAATGGGTTGTTTTCCCATGACAGATGGGCGCTGAAAATTGTTCATGAAATGACCCGGCTGAGGAAGATCAAAGAACAGGTAGAGATACAATCCCTTGGACAGAGTTTTCCTGGTGAAGAGAAGAACGGTGAACAGTAAAAGGAGTTCGAAACTCCCTCTAATAAGACGCCCTTTTTTTGGATAGCCTTCATCGAGGCTGATTGTATTGCATATCCAGGGAGTTGATACACTAGAGGTGATTATGACACGACATTCTTTGTTTGTATTGTTTAATTTTCAAAGGAATGTTAAGTTTGTGCTTCAAGGAAAGGGCTTCGTCTATGCTAATACTTCATACATAGTACGCAGAACCCAATGTGTAATGCCGGGCAAATATTGATTCAAAAATATTAGTAAAAGCAGATATATTTTGATAACTAGAAGAAAAAATGTAAGCAAGCCACACAAGCAGGTTTACGCAGATTGCCTATTTATTAACTTAACGTTGCCATATCAGCTAATACAAAAGCAAACTGGACATGAATATGAAGAAAAAACATTGAGGTTGTAATCATAGCATTGCTTTGGCAGTTAAAAAACACGTAAGAGTTAATTTAGTTCTGGAAAATATAAGGTGTGAAAAAGTTAAAAAATGATCTATCTATCGCTCGGAATTTTTAATTGAAGAAAGACCCAGTTCCAAACTGTGGACCTGAAGGGAACTACACCGAGGACGAAGGAGGTGTTGCAATTAAGATCAAACTTTAATGGAAATATTTACTCTCATACATATATGTTAAAAACAAAAGAAAGTAATGTTAGCTTTTCTCTAGATTTCTATTTTAGATGTAAATTAATGCAAGAAAAGATATAAAATAAATTTAACTGAAAAATTCAAATCGAGGTTAACGTCATTATCTTACCTCGAGCTCTGTGTGACCAAGTATCAAAGGCTCGAACAGGGCTGGGAGATCCTGATAATCTAATTTCATTTTTCTCGATACAAGCCTCATTAGCTGACGGGAGTTTCCCATAAAACCAGCCACCCGATTTCTTCCAAACCTAGATTAAATAATAAAGAGGTTAACTTCGAGCCGTTTAGTTCTTTTTCTCGAAAATAGTAAGAAATTTGATATTGTTTTGAAGTAGTGACCTTTTTAGATTCAACCCCTTAACGTGCCCGCTCGAGTTAATTCGAGCGAACTAAACTGGCCAAACTATGAACACTCGAGATAATTCCAGCGGCGTTGTACTTTTGTAGATATTGCTCTGTGTGTTGTGCTAAAAGAGATAGCAAAGAAAAAAGGAAAAGAAAAGAGAATCGTTACATGTGTAATAGTTGCAATATTGGGCTATGTGCTGCACCTTGTTTCGAAATATATCAGACAAAAGAAAATTTTGATTAATTTTATAAATACTAGTATTGTTATTATTTATGTTTTAAAAGTATAAACAAGTATTTTACTGATAATAATGTTTATTCTGAAATGGGAATTCGAAAAGAAAGATAAAAAAAAAAGTCGATGAGCGTGTAATATTACAATATTCGACTATTTTCTGCAATGTTAACAAATCCAAAATTGCAAAAAATTTGATTATTTTTGTAATTTTCTTGGCAAGACAACGTTCTAAATTGTGTTTTTTACATTAAAAAAACTGTTTTTTTGGGGTTCACCTTTTTCAAAAAAAACTGTGCATTAAGGGGTTAATTTGGAGGGTTATGGATTACTATTTTTTACATTAGGGCTAATAAAACCGAGACTACTGTCTAAAGTTGATTCTGAATGGCTACAAACATACATGCCAGCAGTGGGATTCGAACCCACGCATTCCGTAACCATAGAGTACTACCCTACACATTCGCTTATCGTTCGGCAAATAAGTAGATGAAATAATCGGTGCATTTTCTCCTAAACTGAGGATAACATGCGAATCACAAAATCCAAGGATTATCTTCAGTCGAGGGTTAACAAAGAAACATTCGTAAGAGGTACCTCGAATACAAAATTTTCTTTTTCTTGAATTAACTCTAAACTGTAAGCGCACCTGTCATTTGTGAATATATTCATGGTGGTATGAAGAGATATTTCCATTTTGGTTCGCGCGTTCGTTGAGTTGTTTGCATTTTACATTGGTAATCATGAGAAAAGTTCCTTCTAAGCGAAATTTGACCACCATAGAAGGAGAAAGTTTAGTTTATACAGTGGAAATATACATCAATATCCTTATAGTCTTCTATTTTCTTTATTACAAGCTGTAAAATTCGAAATTGTATCAGTGCACTATCACACGTTAAAAAAATAAAATGATTTTGAAATTTTTATTTATTTTATAACATTTCAAAAAACTCGAGTTTCCCCTAGAATAACATTACATAACTGTTAGTGCATGTAAGTGATGATTAATTTGCTCTCAGATTTCGAGAAAGGTATAATTATCGGGTATCACAAATGTGGTCGGTTCTTAAGAGACATATCTAGCGATCTGAAGTACCCAAAATCGACAGTGGCCTATGTGATTAAGAAGTGAAAGGTGAGCGGTGATTCTAGGAATGTGCCTCGAGTCGGCATACCAACGAAACTGGGGGATAGAGACCGATGATGGCAGAGTCTGGGTCTGGCGTCTGCCTGGAGAACGGCTCCTGCCAGAATGCATTGTGCCAACAGTCAAGTTCGGCAGAGGTGGAATTATGGTCTGGGGGTGTTTCTCCTGGTATGAACTGTGACCCTTGGTCCCCATTCATGGTCAGCTCAACGCCGATGCCTACTGCACTACTCTGGATGACAATGTGCTTCCTACGTTGTGGCAGTTTTACGGGTTGGGCCCCTGTTACTTTCAGGACGACAATGCCAGTTGTCATGTTTCGAGGTTAACCAAGGTTTGGTATGGTGTCAATGGAGTTCATCGAATGGACTGGCCTGGCAAGAGCCCAGACCTGAACCCTATCGAGAACCTCTGGGACGAGTTGGATCGGCGAATTAAGGGGTGCACTACCCGTCCAAAATCGGTGAAGGAACTTGTATGTCTACTCCAAGCAGAGTGGAAGACAATACCACTAGCTGTAATACAAAGACTTGTGAAAAGTACGCCCCGGAGGGTTCACGTTGTAATTGCCTCTCGTGAAGGCTCTACCAACTATTGATTTTGAATAAAGTTAGTTTTTATTTCTATCACAGGTGTCCAAATACTTATTGGTAGACAGTGTATGAATAGCCAATTACATTTCACAACTAAACCTACATTCCCAGCTAGCACGGAAACGTTGGATGCCCGTTGACCTCAAGTTGATAAATGTTCTTTCGGTTGGGTGTGCATTGAAACAGTAAAATGCAATGGTGGCATTTATGTAGCAAAATGTCTTGCTGGACCTCTGAAGTATTTAAATGTTGGCCTTTCTTTGGCTCGACGTAGAAATATTCCTGTTTACGCCTCTTGCATAAATATCGGTACACTATTGATTAAGAAATACAAAAGTAACCCCTTACCCTCTTTATAATTGTGCAAACCATCTGAAAATCAGAAAGCTGGTGTCAGCCGTCATCTTTATTGCTAACACTATTTACAAACAAGATTGTTGCAATATTTCAAGATTAATATTTAAGTGGAAATCCCCTGGAATAAATTATTGTGTTCGCAGTAAACTGTACACTTTTCCCCAATTTTAGAGAAAAATTGCAGTTTTTTACTAAAGTAACTATGAGTTTAGTTCTTATGTACGCTTGGCTGACTGGAGAAATACACCACATATTCCTGACTTTAGTAAGAAACAGCCTTTTATTTCTAAACTTCAGATAAAAGTGTAATATAGTTGTGCAGTTTACTGTGAACAAGATTAAATAATTATTGGTATTCAGAAGGCTCACCCAAATACTATGTTGGCATTCTATTAGCCCATCACTGAAATGCACCACTTAAGCAAAGTTATGGAATACATTGTATCAGGGTCGTAGCCAGAAATTGTTTTCCGGGGGGAACCAAAGAGGAAAGACATTGTTATTTGTAAATGATTCTTCACTAAAATAAAATTAAGATATTAAGGCATAGAAGAAATATGGCAATTATCAATTTTTAATCAAATAATTAAAAAGATTTGATGACATCGTTATCTTCCTTACGAGAATAAGCCAAATATAGCAGAAAATAGAGAAAACGTTAAATTTTCGAACAGCGGCTTGGCAAAACTACTTATAGTCAAAACGGTTTTTTTTAACATGTTCTTATACAGCTAAGCAGACGACACATACCCACACAAGGGACATTTTCTTTTGACGAAATGATCTTCTAGAATTTCGAGAGAAAACCAGTCCCCCAAATCTCCCACCTTGCCTAAAGCCTTGCATTCTATACATATTGCATTTTAAAATTTATGTAAATCTACGTGAAATTGCCGCATAAAGAAGGATAGCTATCGTTAGTCGTAGCTCGATCAGTAGAGCATTGGTCTACATATCCGTCCGAATCTGGTTTGACTCCCAGTCGGTGCATTTTTCCGAAAAACTGGAATTTTAATTTAAAATAATGTTAGTTATTAATTTACGAAATCTGGATGATTCTAGAACTTTTTTTGCTGTTTGAGCTAGATGTTTCTCGAATATTCTGCTTGTACATAAATGCTGAGTCCCATCAGTTGGTGTCAGTTCTCCGTTTTGTTCTCAAACGAGTTGCTTCTGTTCTAATAAATCCAACTGTTGGTTTAACCTAATCATGTCATTATTTCGATCTTCGTGACAATATAATATCAAAAAAGTAAAGCATTTAATCTATTAACAGGGTTCCTATTCAATTGACAGGGTAAAAAGAAACACTTACTGACACGACATCATAGTAATTCAGATTTAGTTATTACAATTTTATGTTTGCTTTATTCTAAATAATTTTTGGGTAATGCGTCGGCTGATGATACGTTATCATAGCAAATTTTCTGAATACACTTATTGTTTTTTTTTTTTAATTTTACTTTTTAAGTATATTATAATGTGAACTGACAACATAAAATACAATAAAAATGTACCATAAAGTTGGTTACCTATTAATGTTACATCAAAATAAAGACTGTAATAACAATAAAATAAAAACACATGCTGTACCATCAATAAACAGATATCATACAAAATAAATTGTAATTTAGTTTTTTGTTTTTTAATTATTATTCGTATTTTAAAATAAAAACACATGCTATATCATCAATAAACAGATATCATAGAAAATAAAATGTAATTTATTATCAAATGGCGTTGCTATTTTTTTTCTACGTCCTGGCTGAGGCCGCATTGGCCATAAGCTCTCTGGCAGCCCAATAAAAACTATCCTTGGAAACAAAGTTGTCAGTAGAAAAGTTGAAGCAAGAAAGCACTGGGCAGATTGTCAAATGAGTAAAATCCATAACAGTTTTTGAAGAACACAGAATACAAATGGGCTATCCTCTACGCCACAGGTGAACTTGCAAAAATCATGGCCGGTAACAATTCTAAAACTCTAGCAGTGAAGACGAGCGAGGAAGGTTCATGGGGAATGTAGAACCCAGCAAAGAACTCCAAGCTTTACCCGCTACGGCTTCAACTTAATTATTTCGTAGGGACATTTGTATTTTTTGATTAATAGCTCCACAGATTTGCTGGTAAGATGGAGTAAAGAATGGATGCTGTAGCTTACATCCGTTTTTTCGCAAGGATGTCAGCTTTTTCGTTCCCTGGAATTCCGCAGTGAATAGGAATCCATTGAATTACAATTTCCCAGCCAACAGAGATTGCCTGCCTAAAAAGCTTCTTAGTTTCTTTAACATGAAATAAATCACTATTTACATGTGAAGTTACAGCCAAAATTGCAGACTGGGACTTTACAAAAACAGCAACCTTCCTAAGAGGAGTGAAAATATTTAGCAAATTGACAATAGCTCGCCTTAAAGTATCCGTCTACGTTAAAAACGTCATTTTTTGCCAAAAATCATATTTTTTTTTATTTCTCTATTGTAAAATTTCAACTTTTAGACTTCTAAATCTGTTTTTTTGTCTCTACAACATTTTAAAGAAAAGTTACAGCTGTTTAAACATAAAGACAGCTGTCAAAACAAAATGGAAGTAGCAAATTCAGAACCGGAAGTTGTGAATTTAAAGCCTTTTAAAGAGCATTATTTGGACAAAACTTTTTCAATTTTCATGAAGATTAGTTTAAATATTTTTCTAGTATTTTTAATAATTAGCAACTTGGCAATTAGAAAGTTTTGAAGCAAGAAAGTGTGGGGAATTTTAAACATGTATTTTAATTTTTTAACAGTTAAAGTTGCTTTCATAAACTTCGAATGCGTTTTTCTCAGGACGGTAATTTTAATAAAATGTTGAAACTTGAAATGTGATTTCTCAAAAACTTCTTAAAATATTGTGTTGAAAATTATTATGAATCTTTTTGATAGTATTTGCTAGTGAATGACCTAAAAGCTTTAAATTTGGATAATTCTTAATGATGTTACATTCGTAGTTAGATATAAAGGTAATGAAAATTCGTTAAAAATTCAATGTGTATGATTTTGAAGAACCAAAATTTTTTACCAAATGTAAATTAAGCAAAGATTTTAGATGGTTCACCAGTCTAGTGTATAAGAAATATGTTTCATAAAAAATATGGAAATAATTTAATTTATTAAAAATTTAGACCTTTTGAAAAAACCCGATTTTTTACTAAATTTTCTTCATTTATTAGAAATTTTATAAAAACTTCTCCGAGAATAAATTTTTAAATGCAATTCTCTATGATAATATAAAAAATAAATCTAAAAATGTAAAAACATGAACTAGTTTCTACGTTTAAAGAAAAAAGTTCTCCGAACGTAGACGGATGCCTTAAGGCATCGACATCAGCGTTAAAGTTAGGGGTATGTTCCCGCAGGATAAAATTCGTTGAAAGTTCCTTTACAATATAAACCAGCCCCTGCCGCATTCTCCGTTGCAGAACCATCAGTATAAATATGGAGTCATTCAGCACTTGGATAATTTGCAGCAATGGTCTCCAAGAAATAGGTCCTGAAAATTCCAGGGATAGCATCACATTTCTTTATGGAGATACCAATTGTGAGTAAGAAGAAGGGACCTTACTATCAGGCGGGGGCCCATTAGCAAGCGCCTTTGATATTAATGCTATTTTTAAAATGTGTAATATAAATTAAACATAAGAAAGAAAAAGGAAAAAAAAAACATTACATTTTTACTAGCATATAGCCCTTCATATGACGGGATTAGTACAATTTTTAATTTTGCAGAATTTTAAAGTACCCTATTAAGGTATGGGGACCCTATGATACCCTATGATGGTTTGTTTTTTGGCTGAGAATTATCTGGTACACGCTTAATAATTTGTTTATCTTCATACTCCTCTAAAGTCTCCAGATACTGTGAATTTAGTTAGAATCACATTGAATTCATTTAGTCAAACAGTGTTGTTATGTATAAATAACAAACACACAAACGAACTTCTTAATTTTCAAAGATATATAATTTAAAGCTAGATATTTATTATTCCTTGAAATAGTCTCCTAGACTTTTATGAAAAGAATTTCTTGTTAATACCGGTGATAAAATTTTCAATGGAACAAAAAATAATCGATGATTAAATTTCAAATTATCACATATATATCTAATCTATTATTTAAGCTAACTATAAAAGAAAATAATTTCGTAGTATCTAAGTTCAGTGATAAAACGCATGAAAATAATGAAGACGATATTTAAATAATTAAAAATAAGAAATTAAATGAGATAGTTAAAGGAATGACGTCATAATGCTAGAAAAAATATATTTTTACTTACTTATTATGAGATAAACTGATTAAATGCTCTTAACCGGGGAAAAAAGGGCTTGAAATAATGGCATTAAAAGCTCGAAAAGGGAGGAAGGGGTGGATTTTGAACGTTTTAAAGACTTGCTTTGAATTTTGCTAACTCTAACTCATCAAAAATTCAATATGGATGCCCCAATCCATTCCAGGTCCAACCGCTTCATAAATTCGAGGACAGACGGACAGCTAACTTAGGCTATTATTATATAGGGGATATAAAACAAAGCAATTTTAAAGACCTTTTTCCACACTGAAAAAAAAAAAGTTTTTAAGTACTTCCAATAACCGTGATGTTTCTCTCTTACATTATTCATCAGATTAGTTCACTGTGAATGAATTTGTATTATTCCCAAATTGAAAATGAGATTGAAAGTATGAAATTTTGGGATGTGTGGTTTCTAGCTTTCAAATGCACTGGTGTACTGCGAAGTTCTGATACCTGAGTAGTTTCTCTGCCGACTTAGTGCATTTAATCTCCAAAAACGGTAAAAGAGAACTCTGAAGTTAAGCTTTCAGAAATATATGTTTTATTAAAATAAGAGAGATCTGCTTTCTTCTAATTTCAAGATTTCGTATAAATTATAATATAATTTTACTCTCCCTAATAATAATAATAATAATCCCCTATATAATAATAGCCTAAGTTATCTGTCCTCTATTTTATGAAGCGGTTGGACCTGGAATGGATAGAGGCATCCATTCAAAGCGAATAAAGTTTATCTTCTCCTAAACTATCGATCCAATTCTAAAATAAATTTGTATAAATATACTTCATATCACAGCAAAAAATACTGTCGTCTTTAAAAAGTTCGAAATCCAACCCTTCGCCCCTTTTCGAGAGTTTAATGCCGTTATTTCAAGCTCTATTTTCCCCGGTTAAGAGCAGGAGATTAAATTTAACCCTTTATCACTTAATAAATAGGAAAAATAACAATTTTTCTAGCATTGTGACGTCATTCCTTTAACCATTTCATTGAATCATTTCGTTTTTTAAACTATTTAAATACCGTCTACACTATTATAATATCTTTTACCACTGAACTTAGATATTACGTAAATGATTTACTTTTATATTTGGCTTAAATAATAGATTAGGTATTTGTAATAATTTTAAATTTAATCATCGATTTTTTTTTGTTGTTGCAATGAAAATTTTATCATCGGTATTAACAATAAATTCTTTTCATATAAGTCTAGGAGTCTATTTCACGGACTAATAAATATCTAACTTTTAATTTATATATATTTGGAAATTAAGAAGTTTGTTCGTTTGTGTGTTTGTTTGTTATACATAACCACACGGTTTGACTAAATGAATTCAATGTGATTCTAAACTGCATTACAGGATCGGGAGACTTTAGAGATGACGATAAATAAATTATTGAGAATGAATCAGATAATGCTCAGCCAAAAAACAAACCATTTTTTACCTGCCTCATTGGGTACTTAACAGTTCTGGAATATTAAAAATTTTACTAATCCCGTCATATGATGGGCTATATGCTAGTAATAATAATAATAATAATAATAATAATAATAATAATAATAATAATAATAATCAACCATTCATTTGAAAATAAATTAACATTTTTATACTAACAGTTTCATTTTCACTTAATGTGTTGTGAAGTGGTTAGAACCCATTTAAGAAAATTTTATGAAAACAAACTTACTTCTCTATTTTCGGAACATATTTTACACAGCATGCAGATATTGAGTGTTGCAGTAAAAGTGTCTACTCTACATTTTTCACACACTGCCTGCAAAAACAAATTCAGGTATGTGTAATTAGGAATATAATGCATTTACAGATCTTTTTGTAAGCATGCATTGCCACTCGTTAAGCTAAAATTTACACATTAATGGTGTTTAATACAGCCTATATATTTAATAACGCTTAATCCCCACTCACTTGACTATCATATAAGGTTCCTAATTTAAGTAATAAATAGTTTAAAATATTTTTTCGGCTCAAAGGCTTTAAAAATTATTAATTGGAAGACCAGGGTTAATGGTAAGAGTGTTTGGTATCGAATTCTGGAGAAGACTAAAGCCGATCCAGAGCTGTCTGATATACGACTGAAGAAGAAAATCAGACTTTTTCAGCAGACTTTTATCTTCGGTGACATTTTTTACACATCTACCGTATTCCAGTTTAGTGGCACTCCATGAGTGAGAGATAATTGCCAAAATTATATAACCTAATTCTCTTGAAATCCTTGCTCTTTTCGGATTCTCCCGCCACACCCGGAAAGAGGTGGGGTTGTCAGTCTGCGGCTTTATTTTACGGTATTGTTAGAAATGACACGTGATTAGGATAACTGAGAGCTGAATTTGAATTTTCTAGCGTTTATTTCGCCAACTGTTTTGTTCAAAAAACAGTATATTAGTGCATTTAAATGCAGTAAAAACTCAAGTTTGCATTTGTATCCACTTTACCAGGTTTAAACCTTTTGTTTGAAATATATTTTGAAATCGTGTATTAAGTTCATTAAACTTAGTACAAGACGAAACACACAGTGCAAACCTCCCTTGGCGGCAATTTGGCGATCACTTTGTACAAAATTATAGCCAAAACATGACGGCCGGCCCACGCAACTGGAATTCTACTGATCTAGAATCTATAAGCATAATCAATTTTCATTTAATTCTTGATAACTACTAATTTGGATTGGAGAGCTATGGTCTATGTATGTATAAATTTGAAATTGCGTAATTTTTAATAACTTTATAACGTTTCTATATACTTGAAGTAAGCTCCTCACTTACCGTTCAGTTGCTTAGCGTCGTAGTCTTCGGAACGAAACTCGGTTGTAAAGTAGGAAAAACTACTGCATAAATTGTACTTAACTGGCAATCCATTACAGATGGATAAAAGCTAAAAGGCAGGACACAGTGCTATTGATAATGTTGTAGATAATTCGGGAAGAAGCCTTGGAGAAAGCTAATGCCCACATCCAATGAAATTAATATTCGTTTTAATTTTTGTAAATGTTTTTTATCGATAAACTTATCCTACTTAAATTTCAACGAAATGTAAGAATTACTGAATCAATGGATTATGCCGATGGAAGAAACAAATGAGAACCTAATACAGTTAGCAGCACTACAGCATTTAGAAAGGGCAGAATTAGAAAAATATGAATAAGTACAAAAGAAGTTCACAACACATGTGTTAGTGTGTTCTCTAAAATTAATGCGGTTATGGTAGAATTTGAGGTACCCTTGAAGATACAACTGCTTCTTCGCTGTCATCTCTTTTAACCGGACTTTCCACAATTTCAAATAACCAAATAAATGATAATATGTACATATGCAAGTTTTTTTATGAATAAATTGGAAGTTTATTACATAGTTTTTTAAATTTTTAATGACACTGCTATATTTTTGGCGTAAGCTCCTCACTTAATGACCGTTTTACGCCGTAGTCGTGGGAACAGTACTCGATCGTAAAGCACAGATTATGAATGTTGCAGACAATTCTGGAATAAGCCCAGGAAAAAGCTAATGACCACATCCATTGAAATTAGTATTCGTTTCAATCTTTGTAAATGCTTTTTGTTGGCAAACTTATCCTACTTAACTGAAATTGTAAATATATGTAAAACTATTGTAACACCAACTCGAGTCTTGAGTCTAGTATTACCGCCCGCGCCAGCTGCGGAGGAGAAGGACATTTTTCCCATGGAGGAGAAAGCCTGACCAAGAGGGAGGGAGGATTCCACCCCGGCCCTCGCGAACAGAAGTGGAGGAGATGCCCGCTCTGAACGAGAGAGAACGGACATTTCCCATGAAGGAGAGCTGAGACCGAGAGAGGTGCTTTCCGCTCGACACCATTTGGTTATTCTCGTTGTTTTCCACCCCATGTTTTGTGGTTAACGATGTTCAGTGTACATATATTTAACAAAACCTGTAAATAATAAATGCATAGTCAAGGATTTAATCGTTTTAGTACTTAATTGTCGGCAATATAGGTTTTCATCGAATCCACGATAGCTGCTCCAGTAACAATAGGCGAGCAAGTACAGGAACGAGGCGTGCGATCATCGGAAAGGGCAGACGTGGACATGCGAGATGCCTTACAACTATTACCGCAAATTTTAACAAATTTTCAGACATAGGGTGCACGCCTTTTGTCCGAAATTTAAAATTTCAAAGTCATGTATTTTTCTTCAATCATTTATCTTCAATTATTTAATTGTTTAGATTAATTTTAGGACACAACACTGTTGGAAATAGAATGGTACATAATAAGTTTGTTTCTGCTTGTGTATTTTTGTGTAATCTGCACAGAATTTGTGTATATTAGTTATTTTTAATTTTAGATTCCTACGCAAAACAGTGAAAGAAACGGCGTCTTACTTTTCCACAATCGACACATCTCACAAAGGAACTTCTAAAGATACCGAATGTTGTACCACACATGGAACACGTCTTTTCTCCATCTCCCAAAGCATTTCTCGTCATGTTTTCTAACTTGTAAACCATTCTTCTGCAATTCAAAACAAATTAATATATTACTCTCAAAGGAATATACAAGGATTGTTAATAATTATAAAATACGTCATGTCAAACTATTGCTATTACTTTTATTCAATGAAAGGAAATTGCAACCCTAAAAATAATGATATGCAATGGTTCACAAAAGTTGATTTCTCAACTAGCATAGAAACGTTAGATGTCCTTTGGCAACATGTTAGTAGTTAGTCTTTTGGCTGGGTATACGTTGAAACCAGAAAATAAAAGGGTGGTGTTCAGGTAGCAAAATGTCTTACTGACCAAGTGAAGTATTCAAATGTCGCCCTTCCTTTCTCACAACTTAGAAATATTCCTGTTTAGGCTTCTTACATAAACATCGGTATACCATTAAAGAAACACAAAAAAAAATTTCTCTATAGTTACGAGCACTTGCCAGGCACTCTGAATGGGGTGGCCCAGCAATTGCGATCTGCCCACTACCACCAGGACAAGCCTGGAGCCCGGATGCCATATGAGCCTGAAGCCATATGAGCCCGGATTGGAGCTTGATCGTCTATAGTTACTCAAGTACATAACCAATGACAAACCACAGAGTTACTTTAGTAAGAAGCTACAGTTTTTTTCTAAACTCGGAGTATAGCATAATGCAGTCACTACGAATAAAGAATTTATAATTATTGCCAATAAGTTATCCCATCCAAACAGTATGTTAGCATTCTGTTAGAAACAATGAATAGACAACTGTTAGCCTTCAGTTGGCCACCGTGCTATATAGGGATCGGTCCAGTGAATACAGTACTACGTGGTCAATCATAAGGTTGTTAGCTAGGTTTAAATCTGCGGAGAAAAAGTCCTTGTAACTGAATGCGAATTTGGAATTTAATATTTTTCATATCATCGGTATGTGATTTTGGATAAATTTAAGAAAATATTAACTACTTTACTTTTTGTACAAAAATTAAAATATAAAGGGGTACTCAAGAGAGGTCTTACACTGAAGCATTTTTAGATGAATTCATAATTAAAATATGCCACTTTTTTAAAATGCTGATTTTTAAATTTTTGCATTATGTTAATACGTGGTATAATTTTTACTTGTTTACTTCTTTATAATTTATTTATTGTTTAATAATGGATTACAGTTGTAAGAAAACAACAGCATTCGAAAATAAATTATACTTCATCACTAGCCGCTTCGGTCTGAAAAATTACGGCTCCCGAATGAAGGCTATAATTAATTTAAAAATTTAAATTAGTTTTTAGATTATATTAAACTAATAATCTATGCATTTTCGAATATATAATTAATTCATTGTAATGAAACGAATAACATATTCATCTCATATTTCATTCATTAATTTTAATGAGTTTAAGAAATATAATCTAAAATAAAGTAATATTTGGCGATATTTGGAGATTTATCCTTGCAAGGACTAATGGAGGCGTGCCTGCATTTTATCATATCATTTAAAGAGTACAAATGAAAATACAAATAAAAATATTACTTCACATAAATGTTAAATGCCTTTGTAAGCTCCGTTAGCAATGGAATAGGATTAGTGTCTAAAGAACTGTAAGGTAAAAAATGGCGCCACTAAACTCAAAATAAGCGAAATATACCAAATTAAAATTGATAAAAAAAATTAGTAAATATGATTAAAAACTCAGATGCCAATGTAAATGCTAGGGAAATAAGATACACCAGCAATAACAGCATGTTAACGTTACTAGAAAAAACACTCTAAATGAAGCTGTATGGACAATCTGCTACTGCAGTCTTGCGATCCTATCGCTATAGATAGGGTATTCAAACGAATAAAAGTCCTGACAAACTGAAGCTGTGAAAAGAATGATTTTGAAGTACGATGACACGGTTTATTTAAAAGATGGGTCTCGAAATGGCCAACGGAGTACAAACTGCTAATGTTGCTGAGACTATTCAGGAAGAAAAGGAGAATGTAGTTGGTTCGTCTACGCTTGGGAAAGTCGGAGTTGGTGTAGTCGCGGGTTGCATTTTCATTCCATTATTGTTTGGGTAGCACAAAGGCGTACCCTCCACTTCTATCCAGCGTCATCAAAAACTGTTACCTAGCGATTTTGTGAAGCGGAGAACATTTGCAGTGGGGGAGTTTCAAAAGATGGTGGAGGATGAAGATTGGTTGTCTAGCATACAGTGGACCGACGGAGCCCATTTCACACTCCCAGGATCTGTAAACTCTCACAACTGCATGATTTCGGCTACAGAAAATCCTTAAACTTTCGTGCAAACTCCATTGTACAACGAGGCCGAACGCTGGCCGATTGGTTAGGGCGCTGATCGTCGGTACCGGAGTTCGTGTGTTCGAATCCCACTATGGCATGGATGTTCGTAGCCGTTCGGAATCGGCTTTAAGCAGTAGGTCCCAGTCTCATTAGCCTACGTGTGCAAAACATTAGACCGTAGTGCTCCAAAACCAAACTATTGTACAACGAGAAAGTCACGGTGTGGTATGGATTTTACACATCTTCCGTTATCGAATTCTTTTTCTTCTAGGAAATGCATGGTTCTGGTTTTGTAACTTCTCGCGGGACGGGTAAAAGATATGCCGATATGTTACAGAATCACTGGCCTGCAAATGCGCTTTCCCTGATTTGGCTCCATCCCACATTGTTAGACACGCAAGAGGTCTCTTGCACACGTCGTTTAGTGATAATCGTGAGCTGAACTTTGTTTCGCTGTGCTTGGCTTCTCAGATAATCAGATCTCACTCCGTGTGATTATTGACTCTGGGATTACCTGAAGTCGCAAGTCTACCGCGATCGACCGACAAAAGAGGGTTAAAAGACAATCAAACACCAATCCGGGACCATATGGAGGTGAGGCCCTCCAAGCTTGTCCCGGCGGTGATGGTCAGATCGCAAGTACTGGACCACCCCATTCGCCCAGCCCCCTTCAAAGGGCCTAGCGAGCGACTTTAATGTCTGATCATAATACAGATATGGTGCACAGTGCTGTTCATAACATTGTCCCTCTACTACAGCCATTTTTGAGGGATAACGGTGAATATGTTAAGCATTTGTTCTGAAGAACATCGCCTTTGCTTTGTTATTATTTGTTGCTCTAATTATTGCTTTTCTTATTACATAAAGCATCATCTGTTGTCCATTTTTTTAAAACTCTTTTATGGTTACAATAAATCCTCATGTCATTTAAAGCTTGTGGGTCAATTTTTATCTCTCTACCTACATTATTCCGTGAATTATTGCTTTTCAAATGTATACTCATTTTCTGATCACCCAGTTTGTATATATATATATATATATATATATATATATATATATATATATATATATATATATATATATATATATATATATATGTATATATATATGTATATGTATGTATATATATATATATGTATATATATATATATGTATATGTATGTATATAGATAGATAGATCGATAGATAGATAGATAGATAGATAGATAGATAGATAGATAGATAGATAGATAGATAGATAGATAGATAGATAGATAGATAGATAGATAGATTTTATTATTTTTCAGTGATTTACTTGATTGTAACTTGACAATAACTATATAAAAAAAAACCATTCTATTTTAAAGAGTAAGTTCCAAATGTAGAAAAATAAAACACAACCTACGTACCCTACTCGTTCAACCTCCAATCTTTCCAGCTCCTGAGCTCTTTGGATAACTTTTTCAATAGCTTCCACTTCACTTATTTCATATGGTTCGGATTTCAAAAATACATTTGCTGTGTGTATCGACCAACCCTGGTTGATTCTAAAATTCATAAAGCGTAATTATAGCAATTAATCATGAAAAGTTTTCTCTAACGTTGATTGACACACAGTATTAATCACATCTTTTTTACATTTGAAAAAGAAGTATTAAATTCACATGAAAAAGCATCTGTGAAAAATTAGACAAAATATTTTAATCAAAAATTGGTAATACTGAATATTAGAGTGTCCCTTTGCAAATTTGGCGAAATTATTTGCGAAGTTTACTAAAATACAAAAGTATTCCATCCGAACATTGTATCTCTTGGTTTTAGGGAGACTTTAATTGATGTAGAGTTCTTCATTGTAATAGAATTATATACTTTTGATTTATTAACCAAAATCACTTAGAAAATAGGCATTTATGGGCAATTAATTCCTCAACAGTTTACAAAGCCATTAGCTCCAAATTATTAAAAATTAGCCATAGGGAACAATTAAGAGTTCGTATCTAATTTTTTAAGCAATACGCGCATTTAATATATAAGAAACTAGCAAGTTTGCCCGTTCTTCGCTACGGTGAACTTAATATATTACTTTTAAACAAAGATTTATTTTTCGTGCATAACTCTCTAAATCCGTTACAGTTCAGTTCGAGTCATTGGCATATTTATATATTTCTATCATAGGCGTATTATAACATTATTCAGTTTTTATAATCGAATTTGTCTGATATTAAATTTGCTCAAACTTTTTTTATGGTAAAATACACTCATGTCCATAAATTAAGGATAATGAAGTTCAGGCAATGAAAGAGACAAAAGCAAAACAAATTTGACTTATTTGTAAAGTCTATTTATTAAACAAAAGGTAAAGAGCAAAAAAGATGCTATATGTTTGACATAATTAATAAAAATTGCGATTTTTACTCCCTGGAGCAAATTTCAAAAAAGAACCTATTTACAGGAAACAGTATAACATGGTTAGTGTGATGGTTAATACGGAGTATGTCTCCCGGACGATGCAATACAAGCGTTACAACGCCTACGCATTCTGAGTATCAGATTATCAATCTGATCTTGGGGAAAATTACACCACTCATCAAGCAATGCCCTCCGAAGTTCCGATATACAGTTGGGAGGGGGTTGACGGGCTGCAATTCGTCGGCCAAGCATGTCCCACACATGCTCTATTGGATTCAAGTCCGGTGAGTATGCTGGCCAATCCATACAGGTGATATCCTCCGATTGAAGGCATTCGTCTACAATGTTTGCACGGTGAAGTCGGGCGTTGTCATCCATATACAGAAATTCAGGACCCATGGCGCCCCGAAACAAACGTACATGTTGTTCCAGAATGACATCCCGATAGATATGGCCTGTCATCGTTACACTCTGAACATGCAGGTCAGTTCTGGAACCAAGAATAATTCCTCCCCAAACGAGCCATCCTGCACCACCGTAACGGTGTCGTTCAATGGTGTTCTCTTGGTGGTAACGGGTACCTGGCGCTCTCCATATGAAAGTCCGGCGAGAATCAGAATGTAAACTGAACCTGGACTCGTCGGAAAACATCACACAAGACCACTGTTGCGGTGTCCACAATGCATGCTCTCTAGCCCAGCATAATCGCAGGCGACAGTGAGTTTCGGTAAGGGGAACACATCTGACAGGCCTACGAGCATATAGACCAATGTTCCCTAAGCGTCTGTACACGATCTGCCTTGAAACTGTCGTACTGGTAGCTGAAGAGAGCTGACGAGACAGGTCTGATGCTGTGCTCCGTCTGTTTCTTTTGGCAGTAACTGCCAAATACCGGTCATCATTCGGCGTAGTAACTCGGGGGCGACCTGTGCTGTAACATCTACTCACATTACCATCATGTTTGAATCGTTGCCAAAGCCTGGAGATGACACTCTGGGCGATTCCAAGTTCCTCTGATACTTCCAGCTGGGTACGTCCACATTCCAGTCGTCCGATAATTCTACCACGTAAAAAATCATTCAAATGCTTCCTTTGTGCCATAACTATGCGGTTATTGCACTGAAAGGCTTTTAAAGCGCTTGTGAACAATTTTACTTCATTGCTACCATTCCTTATATACCCCTTTCATACACTCTCGTCATTGTGACGTACTATCCGCGCCATCTGGTGGTTTCCTGCAATTTGCATATTCTTCTTCAAGATGTGTGTGATAATTCTACAGGGGAAATTTTTATTTTAGAGCTCAATTTCTGTGTGATTCTGAATTATCCTTAATTTATGGACATGAGTGTATAAGTTTAACCCTAAATTACATTACTGTATTACTACTGTACGTTGATTAGCAAAGTTAACAGATCTTGCCATATTACGTGATAGAATAGGAAGCAGAGGTTTTGACAGCAACAGTGCAATTTTGGTGGTATAAACAAATGTTGTCTAAAATTAAGGAAATTTATGACAAACCACATGGTTTTGTATGAAACAGAAACACACATTCATATTGACAACCATATGGATATGAAGATAACTATATAAAATGATAGGTTTTTATTTGTCCACGAGAGTCACTGAAATTTGTACTTTTTGTTGTTAGAATATTGTTGATAAACATTTCATTGCAACTTAAAAATTAACCAAGAATTAAGTTTAAAATTAGTTCTCATATAAAAATGGTATAATTTGCGTCACATAGAAATGAAAGTGAATCAATTTATATCTCAATTTTCAGGTCAAATCGAATTGATACTACGCAGACGATGTTTAAATAATATAAAATAAGAAATGAATAAATGAAATGTTTAAAGGAATGACGTCATAATGATAGAAAAAATATCATTTTCACCTATGTATTATGTAATAAATTAAAAATTTTAATCTTCTGCTTTTAACCGAGGAAAATTGCGTTTAAAACAATTACTTTAGATAACGTCACATTGCTAGAAATATTGCTTCTTTCACTTACTTATCATGCGATAACATAAAAATTTAATCGTTTGCTTTTAACCGGGGAAAATAATGCTTGGAATAGTGACATGAAATGCTCGAAAAAGGGGGAAGGAATGGATTTCGAACGTTAAAAATTTACAAAACCCTTCCCAGGAATATGACTAAACATTTCCCAAATTTTCACAGCGATTGGATGCATGGTTTTTGAGTATATTGAGTACATACAGACAGACACAAATTCATTTATATATATATAGATGGGTTCCACAAGAATGAATTTTAAAATGCTCCATTTATAATCAGGAGTTTTTAAAAATTATTGATTTAATACATAAGGTAAATAAGGCAGTTTCATACAGCATGGCACATCTCAACTCATGACGATTCTAGCTTAAATTTCAAAAGGCAGAGGAGAATATTGGTTGCATGGATACAAATAAAATATAAATTAAAATATAAGTACAGATTTTTTGAACAGGGCGAGATCAGGGGAAAATGTTAAACTGCCATGCTCAGAGCTTTATCGCCATGTTGGTGGGGGCACCCTGTTCTTCAGTCAACCCCAAAAATCAAAACGTAATGATGAATAAAAACTAATGTGTAACGTTTTAATTTCAACATGCTAAGGGCCAGTCTCACCAAAGTCGTTTAAAGGCTAACCGCGATTAATCTCTGTTTAAACAGAGAATTGAATTTCACCAATGGTTCGTGCCACGGGTTAATCGCGGTTAGCCGTTAAATGACTTTGGTGAGACCAACCCTTAGGATACGGTTTAAAAGATCGGTAGATGTTATAAAAAGCTTTTAGGATTATGAAACACAGTACAAATATAAATTGATATAAAAGTTACTTAATCACATCAAAATCTCTCTTAAAATCCGACATTTTAAAACTTTAATTTTTGTGAAATCTTTTTTTGTGAATTTTAAAATGCTCCTTTTATAATAAGGCGTTTATAAAAATTATTGATTTAATACATAGGGTAAATAAGGCAGTTTCATGCAGCATGGTACATCTCAACTCATGACGATTCTAGCTTAAATTTCAAAGCAGAATATTGGTGGCCTATTGGCTATCGTCAACGTGAAAATGAAGAGGAAGGGCATGAGAAGTTCTTGACGTTGAGTGAAGTCTCTCTATTGAATTTTGTAAAATAAAGTATAAAAAAGTATTTAGTATTTTTGTTCTAATTGAACTATTGTAAACAATTCGTTTTTATTCATATTAAATATAAATCACTTTTATTGTACCGTGTCTTTTATTATTCCTAAGAATCAATTTATATTTTTTTATTTTAGAATCAATGGAAAAATACTTTGTTTTGTAATTTTTCATAGCATTTTTTCCAGAACGATTAAATACCCCAGAATATAATCTGTCCAGTTTTTTGGTATTTTGAACTTCGAAATCTGACCATTCACATGACGGACATTGTTACATTAGTCCTTTAAAATCCATGAGCGAGCGTCTGTATATCAAAGAAAGCCAGTACTTAAACCTCCTCGAAAAACATATGCCATATTATAGAATTTACGGTTTCCGAACCTGCATAGTAATAATCAGTAGGCTCTAAACTAGCGGAGTGGTGACTGACAAGTGGGGAGCAAAGGAATCTATTCCGCTTTGTGCACCAGTCTCATAGGAGTGCTATATACAGGGCCTGATTAAAACACGGGCTGACTAGGCTCAGGCCCTGGGCCCCCTAAAATTTGGTACTTAATTATTAAATTTTAAATAATTTAATTAACAAAATTTGAAAATGTTTTTTGTTAATTCTTCAAGTAATATTTCACGAAACCTTATTAAGAAATTAAAGAAAAACAGTTAAAATGTTGACAATTTTATCTAAAACAACACACTCTAAGTTTACTTATTTACATCACTCCAGTCAATTTTTTGTTCATTACTTTCTCCATGGTTCTGAGTAGAAAGAAATAGTAATTAAAGGAATATAATAGTGGAATAACAGTTTATTACATTCAACATTTATAGTATGAATCATTAAGAGAATAATTTACAAAATATTAAAGGAAAAAAGCATTTATCTTATATAGTTTATAATATTAGTAATAAATTAAAAATTTCAGCCAGTTATAAAGAAATATTAGCACTTTTTATTATATTTCTGAAACTTAGATACAATTGTTATTTGCTTAAGAATTTTATTATTTTTTTCTCTTATTAATTTTGTCTTAAAATCTACGAATAGCAATTATTTGTTAATCTTACCTATGCTATTTTAATTTATTTTTTATATAAAAACTTAATTGCAAGTGTTACAGTTTACATGCTTCAGTATATACAGATTTTTGGCATTCGACTGTACTACAAAGGTATGTAAACATAAAAAAATTAATTAAAACTTTCCTTCAAAAATATTCGTCTGTGTTCTCTTTTATAACCTTTTTTTTTTTTTTCCCTTCCTTCAAAAGAGCGTAGGAGGGAGGCCGAAAAACTACCAGGCCCTGGGACCAACTTTGCCTTGATCGGGCCCTGGCTACATAAGTTTACTATAAGTTACTATAATTTGAAAATATTATTTCTATAAATTTACTATAAGTTTACTACTATTATTATAAGTTTTATAGAAGGGATGAGCTTAAGGTGTCATGCCCCAGACGTCAGTCATGCTCGCATTTATATATACATATATTATATATATATATATATATATATATATATATATCAGTGGCTATATATATCAGTGATATATATATATATATATATATATATATATATATATCAGTGGCTATATATATCAGTGATATATATATATATATATATATATATATATATATATCAGTGGCGTGCAGTAGGTTTTCATGCAGGGTGTGCAGAGACCATGGATTTTCCAATACATCTTTAATTATTGAGACATCTGAATTCTCCATTCTGAAACGGGTTATTTATTATAAATAGAAATTTAAAGATTACAATAAATTTAAAGATTACAAAAATCATGTCTTTTGTTGTATGGTATCATATCGGCGCCGAAAAAGCAACGCTTTGGGATTCTAAGAAAAACTTATATGTTCAGCAAACGTAGCACCACATGGCACCCGCCGCTGCGGTGCCTCATCCAGATGCTCATTGGTGCCGTCAAACCAAAAGTCTATTTCACGTGCAGAGGATTTCACTGCACGCTGGAACAAAAGAGCGAACTGTTTCTCGTTCGGTCAGCGGATTAAATTATATTTATTAATTGTTTTTAACATTTGGAAATCATATATTCTGCGAAAAACATCTTGACAATTTTTAAAAATAAAACCAGGGATATGGTGTTACATAATATAACTTATATACTGTCTGTAAGACACAATGAATGGTAAAATTTGAACTGTTCTATTAAAATTCGTTTCTTTAAAAGAAAACAACATTGTTTTTCAGCTAATTATTCCAATAAGTGTAATAAATCACCGAAATTTATTTACCACACTAAAACATTTCACTTTATATTGATGAAATACTTCTTTTATTTTTCAATGAAAACAAAATCTTACAAAATATAAATTTAAACATTAACCGTCTGCAAAATCGTATGGCCAGTTAATCAGTTAAAAAACCAAAAGCACGTAAGTCCCCGCTCTAATACAACGCTTAATAAACCGTACCTTCGGATGATTCTAAATGCCAAGTGCAGGAAAAATAGCTGCACTTGCCTCAGTGCCATAGTATGCTGTTCTTCTCCAGTAGCCCATACATATAAAGCGTGATTTTCAATTTAGTATGCAGTGCGTACACATCAGAACTTTCTATGTTCGTTTGCTCGCTACGTGGTGCAGAAACTAGTACCGCACGCACTGCGGGAATACAAGCAAGCAAATCAACATGATATTTGAATATATTATAAATAATATTTATTATATACCATATAAAGATAGGTAGACATAGGTACAGAAAATTATTGTCCCTCATAATTTTGCCAGGGTGTGCAGTGCACACCCTGCACATATGGACGGCACGCCACTGATATATATATATATATATATATATATATATATATATATATATATATATATATATATATATATATATATATATATATATATATATATATGACACGGACGAGTGATCAAGGCATGGAAGACACATTTGATTTCATATGTGAAAACTTCTTTATTGTAATACATCTGTTCATGGCAATGCCATTTAGATATCCTTTGTTCTCATTTTTCGAAAAGCGTAGAGGATGTTACCAGCCGAATTTTCCGCCTAGAAGTGACTTTTTGGCTTCGCTTACCTAAACAAAATCTTCTTGTCTCCTTCCTCGTCAGCTCTTTTACTCTGTATAGTACTCTGTTTACTCCGCTGGATGGTGTGTTTTTCTCCTATTGTGTTATTGCTAAAGAGTTCCAACTACTTTTAATTATAACTCGCTTAATTCTTAATCCCCATTTTTAAACTTGACAATATATATATATATATATATATATATATATATACATATGTATGTGTAATGGGCAATTCAGCCTGTCATAAAAGTAAGTGAACCGTCATTGACTTGGATGCAGTTGTAGATAAAAGCGTAACCGAAAAAGAAAACAAAGAATTTTGGATGAAGCTAAATGCAGTTTATTGTAGCATCATCTCCCGAAGACTTCTTAGGTGAAAAACCCGTACATCCCATTTTATAGGTGTGAGCCAGCCAATCAGGGTTTTAGTAGTTATTCATGTGAGAAAACAGGAAGAAGCGTCATTAAACAATATAAGAAAGCTGAAGTCGGCAGGAATTAATTTTGGTGTTTTCGTACTCGCCAACTGGATAAAAAGAACAAAAGATAGTAGCCATCTTTTGTCATAAAAGGATAAAATCACCCGAAAAATGTTTTAAGATGATTTACTATTATGTTGGTTAGCTTTTTAGGTTAAAATATCTCTATATGCACACACACACATATACATACATGCATATATACATATAAAAACACATATACATACATACAATATTGCTCGCGAAGCCTTTAGGTTTGGACAAGTAAACTGCAGTCTCTTTGTTATTTAATTCAAGTAGCATATAGCCCGTCATACGACGGGATCAATAAAATGCTTAATTTTCCAGAATTGTAAAGTACTCTATGAGGCAAGTAAGAAAAATTGTTTATTTTTTGGCTGAGAATTATCTTGCAACAAAACATAATCGATGATTAAACTTTAAATTATCACATATGCACCTAATCTATTATTTAAGCCAAATATAAAAGAGAATAATTTACGCAACTTCAGTGATAAAACATATGAAATTTATAATATTTGGCAGATGATATTTAAATAATTTAAAATATGAAAGGATTAAATGAGGTCGTTAAGTGAATGACGTCATAATGCTAGAAAAAAAAATGTTATTTTTACCTATTTATTACGTGATAAATTGATAAATTTAATCGCCAGCTCTTAACCGGAGAAAATAGGGCTTGAAATAATGGAAATAAATGCTCGAAAAGGGGGAAGGCATGGATTTCGCACGTTTTAAAAACGACAGTATTTTTTGCTGAGATATGAAGCATATTTATACCAATTTATTTTAGAATCGAGTCGATAGTTTGGGAGCAGATAAACTTTACTAGCTTTGAATTTTTCTAACCCTAACTCATCAAGAATTCATTATGCCTCTGTCCATTCCAGATCCAACCGCTTCATAATTCGAGGACAGACGGACAGATAACTGAGGATATTATTATATAGGGGATTGTTAGTTATTTTATTAGCTATTTGACAGCACTGGTTGCAAAATCATTATGGCATTTTGTTTAAAACAGTCATGGCATATTATTACTAAAATAGGATTTAAACCAAATGTTTTAAAATGTACCAATTATATATAACTTACTTTGCTCTAAGAGTTAGCTCCCTATCCGTCGGACAAGTCCAACGCTTTTTGCATTCCCATTCAGACAACATCTCAATTTGACTCAATCTGAAAGTAAGGTAAATGTTACAATTTATCAAAAAACATTTTTTTCCTAAATGAGAAATACGAAACGGTAGCTAAAATCTGTGTTTTCTGTCTAATTTAATTATTGTTAAAATAACACAGAACTTGTTCTTGAGAGCTTGAGAACTAATAAATCTTGAATTAGCATAAAAAAGGATAGGAATTACTTGGAATTTAACATGCAATTTATTTATGATATTGTAATAGGTATCAAAAACAAAAAAAGTGTTGAATCTGCATTTTAAAGAAATTAATATGTGTATTTCCGAATTTATGGTTAATTATTCAAAATCATCTTTCAATGAATATTTAATAGATGCATTAGTTTTCAAAAAAATTTAAACTCATAATTTTATTAAACTAAAAATATTTGTCTTAATTATGTGTAAATATTTATGTAAAATCGAGCATAAACTGACAAATATAAACATTCCAGCAGTATCAGAAAATGATTTGTAAATAAACCTTATAAGGTTAACATCCTTAAACCTTATAAGTAAAGTAAACTTAAAACTTTATAAGTAAAAATGAAATTTCAAAAATGCAAATTGTTTTGAAATAAGTAATTAATATTATATATATATATATATATATGTGTGTGTGTGTGTGTGTGTGTGTGTGTACAGCAGAAGTTGAAAATGAAAAATAAAAATAAGCCAAAACAAAGAATTGAAATACAAAGGTTTAATGATGTTATGTCTCATTAACAATGACCACAAACATCATTAAACAAAAGGATTTTTGCATATAGGGGAAACCGGGGTAAAATGGTCCGCTTTTGTAAATTTTGAGTATTTGCTCTCAAACTAATGATTTTTTGAATCTGAAAATATATATGCACATTGCCTATATATTAGGCTTTATATTACACTCAGTCAAAACCAATTATTATAATTACTTTTTTATTATAATTTTTTTAATAGCAAGTGACAAAGTGGACCATTTTACCCCGACCCCGGGGTAAAATGGTCCATGGCACGGGGTAAAATGGACCGCAAAAAATTTCTACAGATAACTTAAATGTAGTACATTATTTAATAGTACAAAACATAAAATGTATTATATTTATTTTCTATAGCTTCAATCTGTACGCATAAAACATAATATTAGTGAGTATTGAAGTTAATGAATGATACACCAAAAGATTCGTGTGTTACTGAAAGTCTGCTATTTTCTTGAGAAGCAGTAGGATCTGGGAGACTCATCACAATATCTTGAACATTTCCGAGCGATTCATCAACATTGTCAGGGAAAATGAACACATTTTGATCAGGTTTTTGCCTTATAAATTTCACAAGAGCGTAATCTTCATCATTTTTTTCTGTTATTAAACCAACCAAATGAACCACTTTCATTTTTGTCAAAAATTTAACCAAAACATACTTGCCAACTTTTAATTCATTATCAGAATTAGCATCATGCTGTGAATTGCTTTCTTTATCACTGTGTTGTGTATCACTATAAACAGACATATTTTCTGAATCACTCGAACTTTCTGATCCACATAAATTTTCTTTATTTTCTTTAAAATTCACAGTTTTATCCTTTTTCTGCTTAGTTAAGACTAACATTTTTTCTAAATTCTTCCTATCTTTAACTAAAGCAGCATTTTTCTGTTTTAATTTTTTCTTTTCCTTCTCTTTGACATTTTTTCAATCATCGTTTTCACTGGTGTATCAGTTAGAATTTTTGATGCACCCTTCTTTCGTTTCTTTGTTGTCTTGCCAAGGAGCGTAATTCAAAAGGTGATATTGTTTTCAACTGATGATTTTCACTTTGTACTGATTGTGATGTATTTGGTTGCTGATTACCTGTGCTTGGTTGACAATTAGCTGTACTTGTTAATTCAAAATCTGGTGACGGTTGATCAGTCACATATGAGAGATATTGGATATCCTAAAGACATTTTCATTGAATTGCCGTATATCTGTTACTTTAAATCCTGCATGTTTTTTAAAGTATCACACATAAAATCAATTTAGAAAGCATTACAGAAATAAAAAAAAAAACACAACCTGGAAAATGGACCATGGCCCATTTTACCCCAGGTTCTGGAGGTCCATTTTACCCCATGTGTAATTCTGACAAAAAGTGTCAGAAAAAAAAGAACAAATCTTATATTAAATTGTTTTAGCTACATTAAATATAATAATACATCATCTTAGCTCTTTATTGTGAGAAGTTAAATCCTCCAAATCCCAATTCTTAAATGAAGAGAAGAAGATATATTATGATGAAAATATTTACTTCTGACTACCACAAATCAACTTTCTAGAATAAAATGGCTAAATTGTCAGCTAAACACACAATTACACATTCATTTTCAAGACTGCAGTGCTGTCATCTATGTATCAAAGTATTAAACATTAAAAATAATAAATAAAATAAATAATAGGGGATGGTCCATTTTACCCCGGTCTCCCTTATATCTATCTATCTATCTATCTATCTATCTATATATATATATATATATATATATATATATATATATATATATATATATATATATAGATAGATAGATAGATAGATAGATAGATAGATAGATAGATAGATAGATACATATATATACATATACATATATATATACATATACATATACATATACATATATATATACATATACATATACATATACATATACATATACATATGCATATACATATACATATATATATATACATATATATATATATATATATATATATATATATATATATATATATATATATATATATATATACATATATATATATATATATATATATATATATATATATATATATATATATATATATATATATACATATATATATATACATATACATATTCATATACATATATATATATATACATATATATATATATATATTGTGTATATAAATGATACTGGGTTTCACTCTAGCTTAAATATAATCCTGCAGAAAATAAACGTGGTTTCCGATATATTTATCAGAGAGAAAATTCATAATTACTCTTGATTTGTTTCTTGTCTTTTTTTTTTCAGTACGTAGAAAATTAAGAAACTACAGCGAATTCGATTTTTTGTCATTTACCTAACTCCTAAAAATAATAGAAAACATTGCTGTACTATGTATTAAAACAGTAAAAGAAATCGTTCAAACTGCAAAATGAATTATGAAAGGTTTTAAAAAATTATCTAAGAAATTTTATTTAGTATATATTGTTATGTGTTTTTAAGGGTACTTCATTACTGAATAACACTTTTTAAAAATATGTACATTAGATATTTATTATCTTACCTTTTAATAAGTGTTTCCTCTAGTGACGTCCTAAATATAAGTTTTAATTTACATCATGTTACTATTGAAGCTACTGAGAATCAAATAATTCATCGGATTTCATGATTCTGAAAGCAGTTTCATGTACGGAAGAGTAGAAGTAACAGGAAGCGGATACGAAACGCAGACGACTTTATGTGGTAAGCGATTTGAGTTACTTGCAATCATGTCTTTATTGGGTTATTCAGAGGTAACAATGCAGAAGAACATATCCGTGTCAATATAAAATAAAAATTGTTTTAAGGCTCCTTTCATGCTGAAGCATAAAAGCCAATCGGAATGAACCCTTATGTTCGGTTCACACAAGCGGAATGAAGCTAACAAATTTCCTGCATAAAAAATAATGAAACAATACTGTTGAAAATACAGTAATTTTCGAATAAAAAAATTATTCCTTTTAACAGTATTTAGAGATTTATCTCAAAATAAAATGTTATGTTTGTTTAAGAATAAAATTTGGACAAATTATATAATAGGACTGTAACATAATAAAAAGTATTCAGCGCTTCCATTTTAAGTAATTATTAGTCAAAGAACATAATGTACACCAAATTGAAAAGATGACACTTATTTGCAGAATATCTTTAAAATATATAAATTAAAAACAAATTTGTATACCAAACTAAAGATAAATATATATTTTTTTTATTTTGTTAGTAATATGTTTCATTTAAAAACAATACAAAATTAAATTGCGAAAATTTTCAACTTCAAGCAATAGTTATAACGAACCGATATCAAATATTTCTGGTATTGGTCATGCGAACAGTTTGACGTTCAGCCGCCGCATTGTTTTCGTCTTTGGAAATGACACATTACAACTAGTTAAGGTGGGTCTTTACCTGCCATACTGGTTTCATCTCTCTCCATGTTAACCTAAGGTAAGAATAAAATTCCTCTAAAAAAAAAAAAAAAAAAAAAAAAAACAGAAAAATATTTAATTTTAAATTATTTGTGAGAAATTTCGGCAGTCTTTTTCAAACCCAGATAAGAACATTTAACAGACATAAATTCAATAAAAAAGGGGAAATTCTAAAGTAATTGCTGTTTTATGACGTCGTAAAATTTTTTAAAGAGTCCTTAAAAGGGAAGCCGGCTAAAGGGAAATTTTCCCCATAGGTTAAATCTCCTATCACTGAGGGAGGGGAATCCAATATGGCAGGTACAAACCCACCTTAACCCATCCCAACTGGTGTCGAGGGAAGAACAACAGCTTAAATATTCCTCTTGGGTGGACAAAGTCATAACTTCCCAGGTTATATTTTTTCATACTCTATCCTATGTCTTGAATACCTGGTCTCTCATGCCGCTATTTTTAAATTTAAAAAAAAGATAATTAACAACTACTCAATGCTATTTCATTGAACTAATGTTGTTTATAACGTAAAAAACTACATAAATAACTTAATAAAAGTCATTCTAAATGTTATAACACAGTAAAAATATATTAAAACCTAGCAAAAATTCAGCCTGTTCTTAAACGATATCATTATTATTAGTATTTTTAAAAAATCTTTACTCTTAGTTTTATTTTTCTTATACTGTTATGGTTTAATATATAAAGGATGTAGTAAAAGTGGTAGCCAAAACTGTAAAGACCCCTCCACATTATGGTTCACTGTAAGGTACCATTGTATGGAGGAGCTATGGCTTATCGTGATCGATGGTGGCAGACGATGGATTCGGAAGCGGTGTTCTCCAAACTTCAAAAACTGTTAATGTGGTCTCCACACTATGACCAATTGGCCATAGTGTGGCCATAGCGTGGAATGGTGAACAATTAATTGTTCACCATTCCAGCACTGTTCCTAATGATAACCTTGGATGATGGTTCACGGGCTGCATCCACACACTGGGACACTAAATAAGCTCATTTCGTGTATGCTTCTATAGAGTCTACTGAGCATTTTGGCAGCGCATGTTGGCTGTCTTTGATCTTTGGAGAAAAATCGCTTCCGAAGCCATCATCCGCCAAGGCCATTTTATCATCTGCCATCGTTGATCTCGATAACCCATACCCCCTCCAGAGAGCGGTAATGGCTTGAAGTGAACCATAGTGTCGAGGAGCCTTAACATGTTCTACTACAGTGCGCAGTAGATAGAGGACGCATCCACGAGCTGGGCTCATTTAATAGCCCAATGTGTGGATATAACCCATGAATCATCATACCAAGGTCGCCACCAGGGCAGACACTGCAGTGATCAATATTGAACCGTAGTGGGAAGGAGGCTTAAGAGAGGGATAGAACTTGCCTAAACGATGTTTCCCAATACAATATGGGTCTGATACAAAATGGTGAGCCGGGAAAAGGCGCATTCTATAGAGTAGACAAAACTTTTCCATTTGCAAAATCCATCATACAGCTGTTATTCGAGGCCTTGAATACATCAATATCCAAATTTCAAGAAGACCAATAGGCTTCTTATACATAGGGCTGCAAACTAGAATGTCGCTGAAGCTGTTTCCGAACATGATGACACACATCGACCACCTTTCATATGAATTTTCTTACAAGTGTACTCGAGGTACATTAAGAAGGGGGGAAATAGTATACAAGAAGGGGAGCATCCCCTTTGTAAGAATGAGAACTAAGGAGATGTTTGGAGGATAACTTGTACTAACTAAACATGGTACCCTAGGTAATTAAACTAAAAAGAAGATACACACATTTTCCTTAGCCATTATTCATAGAAATGTTGTGACCATGAGTTTAACTAAAACAGCAGCAACACTTCACCCTAATATTTCTTTTGTGTTCTGACAAAGTCTTCAAAATCATATTTTCAAACTTTTCATACTGAATGGATCATAATTTATTTTTAGAAACTTCTATTATTTTCGACCGGTAGTCATAAAGAGGGAAACCTCATCATAACATCACAAAAAGGTCCTGCAGCTTCCTGGATCAGAGCTTCTGTTCAAATGAATATGAATAGCATATCGAGCATGACAAAACGGAAAGGAAACTGGAAGGCCTTAAAAGCTTAATATTTTTCAAGTTAGAAATAAAGGATTCATGAGTTATGTCTATAGAAACCTGCTCTACTAACAAAGCCTTTATGTTTTATCTGATATTCTGATCTATGCTACATAATGGCAACATTAGCTTTTGTTTATAGCTTTCGGATCTTTAATTGTAGGTGTTATGTGATGGAAGAATATACATTTGTTTTACTATGATTAACAATGAATGACCACTCTGCCATAAAGCTGTTGGGAGAATCACTTTTAAATCATTCAAATGATACAGTTCAAACAATTTCATTATGTGGTAAAGATAGATTCTTGGGATTATATTATTCTGCCTATTGGTGTCCTTCGTGCATAGCTTTCACCCCAGAATTAGTAAAGTTTTATAAACATTTTAAAGCGTCTGACAAGAAAGATAATTTTGAGATAGTGTATATTAGTTCTGATCCAGATGAAAAACATTTTAAAGAGCACATGGCTACTATGCCATGGCTTGCCTTACCATTCAACGATAGATGCCGCCAGGTATTTTTTCGTTTTCATTTTTATTTAAGATTTCATGTACACAATAACTATTTTAGTCTAACTGTAGTCTAATTTGTACATGTACAAAACTGTAAAACATTTGCGTTTTTATCATTCATTTCTAGAGATATCTTTTGGCAAACTATGTAATAAATTTTTTTTTGATTAAATTACCTACTCGTTTTACCACTAATAAAAATAATTTTACCAATTTTCAAGTAAAAAATGGAACTGTTCTTTATTAATTTCAATAATATTCATAAAATATTTTCAATGATTAAATTTTAATGAAAAAGATTCAAATTTTAATTAGTAGTATAATATTAACAATATGTAGGTGACTTAAGTTTCTACTCTAAAACACTTGTATTATCTCATTTAATTGTGAGGGACATTAGTTCAAAATTGAGCTTTTATTAGGTAATCAAATCCCTGCAGATTATTGAATGTTTTGAATATGAACACATTGTTTGTGTTACTATTTATATACAGTAACACAAACAATGTGACAGTGGATATAAATAGAATATCATTAGAAGTTTTGATGGATACAATTAAGTTAGCTATTGAAGAAGGAAAGGGAAATTTTCATAGTAAAATTATAATTAATTTTTGTAGTGCAGTTCATTTTTAACAAAAAAGCATTGATCATTTTTAAAAAGCATATAAAAATAGTAATTTAATTATATTTACTGTAGTTTTTTTTATCTCAATTGTTAATAAGAATCTGTTATATTATAATTCTATAGATTTGTATACATATAAGTATTTGTTTTTATTACAATCTGTTAACTTATCTTTTGTTTCCCTTTTTTTTTTTCATTTCAGCATGATATGATTGGTATATTGTACAAATTACATTTTCTTTATAATTTTAAACTTTCTTCTTTAGAATCCCTGTAATACTTTTTCTTAGTTTTTGAAGTCAGAAAAATATGTTAAAGTTACATATAATTTGAACTTAAGAATAGGCACTTTATATGTTTAGGTTTGAATTTTTTTTTTTTTTTTTTTTTTTTTTTTTTTTTTTTTTTTTTTTTAAATTAGTGTTGATTTGAGTTTAGTATATGGTACACAAATTTAAATAATAAAATTCTATAGCAAAGTAAGTAGTAGGAATAACGAAAATTTTGAGTATTTTGACATATTTTTATACTGTTTCTAGAGAAACACTCTTTGAGATTATACATAAAATATAATTCAATGCAAAGAATATATTTAGTCTCTGATATAATTTCTTCATTGTAATTTTTTATGGTATAAAGTTATAAATATTTTTTTCATAGATGGAATTGGCACGAACATATCGGGTCCAGAGTATCCCAGCTCTTATCATTATAGAATCGGAAACTGGAAAGTTAGTGACAGCTTCTGGACGGGCTTGTGTCATGGATGATCCTATCGGTTTATGGTTTCCATGGCGTATAAGAGAAGTTACTGAAATATTAAGAGAAGTTTCATTGATCTCATCTGATGGGAAAAAAGTGCCATTTGAATCAATTTCATCTAAGGTGAAAGGCCTCTATTTTTCTGCTCACTGGGTAAGTTCATTAGTATAAATCCATTGCAGTTTTTGAATAGGAGTTTTGATCCATAAATATAATTATTTTAAACCTGATTTTTTAAACAGTGATTTGAAATTTATTAAATTTATATTTCATGTATTAGGAAGTAATATTAGCATAATTTTTTTAATTAAACTTACACTGCTGATATTGTTTCATATGACCAGGTTATTACAAGTAAGACTTCTTAAGATAATTATTATTTATAAATAAAACTTCATAATTGTTGATACTTATGGTAAATTTATTTAAGTTTTCTCCTCAGAATTGAAAAAAAAGAAAATTATAAAAGATTTATTTCAAATCCTTAAAAATATTTATTACCTGAACATCAAGAGCTGTAAGATTTACATCTTAAATTACCTAATCTGTCATTTGTATTTTTATTTATGCTCATATTAATTATGGTAATTTAAATTTGTCTCAATATATTATTAATTCTAAACACCAAATATATTGATTTTATTTCCATTTAGTGCCCACCTTGTAAAGCCTTTACTCCAGCACTGGTTAAATTGTACAAAAAAATGAGAAAAAATGGACATAAATTTGAAATAATATTTATCAGTTCAGATCGTAGTGAAGATTCTTTCAAGCAATATTTTTCTAATATGCCTTGGCTAGCTGTGCCTTATACAGAAGAAAAGAGTCGAAAAGAACTAGAACATTTATATGGTGTTGGAGGTAATTAAATTTTTTCTAAGTATAATTATTTTTTATGCATTAAATATTCAGGAGATTGCAAATGCTGCAAAATACATCTGTATAAATTCTGTACTGTTACTATGAGGTAATGTAAATTGTTATTAATTTGTATTATGTCTACAGATAATGATATATTCTTTGCCAAAGAAAGGTATATGTTCAACTGGAAGTTTTTAAAATTCATTAATGAGATGATGAAATTATCTTCCGAAGTTTGAACTTTTTTTTATTTTATATTATTTTTAATGTTTTAGTTATAAATCTCATAAGTTTAACCCTTTCGCGACAGGAAGCGCAAACACATGCTTTTCTCTGAGGCCGGCAGTCACTTTCGCAAGTGAGTATCCTGGGCCGAAGGGTTTTTTGCTATTAAGCCTAAATTCATAAAATTAATGAAGTAGCAACACGTTATTTAATAATGCTGCGTAAAGTATTTAAACAGAATGTGATTTATATTATATGTTTATAGATACTTTATTTACTTAAGCTATTTCTTATTTAAATATATATTTTACACCCTTTTTTCATTCTTTACTTACTATCTAATGACTTTTAACGTTACAAAACTGAATACTATGTTATTTAAAAAAAATTTTTTTTTTTTTTTTGTATGAAGAATTTTAAAAACAGGGATCTACACACAATCCTACGTTATAGTCCTTGCACTCGTAGTAAATCCTCCGTTTTGAAGGATTTTTCCAGGAATGTGAAAAAATGAAGCATCGTCATCATCTTTGTTAGAAATGTTCCCCTCATCATTTGAATCGCTAGTTCCATTATGAACAGAAAGTACAATCAGAATTATTATAGTGTCATTATTATTACTATCCTAATCTGTTTCAGAATCAAAATTTGAAATGTTTTGCGTCATTTCAGCTATTTCAAACTCAGTTAAACACTTTCGCACTTTGAAAATCTAACAATAAAAATAGAAAAAAATCAAGTCTGTCAGATTTAATTATTCACTAAAAACTGGACTGCAAACCGAAATACACAACGCTTTAGCAAAAATGAAACTCCCCTGCTTACATAAACAAACACCACATGCGAATTTAAAGAGTCATCATAAAACATGTCATTTGGAAACATTCCTTTTCCTTGATGTTTATATAATCAAAAACCATGTGTATGTGTATCTTACTACTCTCATATTGAGTACAAGGTCAAATCTACATGTATCTAAAACCATATGGACATACAATGCCATCTTGTGTCAAAAGTTACAGTTTATAAAAAGTTCCAGATTACTGGCACAAATATGTGACGGTCGGGGGGTGAACAAGAAAACGCTCTGGCATGCCAGCGTGTCGGCCGGGAAGTGAATGCGTTTCTTGCTGGCACGTATATGTGACAGTAGGCACGAAAGGATTAAGAGTTTTTATTTTTCAAACTTTTTTTCTGTACATCTCAGCTAGTTTCAATAGATTTAAGTCAAAACTTTATATTAACCAATCGTGAATCTTTGAACAGCAAAAATTGTTTTATTCTATGTTTTAGTTTTAATTCAGTATATGAAAACATTCATATTCAGAAACATTCATCCTGATCAGAAAGAAAACACATTTATAGGAGAATGTAGCCCCATTTTAAGTCCTCCTAAACTATTTTACTGGAAAGACACATTACATTTGAGAGTAATGGTATATTGGCCCAAAATAAAAATCATTGCTTTATCAAAGGAAATATGATGCTTGTGAAAGGGTTAAATAAAAATATTTTTAATACAGTAAGCCCCCCCTTTTTTTTCGTGGAAATCTAGACAAACATAACAATACTTTTGTTTTCAAAATAACGTTTCCAGAATAAGGGGAGGGGGAGGAAAGAGACCCATTGTAGACTTCAAATTTATAAATCCCGAAAATCATAAGATTTATTTACATTCAATTCCACAATTACACAAAATATCTTCTAACATCTAAGAGTTGAAAATAACTGATCATAATCACCTGAATGCCCCTGCCCCTTAAATATATATAAATTATTGCCACATAAAGAAACTTTGCCAATGAGCTCAGTGGCTGAATGGTCAAAGCACAAGATCCAGACCCGAAGTTTGTGGGTTCGATGCTCGCCATGGCGGTTGATCTGAAGTATGGATTTTTAATTTTAAAATGTTATTTATTGTTGCCTTATGTTCTCGAACATTCTAGATCTTTCTTTATTATGTAAATTAGTTATTTCTCGAATATTCCGTTTGGGTGTAAAAGCTGATACCCACTAGTTGTAGGCAACTTCTCGATCTTGTAAAGCTGTGAGTTGTTACTTTGCTTCAATAAATTCGTCTGTTAGGCTAAATGATGTGTTCATTCGAATCTTTGTGACATTATTATTACTACTATATATACCAAGGGTGTCATCAAAATGTTTTAAGCGTAAATTGGAGGCCCAATTTTTCATTGGTACTAGTAAACATAGTATCCATTCCATTCCATTACTGCCGAACGATGACCAAATGGTAGAGGGCTGTTCTTTGCATGTTTGAATTCCACTACAGGCATGGGTGTTCATAGCTATTCGGAATCTGCTTTCAGTAGTAGGTCCCAATTTCATTAGCCCTCATGAGCAAAACAGTAGACCATAACTCTCCAAATCAGTCAATTCCATCCCTTTTTTCACTGTTATTTAACATCTTGTTCATTTTAATATTAAAGTTTCAGATTCTACTTTTAGTTTTCTTTATTTCTATGATTTCATATATATATATATATATATATATATATAAACTTTTTATTTAATTCTGCACTCTAATTTCTCTTATAATAAATTTATTTTCTTTTATATACAGGAATCCCATGCTTAATCATGTTAGATGAAAACAATGCAATAATAACCAAAGAAGGTAGAATGGAAGTTAATGAAGATCCTGATGGAGAAGTAAGAATAATAAATTTGTATCAATATATTAGAATTTGTAAATGCATTATTATGCTATATTATAATATTAATTCTAATTTTTGTTCTCTTAATTTATAGTCCTCTTTCTACTATAGCATGCAAATTTTTCATATATCAGATTTTGTCTATAATATATCAGCAAACTGATAAGTTCATTAATCAGTAGATAAATAAATGACATTTACATAAATTTAAACAATTTTAATTAGTGAAGACACATTACAGATGTATAGAGTAGAATGATTGTCATTTTCACAATGAAATACCATGTGATTCACAATGAATAAATGGTACTAAATTTTATGTTGTTAGTTCTTTCCTTTCCATATGCCTTTTATAAATTTATATTTCTGTTATTATGAAGCATTATTAAAGTATAATTTTTAAAAATAAAATAAAATTTTGTTGATTGTTATTCACTAGAAGTTATTACTTCATTTTTTGTTTATTATGTTTAGAGAAATAAAATTTAGGATTATAATTTATGCTTAAATGCTGACAAAATGCATTTTTGCCTAATGCATTTTTATTGCCTTGAAATGGATGTGTTTCATATACTTGTATAAATCTAAATATTGTTGTTGAGTTGACTTAACTCAATAAGCACAAGCATTTAGCATGAAGTAGCAGTGTGTGTTGTGGATTTGAAGGATTGATCTCATCATCAGACTTGACATGCAACAGTTGTTGAGTTGTATTGTTACATCATGGCTTGTTATGTTTTTATGTTGTTTATGTTGTGTACTAACCATTTTATTATGGCCATTGCTTTCTTCTGGAGATGTGTGTTATTTGTGCCAGAGAATCTTGTTTCTATCCTGATGTAAATGTCACTCTGTCTAAAGAAACAGAAGTCGAACTGTAATGGACAGTAATTTATTCAGAATTCTAGATGTCCCAGCGTTAAAGTACAGGCTTGACGAATAACACATTACTTGAAATTGAAGTAAAATGCCTCACATAAAATTTCATAAAGTGTAAACCATAAAATCTGTAAACTAGACTAAAACTCAGTAAAGAATAAAACTCAATAAAGAATAAAACTCAATAAAGAATAAAACTTGATAAAGAATAAAACTCGATAAAACAATTCAGTCTTTCAGAACGGCACTCCACACCACATTAACTCATAACGCTGAATCTCAGCATGCAAGCGAGTTGTAGTCACTCCAAAACCTTGAATGCACCTTGAACCCCACTACTCCACATCGGCATAAATACTGCAACACCTCTCGCTGAACTTCAAAAACTTTAACAGTATTGCCATCTATGGGGAAAAACTAAACAAAACTCGAACATATCCGTTATCATTTTTATTAGCTATTCCCCATGGAGGGTACACTTTGTTAGGCATCATGGGCTGTCCATTAGTTTGAATCTGTGGAGGTAGGCCAGAAAGTTACCATGCCCCATGAAAATTTGTGTTTGGAAATTATTACTAACCAGGCAGTTTACTGGGATGTCCTGAAAGAAGTCACAGGTGATCCTTCCTATGTTACTGTTATTTCAAATTTGTTGTCATTCCTCCATAATTAGTGATTTGAGTTTTTGTTTTAGTAGGGATAAACACCTGAGTAACAAATAGTATATCTTTTTTATAACAATTCTGTTCTAATTCATTGCTTTTAGAACCTAGTAAAACTTATAGTTAAATTAAGAGAACTTTTCTGATTAAAATTAAATACCAATCAGAGTTTTTAGGTTTGAATCTGTTTGTTGTCATTTGTATCCATTTGTTTCTAAACTTTATTAATAAAATTAAAAGGTAATAAAAATATATTAGTAAGATGTAAAATATTTAACTAAGATCTTTGGTTAGATGTTTGAAATTTTGCATAAAATTTATTCAAGCCATTTGCAGCAGTTCTATGAGATGGTAATTAGTCAACTGTGGACAGTCTCTCAATTTTACTAAATTCATCATAAAGAATAGCTCTAGCCACATTTTCAATGAATATTAATTCATGAATTCATTATCCATTTACAATAATGTAACAAACAAATAGACTTACAAAATAAGCTTGAGAAGCTGCATTGAACTCAACAAAGGTTTGTAGGCAGTTATAAAAGCTGCATTTGTCCACCGTTGCCTTAGTATATCGAAACTTTTAACTATAGCGTTTCAACTTGAGCCTTTTTTGTATTAATATTATATTTATAAATTTAATAGCTGAAGGAATAAGTTAAGAGTTCCTAACCTTTGTGGTAGTAAAACTTTCCTGGAAATAAAAAAAAACAGTTCAGCATTCCCCATCTTTTATTTTTAAAGAGGAAGATTGTACACAAGATGGATAGATTGTATAGAAGTAGACTTAAGGTGTTAAAAATCAACCATTAGCTGGCCATTTAGTCTGATCAAATTTACTGGAGGAAGCTTGTTGAAATGTTGTCAATGAAGCCATGACCTTTTGAAAGCTGTAGTTCATCTGAAGAAGTTATTTATGAGTATTATAAAATGAATAATAAAGTGCTTTCTATTCTATTTTATAATATATATTAATTTTTTATTAATATATTTTGGCACCTGCCCAGACAATAGCCTGTGCCTCCCATGCTGTAAACTGCGGGGATTAATCTCTTAAACAGTTACATTACTACTACTACTCTGCAAATATCTATGCCTTAGAAAAGGAGAACATAATAGCATTATTTCCAATCATGGTACAATATAAACAAGTAAAAGTGTTAATAAAATTATCAGACTTCTTGGAAGCTAATAATGAGAAGCCCCATGTAATGTTAATTGGAATTTTATCTCTCAAATATAATAATGTAGCAAGGGGTTAAAAATGACTTATTGACATCAGTGATATATGTTAAATGCCAAGTTTACAAATATTATTAACTTTACCTAACATTTGTAAATTTTATTATTAATTTTGTTATAACCATTTGTTATATATTGCTAATTAAGATTATTTATAGGATTTTCCATGGAGACCAAAGCTTGTTGACGAACTTGGTGAAAAACATGTATCTAAACTCAATGAAGAACCATGTCTAATTTTATTCACAAGTAAGTTTTTTAAAATTATTATTTGATTATTTTGCTGATATATGAATTCTGATAATGACATATTTCAGACTTTTAAAGAATTTTCAAGGAATATTTTTTAATCTATCAAACTTATATTTTTTTATAGTTGATGATCTCCATTCATGTGTATTTCTTTATAGCATGTGAAGACAAAGAACTTGAATTGGCTCATTACGCTTTATTGCCAGTGGCTGAGGAATATGAAGCCAGATTAAAACGAGCATCTATAGAAGATAATCCAATTCCTCAGTTAAACTTCTTTTATGCTGGAGATGTAAGTAATATTTTAGATGGTTTTATACTGTTAAAATGTAAACCTTAACAGAAAATGATAATCACAGAATTATTGTTCTAAAAACTATCTATTTTTTAAAAGATTTTTTTTCAATGTAAAATGCTAACTGTAATTAAAATTACCCGTAAAGTTTCACAATTTTAATATTTATTTCAAGCTATTTTCTATACGCTGTGACAAGCATGCTATTTTTATAAACTAAATTTAAAAAAAAAACTTTTGTGCATGAATAGTAAATAAAAGATATTATTAATAGTGGTTAAAATGAAAAGGCTGAAAAAAGACTATAGTTCTTTCAAAGCTTATTTGTTAGAACTCTAACAAATTTTCAGGTTTAATGCTTTTAGTTATTTTCACAATATTTCTTCCTACTAATCAGAACAGGGTTCTCATGGTCCTTAAAAGTCCTTAAGAACTTCTTAATTTTAGCTTTCATTTTTAAGGGCCCTTAAAACTTCTTAATTTTTGTCAAAGGTCCTTAAAAACTTCTTAATTTTTAAATTGGAATGTGATCAATTTCTCCATCAATGTGATTCACCGTTGTCACGTGATTTCCTATCAGTTTTCTTATGGGACAGTTTTTCCTTAGTTACTGACTATTTGACCAATAATAAATAATCTTTCGCATTCTTTAAAGTATTATGGAAGTTTAATTTTCCTTGCATTGAATGTAATAGAAAAGTCAAAAACTTTCTTCTTTCCCAGGCAACATTGGGTATAATCAGCTAGTATATACATACATACATACATATATATATATATATATATATATATATATATATATATATATATATATATATATATATATATATATATATATATATATATATACATATATATATGTATATATATATATACATATATATATATATATATATATATATATATACATATATATACATATATATATATGTATATATATATACATATATATATATATATATATATATATATATATATATATATATATATATATATATATATATATATATATATATATATATATACATTTTTAAACCCTCAGAAAGTACTGTTTATAATATTGTATTTTATTCACAATTTATTTCTAGTTTGATCACTCAGAAAGCTTCAGATGTACATTTTTCAAAATTAGTTTTTGTCAAATAGATATATCTTATTACTAATTTTCAGGCATTTTTAAAAACTTAATTCTGAAATATTGTAGGACATTTATTGAACATGCCTTGTCTGGTTCATAATCATTAAAATATGTTCCTCAGGAAATAGGGTTTATGCTATTATGCTGTGTATTTCAAGTAGGTCCTTATAAAATGTTACTTTGGTCCTTAAAAAGTCCTTAATTTTTGTTCTAGAAAAACAGCTGGAACCCTGCTGAAAGACCCCCATTGATTGCCTATATATCTGTGACATTTATGAAATTATGTGTAAAGGTGGTCTTTTATATAAGTTAAATAAGATTTTCAATTCTACTTAAGGGATCATAAAGTTACACTAAAAGTTAAGAATTAAAACACTCTTCTTTTTTGGAACATTGCTATTTTTATAAACTAAATTTTAAAAAAAACTTTTGTGCATGAATAGTAAATAAAAGATATTCTTAATAGTGGTTAAAATGAAAAGGCTGAAAAAAGACTATAGTTCTTTCAAAGCTTATTTGTTAGAACTCTAACAAATTTTCCAGGTTTAATGCTTTTAGTTATTTTCACAATATTTCTTCCTACCAATCAGAACAGGGTTCTCATGGTCCTTAAAAGTCCTTAAGAACTTCTTAATTTTAGCTTTCATTTTTAAGGGCCCTTAAAACTCCTTAATTTTTGTCAAAAGTCCTTAAAAACTCCTTAATTTTTAAATTGGAATGTGATCAATTTCTCCATCAACGTGATCCACCGTCGTCACATGATTTCCTATCATTTTCCTTATCGGACAGTTTTTTCTTAGTTAATTCTTATTTGACCAATAAGTAAATAATCTTTCGCATACTTTAAAAAAGTATTATGGAAGTTTAATTTTTCTGGCATTGAATGTAATAGAAAAGTCCAAAGCTTTCTTTTTACCCAGGCAACGTCGGGTATAATCAGCTAGTATATACATACATATATATATATATATATATATATATATATATATATATATATATATATATATATATATATATATATATATATATATATATCAGAGTCATTTTTAAACCCTCAGAAAGTACTGTTTATAATATTGTATTTTATTCACAATTTATTTCTAGTTTGATCACTCAAAAAGCTTTAGATGTACATTTTTCAAAATTAGTTTTTGTCAAATAGATATATCTTATTACTAATTTTTAGGCATTTTTAAAAACTTAATTCTGAAATATTGTAGGGCATTTATTGAACATGCCTTGTCTGGTTCATAATCATTAAAATATGTTCCTCAGGAAATAGGGTTTATGTCGTTATGCTGTGTATTTCAAGTAGGTCCTTATAAAAAATTACTTTGGTCCTTAATTTTTGTTCTAGAAAAACAGCTGGAACCCTGCTGAAAGACCCCCATTGATTGCCTATATATCTGTGACATTTATGAAATTATGTGTAAAGGTGGTCTTTTATATAAGTTAAATAAGATTTTCAATTCTACTTAAGGGATCATAAAGTTACACTAAAAGTTAAGATTTAAAGCACTCTTCTTTTTTGGAACATTGCTTTTTAGCCATCCAGTTTTTGATTTTTCTGCTGTTTTGATTATTTATGTGAAGAAGTCCTCCTGCTATTTACTTACTGATTTGGGTGATTGTTGTTATTATTAAGAACTTCGAAACTTTATATAATCCTAAATCCTCTCAAGTTTAGAAATTTTTGGATTGAATCCTCTTTTGCTTTCTCTCTTCTTTGTGTTATGACTTTTGATTTCTTGTCACACTATATCAGTTGGAGATTTTGACATAAAGCAGATATGGCAAATAAGAGTTTATCAAAAAAGCCAAGATCAAAATAAATTAGAGTATGTATTTTTTTTAAGGTGTCAGTATTTTACGCTTGCATATGTAATACTTGTATAATTTTTATATATTGATATTTTAAATTTTTTGGCATGCCAGAAAAATTTTGGGATAGGCCAAACTTGACATGTAATTGCCATCCCTGACATATGCCTCATCTATATACTCATATGTCTTCTGTAGTTACTCACTCTTGCAATTTTCTGTGAGTGAATGAGATGATTGCTGAACAGGTAGAGTGTTGTATTTTCAAAACTAGAATCTGTAGGATTGTATCTTGTTGCTGTCATGTATGTTTGTGGCCATACTGAGCTCTTAAAATCAGCTTTAACTCATGACATATATCAACAAGTTGAGGTTGTCATTCATTTCATGTACCACTGTAGAATTGGCAAATCTAGCTCGTGAAGAGCTGTTTTCTGCAGACACCATGTACTCTGTACCTTAAAGAACTACTAAATAGCATTATGATTTACTTAAGTATTCTCCTTTAACATTATATATCAACGTGATTAAATGTTATACAACAATCCAAATTTCAAAATAATTGTTCTCTTTATAATGGTGCACATAACTATTCAGTTGAATCAAATTAAATAATATTTTTCTGGTGCACCAAATTCTGTTTTATTTGTATGTTATGGTGTTAAAGTGGTTAGGTACTAACCACATTGAATTCCTCTAACTCCATGTTAATCTATGAAGAAAATTATTCTACTTCTGGGCACTTTAAGATTTCTTTAACCCTTTCAAGTGCCATTTAATTCACTTTTGAATGCCTCCTAGGTATTTGTATTTTATCATCAATTAATAGCAGTTAAAGAAATGTATTTTATTTTGCCAAAATTTGTTTATATTTAAATTTTAGGTGAAGCATACTTCCCATAGAACTGTTTATGGTCATACAGAAAATTCAATTACATGGCAGTTATTTGCCATGTAAAGATAAAAGTATGTTGCAGTGCCCAAGAGTACATCACATGTAATGAGTACTTTTTTCTTGATACTTAGTGCTACATCTCTTATACTGGCTAATCTTCTGCACCCATACACTTCTTTGCTTAATTTGATTGATTTTGATTTGATTTGGAGTGCTACGGTCTATTTTTTTGCAACACATTGGCTAATGAGATCAGGACCTACTGCTTAAAGCTGATTCTGAATGGCTATGAACATCCATGCCACAGCTTAAAGCAAGACAGCCTTTCCTTCCCTCCCCCTTTTTTACGAATTACCATTTTTTAGCTCATGAGTGATAGATAATACTATATAGCTGACATATAAGTGAGTGTTGCTATTCTCATAAGTGTATTTTGTAAGATCATGAAGGTGGGAAGTAATTTTCTCAAGGTTCATAAAAGGGTTAAATAAATTTTACTGCATGACTGAGGTAAATTCTCAAGGATGATAATGCTTGCAAAATTTTTAAAAAGAGCAACAAAAAATTTTTTTGCTTGATCACATGTTAAAATTTATTTAATCATTTCTAAGGCTGTGGTAAGTAAATTTATCACCTAAACGATAAAAAAAAATTTCAGGAAGACTAAAAATATTGATTCATTAAATTTTGTATGTTTTTGGTAAACTATTTTACCACTTATAACTATGCTTACTGGATGGGATCTTTCACTAGATCCTGTTGTTGTTCATTGAAAATAAAACACTATCTTGTGCCTTTTCTTAGTTTAATTTAACCAAAACAAAATATGTACAACTATTTACATAATTGTTACTTCTGCCACATGGTAGTTAAATGTTATCATATCCGCTCGGGTCTAGTGCGACCATACCTCACAGAGGCCGTCTTACAACTGCTGTGCCTCACATGCAGTGAACCCTGGCGGCAACACGCCGCAGGCGGAGAGGATCAACCACTTACTATGCTTCAAAAGAGATATTTGAAATTCCATTTGCATTTTGTATTTACTAAATGTATTTTTAAAATATAAAAGAGCATAATTTTTAATAGTCTTTCATAGGCACACTTTCTTTTTAGTAACCACATTTACTAAAAAGAAAGTAATTTTATGAAATGAATTCAATTAAAAAATATTTTAATCAGTCTGAATGCCAAAAATATTTTAATATACAGTAAATGGCCCACTAAAAGGTTAAGGAAATCCTTAAATGAAAACTGCCCAAAGTAGAATAATTTCTCCCACAAAGTAACATGCAACAATATAGTCAGTACCCAGATACATGAAGCAGCAGATCTTGATGTAATTAGTCTTCATGTAGAATAAAATGTGAACAGTAAAACTCAAATAAAATCTGGAAATAGTAAATTTTTTCTAGCTTCTTTATTCCCATATTTTATAGTGCATTTCTTATTTAATATATTTTTATTATAATGTAATTCTTTTTTTATATAAATTTTTGTTTTGGCATTAATCTTTGTTTTGAATTTTTTTAATGTAAATAAGATGTAAATAAATTTTAACAATACCCATTTTATCATTATCTTTTCATAACTCTATAGGCAGAAATATGTGACTCTGTCCGAGATATTATTGGCTTTGGAGATGACTTTCCATTTTTAGTCATTCTTGACATCCCAAATGGTAAAAAGTATGTCCATGAAAAAAAGGAAGAAATAACATCAGACATCATTGGCAAGTTTGTTCGGGATTTTATCTCTCATAAATTAACACCTTGCGTGATTGGAAATTAAAAGGCCATTGCAGTGTTCAGCAAATGTTACTACTTTCAAAATAGCTACATTTTTAAATGCTGCCTTTTATAGTTGTATGTATTTCGATAACTAGTAGTAATGTACTTCAGGTTTGTTTGTTTTTATTTTATTGAGATGTTAGGAAGTATGTGAAGAGTAATTTTTACATTTCAGGGGGAAAAAGCCTGATTTTTAATGTTTCCTAAGTATTTTTGTATATATGAAGAAATTTGCTTTAGTCATCATGCTATATGAATGCAGTGCTTAGGGTTTACTATAAATACTAAGAAAATAATAATAAAAAGGTACAGGTGTATTAAGAACAATTGGAAAAAAATTCAGAGTTATAGTATCTAAGTTCTTAGATTTTGATATGTCTTTAAATTTTTTAATCAAAATTTATATTAACCCTGTTATCAACACACAAAAATAAATTAATTAATTAAAAAAACTCATTCTTAGTTCTAAATTTCTCAAAAGGTCCTAGAAGACAAAGTTTGATTGAAATTTTTTAATGGTAGACAGAAAAAAGTGAAAAATCTGGAAAAAATAACATTGGTTCTATAGGGGAGACCGGGGCACCTTGGGACACTTTTCAGTTAAACATTTTTATGAAATTTTTTTAAAGCTAATTGAAAAAAAATAAGTATGCATACATATATTGTCATCATATCTGCTTCTTATAAACATTAAATCTACTTAATATCTCATTTAGTTAAAGAGTAATAAAAGAAATAAAATACCTTTCCAATGTCCCAACCTGCCCCACTGTATGGGGTAGGTTGAGACACTAAACAACAAATACAAAATACTGTTCAAATTATTTTTATTAACTGTTATAAAAGAGAAATAGCTGAAAATTGTTCAATTTAATACATTTTAAACAAATCTTATATTTGCAGCTGATTCAAGCATATTAGCATTTACAGCAGAATACTTTCTGTTTGTTTTTCTTGTTCTCACCATTTTTTTCTGAAAAAAAAAAGATTAATAAGTTAATATTTTGACATGTTAAATCAATTAAAAATTAGGCACCAAAATATTAATTATTTTGCTTGAATTGATATTTGTTTACACTTTTTAAAATGTCCCAAGGTGCCCCATCTGTGTCTGTCCCAACCTGCCCCATTTTACATAGTATCTTTTGGTAACTACTATACAGTTAGGCTTAACAATACAATTTATTTATTAGCATAGAAATAATAATAAATGAATTTTCTTTCATAACAATACACTTTTTTTAAATATTTAAATTTTTTTTTCAAAAAAATTACTTTTTAAAATGCATATTGATGTAATTTTGGGTTATTCAAAATAAAGAAAATGAAATTGTTCCTTACCTATAAGCACTATTTTCATCAAAATTCTTTGAGAAGTGAAGAGGAAGGTCATCTATCAATACACATGAGAACTAATTCCTGGTTGCAAATTAAAGCCTGAAAATAAAGGTGTCCCAAGGTGGGCTATGTCCCAAGGTGCCCCACTCTCCCCTAGAAATAATTTTAGGGCCCAATGAATTAAATAATTAATGTAGATAAAAAGGATAATGCAGGAGTGTTAGATCAAAGCTGCACTGTATTTATATATATATATATATAAGCATTAGTATGCTGATAATTTTTTTTATATCAACTAAATAATAATTTATTGAGTTTTATGTTGGTCACAATTTTTTATCCTTTTGTATAGTTCTTTCTTTGCTTAAAATACCAATAAATAGTTGCATTTTATATGATATATCAACATCTTTCATTTCTGAAAAGATTGTTCAGAATATTTTTTTCTGATTGTTCTTTACATAAATAAATGAACGTTTTAGAGAAGAATCTTAATTTTTTTAATATAATAGTTATAATGACTATATAATAGTTATATAGCTGTTTTGGTGTATAGAAAATATGGCTGGTAATCCAAGGATTGTGAGAATAATTTTTGAGAATGTCAATAAAGTACAAAATTTTTATGTGTGGTTAGTAAGAAGTATATTCTTACAACCCTTAGCTCATAAGAAGGAAGCTCTTTTTCTTCTGTAGTATTAGCCATGGTGTTAAATGTTAACAGATAATCAGCTGCCATTATATAGTATTTTGCCAAATGAATTCATTAGTAACTTTTTAGTTCAATTGAGTGTTTCTAAAACTTTTTGTAACATTATCATGACTGAATAGCTATGCAACTGTAGCATACTGTACTGCTTCAAAATGAAACTTAATTTTAAAACTTAAAGTAAATTTTCTTGATATTCTTTCTTAATGGTTTCACTTTGTAATGGTAGTAAAGTATTTGACATATATATTAAATTTTTACTAAAAGGGTGAAGACCTTATTTAATATGAATATAAATGATCTCATTTAACTTGGTCCTTTAATATTTATAACATATATATTTCTAGTAACATTTTTATAAGACATATAAAATAAAGTAAAGGTAATACAACAGAAAAATTCATTTTCATTTCAAAACCCCTAGAGATTAATTTCAAGGTATTAACCAGGGTAACAAGTCCTTTAACTATAAGGTACATTCAATAAATAACAAGCTCTGCATACATGTGACAACAGCAGTTCCTTTAATCCCCTATATAATAATAGCCTAAGTTGTTTGTCCACGAATTTCTGAAGTGGTTGTACCTGGAATGGATACAGGCATCCATATTGGATTTTTCATGAGTTAGGGTTAGCAAAATTGAAAGCGAGTTCGAAATCCACCCCATTCCCCCTTTTCGAGCTTTTAATGCTATTATTTCAAGCCTTATCCTTCCTCTTATTCCATACAAAATTCATTCTTGATAGGATGGCAAAGACAGAGAGTAATATTTAAATTTCTGTATTGTTTCTACTTGAACCTTCATATACTCTAATTAGTTTGCTCACAACGTATAGGCGTTGTACGTTTGGTAGAATGTCTGCTCATTTGATCGTTGTACTTCTTGGGTTGACGGTTCTATCCCCGACGCAGCCAATTTTTTTTAATGTCTAATAAATTTAATATTTTCTGTCTTTTTTTTAAAATTCTTATTCCGAAAGTTGTTTTATCATTTTAAAAGTCGTTTTATTATTTTTAAAATAAATTTTTACTATTTTTCAACTTTTTAGATTTTTATTTTATTAAATTCACGTATTGCTTTACGGATGTCCCTGGCCACATAAACATTTCATGTTGTGTATCCTTAAACTTTCTTCTCGTAATGTAATAATAACCCAAGTTATCTGCCCATCTGTCCTCGAAGTTATGAAGCTTTTGGACCTGGAATGGATAGAGCATCCATATTGGATTTTTGATGAGTTAGGGTTTGCAAAATTCAAAGCGAGTAAAGTTTATCTTTTCCAAAACTATAGATCCGATTCTGAAGTAAATTGGTATGAATAAGCTTCGTATCACAGCGAAAAATACTGTCCTCTTTAAAAAGTTCGAAATCCACCCTGTCCCCTTTTCGAGCATTTAATGCCATTATAGCCCCATTTTAAGAGCAAGTGATTAAATTTATCAATTTATCACATAATAGGTAAAAATAAAAAAAAATTTCTATCCTTATGACGTTATTCCTTTAATCATTTATTTTAAATTATTTAAATATTTTCTGCAATATTTCCATACGTTTTATCACTAAACTTAGATATTACGTAAATAATTTTCTTTTTTATTTGACTTAAATAATAGATTAAGTACATATGTGGTAATTTTAATTGATTGTTTTTATGAAAGGTAATTCTCAGCCAAAAAAACAAACCATTTTTTTACTTGCCTCATAGAGTTCTTTACAATTCTGAAAAATTAAAAATTTTACTTATCCCGTGATATGACGGGCTATATGCTAGTTAAAAAATATTGACCTTGAAAACTCAAGCATTTAATCTCACAGTGAAACAAGGTAGAATATTTCCTTCTCCTAGAACATTCAAACTGATAAGAAAATGCTTTTTAAGTTCTCTAAACACATGAGAATAGTAAGAAGATAGGTCAAGACTTCAAAAGGGATGGATGAGAACCTTCCACTGAAATTTTATTCTCTAGACATTTGATTGTGAAATTCTGTTCCACCACTTCGTTCTGATGTAAGGAATTGAACTACTCCTCAGTGTTCCTCTTTCCATGCTTCCATTTCAAAATATGAACATGAGATACATTTTAGATAGCAATTTTATAAAACTTTTCAGTTAAAATTTCAAAAATTTGATTTGGTATAACAGGCTTTAGTTCATTATTTATTGGATGCACATTATTGATTTTGTATTTTTGCTATGTTGTTTTGTTTAATTACATACCCTTTTAGGTTCAAAATTATTTTGTGTGATATACATATGCATTATATTTGTATGTGCTTGTATGCTAGTACTATAACTAACATAAACATTATAATGCATGTAACCCATTAAGAAACAAGTTTTTTAAGATCCTCCCCATCCAAAATCTCTTTTAAACACATTTTTGTTATCTCCAGCTATGAAAAATACTATGTAGATATGTCTCTATGGTTTCTTTTTTTTTCCTTAAAATATTTACTGAATATTTGAAGTTATTATTGGGATCAAATGATTCAAATTGGGAAATTTTTAAATGTATACAGAACTCAAATGTTTTATCATATATACAGATCTTACGTTAAAACTACGTTAACTTAGGTATAGAATTATTTAAAATTGTAAACAATAAAATGATACAGCATTTTACTAAAAATAAGCAAACCTAAATTTGTTGTATTAATGTTAACTAGATCTTTTTATGGCATAAATATCAATGGCACTTATAAATAGTGGAGAGATAGCAAAATTTTATTATTCTAAATATGGCATTTGATGGGGACATTGAATTCAATGGGTTAAACAAATTAGTAATCAAAATCAGTGCTTTGTTAGCCTTTTCTGGTGTAAATATATTTTCCTTTTGTCAGATTTTTTAATGTATTAATCAGAATGGTAGTTTGGTATTTGAACCATGCTTTTAAGTGTTAAATATATGAGGTATATTTTACAATCTGGATAAATATATTTCAATAAATAAACTGGATTGTGTACTGATATTGTTGTCTATAGTTAGTGATTTTGAATTTTTTTTATACTTTTATAGCAATGTTTTTAACTCAGCTGCTTGTTTAAAAGCTGAAATGGTGAAAGATAATCTTTTTTCCTTTATTTGAGCTTTATATGTGATGTTAAATTACTTTGTTGTTGATTTTTTTAAAATTATTATTGTTAAATTATTTTATTGTTCTATTTTGAAAAATTGCTCTTATTTAATATGATGTCTTTATTGTCATGCATTTAAGATTTAGTGATGATTCTCGCATGATATTCAAGTGAAATGAAAATGTCCCTCAAATCATAGGGATGGTTTTTATTGGACTAAAATGAATTAATAAAACAAAGTGAAGATCATATAAAAAATACAAGCCATGTTCCCATGCATACCAATAATCTTCTGTTGGATATAAAATTAAGCTGTATTTATTAAATAGTAATAAATTATCAAAAACGCTTTTTAGTAGTTGTCAAATTTTAGAATATACATTCTTACTATAGTTTTAAAAAATAAAAATTGTGGGGCATGTATTTATTTTCTAAATGATTTTAAAATATTTTGTACATTTTCTTAAAGTACCTACTTTTAGGTATGTGATATTAAAGACATATATGATCTAAGCACAATTAATCAGTTATTCAATTGAATAATAATCATATTGTATGGATAAGCTATTGACAATGTATCATAAAGTTAGCTTTCTATTTACAATATATAATAGTTATGTATTATCTATTAAAAAAGTATGCATATCATGTCTAAAATACAGTTGAAACTGTAGTTATAGCAAAGCTACTGAAGAGGTATTCCCATGTACTTTATAATATTTATTTATATGCCAAGAAATATGTTCATATTTCTTGGCATAGCATTATTTCTGCTAAATCAGTTTAGTAAACAAAAATGCATTTTCTGAGTGAATTCTTATATTTATAGCTACTTTTATGTCAAGAATTACATACAAAACAACATACATATATACATTTAGTACAGCATAAAATCTGTTGTGTTAAAAAAAGAAAGGCAGCTTTTTAACATTTTTTGCAAAGTGAAAATCTTGTATCACCGAAATAACATATTAAAAAGTAATGAATCTTGTTTTTGGTACCTTTTCACATTTTTTTTTATACTAACTTATTAGTTAAGTGCAAGGATATATTGCCAAATATAACAATCTTTTCACTACAATTTACCGGAAATTAAACTGGCCTGCAAAAGTGTTTTAAAAAGACTAGATAATGTCACTATGTACACAAACAAGTTGTAAAATAAATTACACAAGTCATGTAAATTTTAAGTATATCATTTATTGGTGAATTAAATGCGAGATTATAACCCAAAATTCCAAGAGTTATGCCATTTGCATGACCTAACTCTTGCTAAAACTTGTTATTCACAAGTAGATGATTTATGAATTTTTCATGGCAAACATACTTAAACTGTTATTTTATTCTGTAACCCTATACTTTACATTCAGCTAATATAATTTTTTTAAAAGCTTTCATTTTTAATAGAAATTTACAAGCTTATGGTTTATTACAGATTTCTGTAAATTAATTTATAATTCAAGTTCTTGAATCTTAGTCTTTATAAAACTTAAGTAATTCAGTACTATAGTATAAATTTACAGTAGCTTTGATATAACAATCAATATAATAGATGTCATTTTTTAGAGATAATGGCACTGTTGAAATGTGTATTAACCTGTACCTTCTAAAGGTACTTCCCGTCCAATAGGCAATCTGTCTTTTAAAAATTATCAATTCCTGAGATACAAATCTGATAATCATGACTTCAGCATTGTTATTCATAAGTACATCATCCAAGAGATACATGAAAGTTGTAATAACCAAAACATGTTCAATTTTAATATGTATTTTTCATATATATGTATGTTGTATATGACAAACTATTTTATATATAGCTTCTGCATTTAAGAAGTAATGTTTGGGTGCAATATGTCATATGTCTATTAACATTCTGTGGCTTTTTTTATTATGCAATTCTAGTCATTTTATTAAAATTTTTAATATTTATTTTTAAAAAATTCCTATTCTATAGCTTTATTTCCTTTATTTATAGCTAATGTTGGTCATTGTGTATTTTTTCACTTGTACATGTTTTCATATTTCAGTATATATTGCATTAAATATACTTAGTAATCAGGTATTGTAGATTTGCTTGTGCTGTAGTTTGTGCTCTAAATGGTAATATATGCTTATAATAACTCATTTTAAAAAAAGTATTTCTAAAATTTTCTTTGAAAACATTTTTAGATGTTCACTAAGAAAGTTTTCTATACAAATTCCTTGACAAAGTTTTGTTAAAAACTCTAGCCCAAAGATGATTTAAATCAAAAATGAATACTCATATGTAGGTGTAATTTTATCAACTTGAACTATTTTAGCTAACACACAATCAGTTTTAGCTGAAATGTCAAATATTCATGCTTCAAGTCATATTTGCAATGAAAAAATTGAAGTAACTATTTTTGTTAATATGTTGATCACTCTAGTACACCAGGTCTAATTACTCAATACATGTATTAGTTTCTATAATACAGAATTATTTTACAAAACTTGTCAGAACTTTGTAAACTATCCTCTGTATTACAACATAAAATAATTCTACTGAAATTGATTTGTTATCTTTTCATATGTGTTATGACTAGATGTAACTGAAAAATGACATTAAAATTGCATTTCAAATTAAGTTATAGAAATCAATCTGAGAGAGTATGTGTCTGACATTTACTGTGTTGCATTACAAATTCAATTTGATACTTAGCATATATCAAACCAGCCAAGTTATGTTGTAATGCTCTTTGAATATTTTTAGATAATTCCTTTTAACTGAAAATAAAATACAAATTATAAAATTTTGTTCTATGAAATATAATCAATATATTCACTTTTATTTATCTTTTAAGGGGAATTATTGATTAAACTATTTTAAGAGAAATTTATAAATAAGCCCACTCGTTACTCTTCTCTTAACAAATGGTAAGATATAAAAAGTATAATTTTTATAACCTTATTTGTGATTGTTACTTAAACATTAACCCTTTAATGCCTGGCTTATCATTTTAGATACGGCTAAAAAATAGCTTATAGAGTTTTTATGTTTTCTTAGAACTAATTTTCCTTTTGAGAGTAGGTAATGGGCAATCTTATAAACAATCTACGAAATTTTCAAGTAATTTCTATTTATATTTTTTTTCATTTAGATCTTGATTTTTTGATCAGCGCTCATAAATTTACTTTTTCGGCAGGTACAGACTGAGATCATGACAAATTTGCTTTTTCCATTACACTACAGCATTTTGCAGAGATTATTTTGCCTGCAATATCAAATAAATCTTTTTTCAGGAAGTTTTTCTTTTTTTTTTTATAAATGTCACTATGTTTAAAACAATAACTGATCACTAACGTGACATGCTCTAGTATTCAAAATTGTTTGATCTTCAAATTTATTTCGTTCTGTACAGCCCATATAAACTTAGATTTAAGATAGGCTCCAAAATGTAATTGGCAGAAATGACTTTGGCATTAAAGGGTTAAAAAGTATTGTAATTTTTGGTAAGAAATGCCACAAAATTTACGTATCTAAAACTTCACTTTCAGTCAGTGTGGATTTCTACTAATGCAGCACTTAGGTGCAATTTAAAAGAAAAGTTAGTTCCTTATTCCTTATAAATGAAATTTCGGAAATTACATTATCTTTTTGTTTAAAACAGCATTCATGTCAGTTAGAATTGTTGGCTAGAGACTGTCAGCTACAGATCTTTGGTGTAGTTCAGCCTACATATACATACCAACAGCAGAATTTGAAACTGTAGACTCTGTAACTAAGATTACTTTCCTACTTTTCAGCTATCCCTTGGATAAGTACTTGTAGGACAGTTTTTCAAAATGGCATGGAAGCCATACTACTAGTTTTAAGTTTATCATAACTTCTTATGATGAAGAAATTGATAATAAAGCAGTAGCAGTGCTTAACCCTTTCGCGCCTACTATCACAAATATGTGCCAGCCAGAAACGCACTCACTTCCTGGCCAACACACTGGCGTGCCAGAGCGTTTTCTTGTTCACCCCCAACAGTCACATATGTGTGCCAGTGTTGTGGAGCATTTTAAAAACTATAAGTTTTGACACAAGATGGCATTGTATGTCCATATGGATTTAGATATATGTAGATTTGACCTTGTACTCAATAGGAGAGTAGTATGATACACATGGTTTTTGATTATATAAACATGAGGGTAAAGGAATGTTTCCGATTGACATGTTTATGATGGCTCTTTAAATTTCCACGTGGTGTTTATGTAAGCATGGGAGTTTTATTTTTGTTAAAGCGTTGTGTATTTCGGTTTGCAGTCCAGTTTTTAGCACAGAATTAGATCTGACAGTTTTGATTTTTTTTTTCTTTGTTAGATTTACGAATTGTTGAAAGTGTAACTGAACTTGAAATAGCTGAAATGACACAAAATATTTCAGATTTTGATTCTGAAATATTTTATTATAGTAGTAATAGTGACACTTTAATATATTCTGATTGTTCTTTATAATGGATCTAGTGATTCTAATGATGAAGAAGACGGTGACAAAGATCATGATGATGCTTCGTTTTTTCACATTCCAGGAAAAATCCTCCAAAACGGCAAATGAGTTACTAAGAATTCAAGGACTGTAACATAGGATTGTGTGTAGATCCCTGTTTTTAAATAACATAGTATTCAGTTTTGTAATGTTAAAAGTCATTAAATAGTAAGTAAAGAATGAAAAAAAAGGTGTAAAATATATTTAAATAAGAAATAGCCTAAGTAAATAAAGTATCTATAAACATATAATATAAATCCCATTCCATTTAAATACTTTACGCAGCATTATTAAATAACGCGTTGCTACTTCGTTAATTTCATGAATTTAGGCTTAATAGCATAAAACCCTCCAGCCCACGATACTCACTAGTGAAAGTGACTGCTGCCTCAGAGAAAAGCTCACGTTTGCGCTTCCCATCGCTAAAGGGTTAAATAAAAATTTTGTGACTGATTTTCATGGCAATGCCATGCACAATTTTAGTATTTTTTATGCTGTTTTCCTTTTTCATAATGATGCAGCCTTTCCTCTAGAAATTACTAATATTTTGAGAGTAGAAACACTCTCGCAGATTTTAATATAGAAGCACTGGATAATCTTCCACTTTTTAAAGGCTTAAACAAGATGTTTCAATGCAGTATAAATGATTTGTTGACCTAAATATTTAAAAAAAAAAAAAAAATCTTCAAAATCAAGCTTAGAATTTAATAATGCACATAAGTTCATACTTATTTTATATAAATTAATTTATTATCTGTATAAGAATTTAAAATACATTGTAAATTCAATGAAATATATATATATATTTGCTAGGAAAATGCAAAATGAATCACATGAAGCATATGAATATGTGAATAAAGAGACCTTTGGTTCATACAGTAATTTAATGCTTTTGAACCCTTTTGCAACAGACATAAGTTACAAAATTTCAACATGAAATACCACAAGGGATACATAACAAAAATATATTTTACGATCTGATGTATAAAATTTTGATTTTGCAATTACCTGCAAAAATTTTGTCATCACAACATTACAAACATAATAGTATCAACATTACATCGATATTGACATTAATGCAAATATTACACCAATGACAAACTGTTTTATTGTGAAAGTCAGTGGCTTTCAAATTTTTTGAGAATAAAACCTGAAGTATAAAACAAATTTTTCATTAAAATACAGACTTAAATTATAAGTTACTTTGCTCAGATTCCATTTCTTTACATTTTTTTTTTTTTTTTTTTCAAAATTCAACATTACATACACAATATAAACTACTGTACATATGTCCTCACGAAAGAATTGTAAATACTTTAGTTCAGTGATAAAATGGAATGACTAATAGATTTTAAAGAATTCTAAGGCAGTGACAACCACATTGAAATCTGTGTGTTCTCTTCGTGCATTGCACCACAAATTTTAAATGTCTACATATTGTAGATAAACTCAATTTACAATACAAAGATAATTTTTGAAAACTTACTTTTGTATTGCTTTTTAAGAACAACTTTATAAAGTTTTTATTTTTTAAATGGAGCTCATTTGATTACAGTCATATTTTGCAAGAGAAAAATATAAATTATAGGCTTCAGATTTTACTAGAGGAATGTATACATCTGGATTATTTTAAAAAGCTTGTAACTTATCTGAATACAAAACTAGATAATTGGCTATAAAATTTAGTGACATGTATAAAATAAATTCATTTCTTTATTAAGATTAAAGTCAAACCTTGCTATAATAAATGCCAGACCTAGTGAACTTTCTTAATGGTCCCAATTGAACTTCTATTTAAAGCATTTTTAGTGAACTCTTGGTGAAATGGAAATTTTCCTTATAATTTTTTAAAAGTAATTTATCATATACATACATACTAGGATCTTGAAAAACAATGTATCTTAATCTCTAAAGTGAAAGAAGCTACGAACAATGCAGGCGAAAAGAGTCTATGAATTTGTCCTCATTGTTAATTAGAAAATTGATGACCTTTAACCAAAATGTGCTTATACAAAAATTGTATAATTGTTCCATAGGATTTAAAAATAAAAGTAAATACAATATTTCAAAATTCTTTCTTTTTATAACATTATAAATTGGCTATTTAAGTAATTAATAACTTCTACCCAATCAGCATACTGAGGGTGTGGATTCAAATCTTGCACAAGGCTTGGTTGTCATTTATATTATCCCTTCATAAGGGGTAATGTTATCTGTCTACATGGGACTCCCACAATAAAATGACCAAAAACTTGTTAAATTTGTAGTGGCAAATGCATCCATAAAATCAAGTGTCCCAACATTTGAAGGAAAAAAATAACTTATTGATAAATTGTGTGTTATCCCAATTATAATTTCTAACAAAACACCATCAAATGTTAAAAAATTTCAATGTTTCTACAAAATTGGGTATAGTAAACCTTCAATTACAGCGAAAATTTTATTGGGTCAACAGAGCATTCAGTATAACAGAGTTTGATTGTACGTGCATATGAATATCCCTGAGTGCAAAAGTCTACATTTTACTTATACAATAAGTAGGTAGAGAAGTTTAACAAATATATTTACTAATTTCTAGTAGAATGAAATAAATACCTTGTTTTTGTTAAAAAGGAACATCTCATCAAACAGGGTTCATACACTTACTTTTAGATGCTCCTTAAAAAAGGGGGATCCTTGAAGCCTTTAAATGATAAATTTTTTAGCATTGCCTAGTTTGAAATAAATCCCTAAAAGTGAAAAGTAAAAAAGTAGCATTGCCAAGAAATTATATTGTTCGACCCATCATAAAATGGAGTTTCAACAATATCTTAATGCCAGCTTTTTAGGGCATTCTACTACAGGAAATTTTTATGAAAAGCTAAAATTGCCAATTCTTTTTCAGGTTTTTCATGTAGTAGATGGTCATCAGTCAGTTGGAGCCTTTAGGAAGCTTCATAATATTAGATTTAGAAAAAGAGCTTGCAATTTGCTGGCATTGGCAATTTGGAACAGCAAATGAGAATGCATTATAAGTTACAGTTTCTATTTTAAATAATACTTTTGGGAAAAGGTATTATATGCTGATTGGAGTATTGCCTTACAGTTAGTTGGACTGATATACCAAGACAGATCTTATGGAAATTTCAAAAGTGAAGAAACTTCCTATAAAATTTTGGAATTATGAGGGTAATTAAAATTATAAGTTTCTGCCTACCCTAATTTTCTTCCTCAGAGAAGTCCTTAAAATAATCAAAAGATTCTTAATTTTTTTCTTTCAAAAACTTGTATGAACCCTAATAAAATACTCTAAAATACGCAATCAGAAAAAGGGAAATGTGAAAGAATGGGTTAAAAAATTAAATACATTCCAAACTTCAACAAACTAATACCAGGATGGGGGAAATTACATTGGTCTTTCTCATATAAAAATATCTTCAAAACGATATCAATAGTAACTGTTAAACCATGTTTCATATATTGACTATATGTGTCATGAATTAAATATGGATTTATATAAGAGAACATAAATGCACTGCTTTTAAAAACTTGAAAAACATTTTTAAAGTTCAATACTAAAAGTTCAGCAAACACAAAATGATGCAACACAAATTTATATTCTGAATTTAATTATAAAGTTTATACTCAGAAATATACTTATATTTGAGAACCACTGACTTTATACTGTAATATATAATAATTTTCTATGCAAGAATATAAATAGATTAATTAAAGTAAAGATGTCCCTATCAAAACCAGGACTTTAAATATTTCAAGCTTGTTTATGAAAGAGTTCAGTGAAATAGAAAAACCATCAATTACATACTGCTGATGAAGTTCTTAATGAAGGTAATGCTAGCACTTCCTGAAATTACTGCAAACAAGATCAGTCTGACTTTCACAGGAATACTACTTTAGTGGTTCATTGTTTTCAAGCTCCAGAAGTTAGTACAATATGTTATAAATTAAATATTGACTAAACAAAATTATGTAAATAAAACCTTGTGATAAAACTTGCATAAAGTAAGGCTAAAGAACAGAAAACCTTAAACATACTGCATTTAGTAACTAGAACAGAATCAGATATAGGGTAATACAGTTGATATCAACAGTTTTAAAAGGTTTCTGCTAATTATACCATTTATTTCCTAATAAAAAATAATTCCATTTAAACTCTCAACTTGTGATAAAATTTGCAAAGTAAAACTAAAGGGCAGAAATTTTTAAACAAATTACATTAGGTAAATTGAAAAGAATCAGATATATAGAAATAACAATTACAATCCACAGCGTCAAAAGTTTTCTGCTAATTATACAATTAATTTTCTAATAAAAAATAATTCCATTTAAACTCTCAATATCTCAAGCCTTCAACTACTTTATCAAAGTTTAATCACAAACTTTTAACTCTTTGTTATTTCAAATGACAAAAGAGTATTATTTACTACTTCAGCACAAGCTGAAATATAAAATGTGTATATTATCATGACTATCAACAATAAACAATTGATTAAAAATTTCCAAACATTAATACAGCTTGTTATATAAGCTACATAGATCTGAAACATTGTAGCAAGTAAAAATCCTCACTGGTACTATAAATAGGGCAACCAGGAGAATTTTTCTTTTTTACATTAAATATACAGTAAAAATATGAGAAAAAAGTAACAGAAAATTACACTTTTTATACATTCCCATCTAACAGCTTAAATCTTCTTTAAAAATGAATTTAGAGCAAATTTGTGTAATATACGATGTTAAAGAGGAAATATTGCATATAATTTTATATAGCATTAAAAGAACATATAAACATAATGGACTATAGAAAAATATTCATAAAGAATTTTTAGATGAGGAAATGGGTTGTAAATATGTGCATCTTGGCAACTTTTAGGCAAGACCTGCTATACTGTAGAGAAAACCAATTTTAAAATATCCTGTAGTGCAAAATTTTGCATTTATTTTATTGCTCTTTTCCTCTCACACTGTGCAAAACTTAAATATGAGAAAAGAAATTGATAAAATATTACATATGTAATATTCTGTGATTAAACATAACATAATATAAAACTTATGATGTCAGATTTTGAACATGTTGCTTTTTATCACTTTAAATACTGCAGCATAAACTGAACATAAAAGTAAACTATACTTTTATAACATAAAAATGTTTTATGTTATGTTAACCTATTATTCTACATGTTAAGCAAAGTATATTAACTATTTAGTGATAAAAATCAAACTTTATCACTAAAATTTTTAAGGATGTTTATTGTACAAAATAGAGAAAGTATGTTTAATAATAAAAGATTAAACACGGTTCATATATAAGGTTATGTGTTTCATGTAAAATATTGGTTTAGTCCAAATATATCTAAAAAAAGGGTTTTGTCAAATCTGCAACTTCATATCTTTACACGGTACTGAATAAAAAACTGGCCCAATTCACAAAGGGATCCATTTTATCATAAAGTTCATTTTTAAAAATTTAATTGCTACTTTTCTATAATTAAAGCAGTAATAAAGAACTCATACTGTCAAAAGCTATCCAAAAACCAAAATATCTAAATCTTCAACTAAAGAACTAAATTATTACTGAAGCCTTTATATAAGAAATATTAAACAATTAACCAAAGCATAAATACTTTTTTTAAAAAACACTTCATATCTAATTCATTTGTTTAAGGCATAGCTAAAATGTTACCAAAACAACACAATGTATGCACCACTACTTTCATTATATTTTGTGCACTGTAACATGAAATTAAAAAAAAACTACTAACTATATATCTTGTTACAATTTAAATGAAACATAATATACTTAAATTCATTATCTAGAACACTAGTTTTGGTGTTTAAAAAATATAAATAAAAAGAGATTCTAAAAAGATTTAGTACTTAATTAAGGAAATCTCCACAAAACATTCAGTTAAAGTAAATAAAAAATAAAAATTAAAGGTCAGTTAACACACCTACATTTCCTCTACTTCTAAATTAATTTTAGTGAACATGGCATAGCATTCGAAAAATATATTTCTGAGAAGTCCTCAAAATAATTACTTATGTAGTCTTGTTAATTCTAATATGGCCTCTCAGCTCAACATCTCAAAAGTTTTCTAATTTTATGAAGAGAATTTTCCATACAACAGCATTAAAGTATATATACGCCAAGTATAATATATTTTAGCAAGATTTAATTTTTAAAAATACACTTTACTTTTCGAATCAAAATTTTTATACAATTTAGAAAACTTTACAGTAGTTTCAATCTGTTTGCATAAAAATGTTTAAGACCAAATAACAACCTTATATTAATAAGCTAGTTTGTAAATGTGAGAGTACTTTCCCATTTGTTTATTACAAATACATTAACCCTTTGTATCTCAATAACTCCAGTTGAAAAGCATTTAAATGTCAGAATACATCAAATATTTCGGGGGGAGGGGGGGAGAGCTTACAGCAGACATGACAGAGCCACTTTTTGAAAAATTGGTAACTTTTATACTCCCTTTATTTTAAACTCTTAAAGGGGGGGCGAGATACTATACCCTGAAAATTGGGCATTTTCAAATTTTTTTTAAAAGAAGGAAATTACCAATGAAGACCAAATTTTTCAATAAGAAACCAAAAGTGTGATTTTGCAATTGCAATAGTGTTTATCCTACTAACTTACACAATATTACAATTAAACCCAGATAAAACTGGCCATACATCCATCCATATAGGAAATTTCAATACTTTATGCAGTGGCTGTAATTTTTATAGGAAATTACAATTTGTTTAGAGCATAAAACATATTAGCTGAAGATGCATTGCTCTTAATACACTAAAATATCTTGTAAAAATAGTTTTTTTTTTTCAGGTTTAGAACTTTTTTAAATGTTTAAGGAATAAATAAATCATGTATAATTTTAAACCACCATAGATAGATCATTTTCCAGTATTAACATAATTTAAAAATATTTTAGTTGATTCCTCAGTTGTTGGTCCCTTTTACTCACTTTTCCCACCTTTTATAAGCCATCTGAACATTTGCCTACTAGAGCATAAAAAATAAGAATTTATCAACACAAAAAAAGGGAACAAAGTTACATGGTTCTTATAAGTATTGCACATTATTATCACAAAATTGTCTTTCTATTAATAAATTTGAACTAACATTTGAGAAGATAATACCTCTAGATATCTCATTTTGTTTTAAAGTAATCCTACAGCTATATTCGGGGCATCTGCCAAAATAAAATTTTTCAAATCCATGACTTTTCATGACTTTCCCTGATTTAGCAGATCATTTTCCATGAGTTTAAAAAGTTTTCGTTAAAGTATATATAAATAAAACTTCTGATGTACATACAAATGAAATATATGCTTTTAGAGAAATTACAGGAATTTTATCATAAAAAATCTATAAACTTACTTTATAAGTGTTAATAAACTCACATACATAAAAATAAATTGTTGTATCTACATACCTAAAATTACTCATATAATAATTTTTCAAACAAAATGTTCCCAATTTGAATTCAGGGTACTTCGGTATTATTCAGGTGACCATGAATAATAGCCAAATATAACCCTATAATGTTTATATACAATATCCCTGGAGATAAACTTATATTTTGTGCAAAAATCTTAAATAATTTTTATTAAAAAAATTATTATATTAATAAAATTTTAATTTACAATTTAAGAAAAAACCAGAATAATATACATTTACCCACCCATTAAGCTTTCTTGCTTTGAGTTTCCTTGGTGAATGAATTTTACTTGGCAGTAGGGTCAATAGGATAATACATAAATACCAAACTCAGTAACTTCAGCTAAATGACAAGTAAAAATAGAATTAAACAATTCAATGCATTTTTTTTAATCAGTAGTTTAGCGGATCCATGACTTTTACTCATTTTATTTGAAAAATCAAGACTTTCCATGACAAAATTAATCCATTGTCTAAATCCATGATTTTCCCTGACTTTCCAGGTGCGCAGATACCATGAAGATTGTAGGATAGTACCAATCAATGAATCCATCCATTAAAGTTCACTCACTTAGGAAGTGACTGACTTTTTGTACATGTTCCAGATCTGTAATATGGTGATACAAAGGGTTAAGAGCTAAATATTGACTGAAAATTGAATTGAGATATTCCTCTGGAAGCTTAAATAAAGCCAAATCTGATAAACTGCATTATTATTTATTTTATTTTGATTTTAACTGATGGCTACAGTTATTTTAGTAATTATCACTGGACGGACAATAATAAATTAAAGCTTAGCTTTTGGACTTAAGAATTTAGTTGAGCGATATAGAAAATTTTATTTGGTACTGGGTTAGTAAATTTAAGAAAAATGAAATAAATGCTAAATTTCCTTGATTCTAAGATACCACCATTTCCATGTACTCAATCAAATACATATTGATGTGTAAAAGAATATAATACTTAAAATTCGAGAAGTTTCAATAATATTTTCTTAAAATTTAATTTTATGTTTTAACCACATGCGTTAGTTGAAGTTTTACAATAAATTAAAACAATATAGCAATTTTTTTAATCTTGTCAAAATTTTATGTTCAAAGATAAATATTAATCATTGACCTAGGTTGTCAAGTAAAACTGTTTAAGCATTCTAATAAATTAGACATTAATAATATGAATGTGCTAAAAATTTATTTATAAAATAAAGAGTAAAAGATTTTTTTTTTTTTTTTAATGCTTGCAAAGAAAATGTAATACTGATAAGAAAATGCTAGAGTTAGAATCAAGGAAGAGACGTATATAAATGTATATATATATATATATACACAAGCACAAATTTGTGTGTTATATATAAGAAAAAATAATATAGGTAACAAAGGTAGATGTCATATGCAACAAAAACAACACTGATAAGGTATCTTTCAAAAATATAAAAAATAATTTTTACTACAAATAATACTCATTTCTTTATACTAACTGATGTATATTTTGTTCGAAATAAACTGTTGAAAATCTATAAAAAATATCTACAAATAAGACATAATATCTATGTTCCTGGAAGCTCTCTTAATATAAAATTCTACTGAAACTATACATTGTACTCCATATTTCTGACTCAGGTACTGAAAATTCCTAAAACAAGTAAGCAATGAAACAAAAAAAGACAATACAATGTAATAAACATTTTGCAGCATAAAATAAAACAATTAAATTCATAACGCAATTTATATCCTGAGTCAACAATAAGGTATACAGCATTAATTAGTATGATGAGTATATTAAAACAGATAAATGCAAAGAAAAATTAAAATAACATGAATCCACTTTCACAGTGAGGTCACAAAGAAAATCTGTGCAAGTCTCTTAAAGCAATAGATAAAGTATATTGTTAAAAAAACTACATTAGGCAAAAGAACTTTTTTTTGCCTTATTTACATTTCTACATTATTAAATTAGTCACAAGAAAGAAAGATAAAGAATGGCTCTCAGACACCAGACTTCTAAAACAAATTAAGCCACTACTGGAAACACCAATTTCACTGAGCCATATCCTAAAGAAAAAAAAGAAAAAATTAGCAATAACCCATAAAAAAAAGCCTTATAAATATGATTGAAAGGCATCATAAATTGATTACAAGTAATATTTACTTTATACAGCACTATTTTTAGATGAACACAATTTAGCATTTTCTATATACAGTGAAACTTCTCCGAGCGGCCACCCTTCTAAACGGCCAACTTTTCATGGCACAGATTTTTTGACTCATAGACCTAATGGTAAAATAACCTGTATCAGTGGCCACCCGAACCCCTATAAATGGATACCAATTTGAATTGTCCCTTTTTTATATTCTTTTTTCAGGAAATTTTACTCACTCCATGCTTTAATTTTGAGCGAAAAAACTCAAGGTCAGGTTTATGGTCGGATATAAGACAAAGAATTAACTTGAGAAGTCCATTCCCGTGGTCCCCCCCCCTTTTTAAGAAAGATTAAATCTGTTATCTCTTTTGTATTCTCCCCACAACCTTCAAATAGGGAATCCCTATTACACCATCCATAGAAACTGAGGGAGCGACTGGACATTGAAGCGTTGAAGGTGTTCTAGGACCTCTGTTTGGAATTCCAATTGGTAAAGTTAAGGGAGAATTGCACCTCTGTTAGCAAAAATGTCATTCACACCAGTTTCATTTCATTAGTTGGTCAGTGATCTGAATTGCAACAATGTCGAAATGCATTTTTCTAAATCTAGAGCAGAGCATTGAAGTTCTGCGTGAATATGAGAATGACAAATCAGCAAGAAAGTTAGCTGAATTATTTAACTGTGGAAGAACAGAAATCAACAAAGTCATTAACCCATACACCGACCACCCTCCCCACCTTTTTCCCTTTCAAAACAGTCAACCTTTTCGTAAATTCCAGACAGAACTTACCGTACCATACTAGAGTTGCCGGTTTAAAAGTTGTTAGGCTACTTTTAAGTTATTTTCCCTGCAAGGTAAAGGAGTTCCGTTACGCAAAATTAGTTTCTTTCATTTATTATCGATTTGCAATATTTTTTTCCCCTCAAAAGTGTGTTATACGAGTGCGAACGAGAAGGGGTCGACAGGTTCGCTTTCAAACAGGAATTCGCTGTCGAACCCCCATCGACGCGTCCGTTCAGTGGGTTAAAGAAAAGAATTTGATTTTGAAGGAGTACGAAGACTACAGAACAAACAAAAACAAACTGTAGGTTTTTTTTTTTTTTTAAATGTAAAGAAGCATGAAACAAAGTACAATTTTCTCTTTAGATAAGTTTTAAATTTCATTTACATAAGGAATATAAGTCAGACTTGTTTATATTACGCATTAATGGTAATTATCTTATAATAGTAAATAAAACCCTTCAGAGCGGCCAAATATTCTCAGTATGGAGGGGTGGCCGCTCAGAGAGGTTTCACTGTATTTAACAACTATAAATTAATACTATTAATTTACATATAGGTTTATATGGCCAATAATTTATATAAATTATATAAAGGTATTAATTCAAATATAGGTATATATAGTTATTAATTCATATATAGATAAATTTGTGGACAGGTGTAATAATTTGGAATGCTTAGAATAAAGCAAATATATTGAGGACTTCTTATATTTAATTGCATCAATCTTGAAAATATAGATACGGCCAGAGGAATCTTAAGTGACTCCAGAGCTGCCCTTCCAGCAATGCAGCAGAGCCTCTAAAGATGCACGTAATATATATAATGTTCTGGTTCATATTGATCAACAGAATAGATACTACTGATGCCTTGGCCAAAGAAGTGAGACAACTATTGTGAAATCTATAAGTATATTAGTACATATTAATATGTTAATGACTTTGTCATTTAAGCTCAATTGCATTGGTAATATTTTGCAATGAAAGTGTGTAACAAAAGTACCACATTATTTGTAAGCAGTAATAATGTCATCAAATTTAGCAACGAAGTTTAGTAACAAAATTTGTCTTCCTATTGATGTATTAAATGTAAAAGAAAAGAATTTTTTTTTTTAAATTTTATACAGGTGCCTTTTTTACTGTTGTCCATTTTGTTTAAAATGACAGTCAACTTAAACCTTTTCTATATGGAGCACAAGAAAAAAAGATCTGTGGTAAAGGTACAGGGGTTTTTTCGCCTCTGATATGAGACATGCAGTACCAAGATACACATATAACAAAAATATAATTTTAAAAAGAAGATTTGCAAACAAAAAAAAAAATATTTCTCTTTAAAAAATTTTTTTTTATAAAAATCAAACAAATTTTTCTTCTTAAAAATTGGTAATTTTAGTTTTGAAGGATGTAAAAATGATAAAACATTGCAATATTAACAAAAGTAAATCTTTAAACCTGAATTATCTTAATTATATTTGTTTCTGCAATAACAAAAATTTTTTAATTGTTTTTCTATTGAAAAACTCCAAACTTATTTAAGTTTTGATGTGACTTTTTCTTTTTTCTTTTCTTTTTTTTTTTGTAGGGGGGGGAGAATTTCTATGGTAGCAAAAATGTTAAGATCAGCTCTCACTTTACCATGTCTTTAGAAACAGGGTGGTACAATTTAGTTATTCTTAATTGTCAAATAATACAACCCTATTTATTAAAATTATCAAATTTGCCTTAATTTTACAGGATTATATATATAGAATTACAGAAATTTCATAGAAAGTTACATCTCAAAAATTTCCTTTTAAAATCATACTATGGTTCATCTTATAGGCTATTTAAAATAGAGCACTTATAAAAAAAATATTCCTTGGTGGAAATAAGTATGAAGTATGAGTAGTTATATTTATTTATTAAGTAAATATAATTATACTCATTTATGTATTCAAATGTGTACAGAGAAAACTACCCTGTATTATTTTTTTTTTTTAAGTAATGAATAGTAAAATAACAGATTCATGTAAATTTAGAAAGCATAAAAATACTTTCTTGTGCAAATTATTTTCTGTTCTAATACAGAAATCCCTCAAGAGTTTCACTAAAAGTTAAAGTTCAGTATAACTTTGCAAATTAACATAAGAATTTAAACATGAAAGATTGTCATGATACTGAATTTCCAAAAGAATCCAAAGTAGCCCCTTAAAGGTATAATCATGATTTCAATTATTGTTCAAAGTAAATGATTGAAAGTACTTACTTCTTCTTCCCAACCTTCACTGGCTCCTGCTAACTGATAATGCTTTTTCCTCAAACTTGCTAGTTTTACACGTTCTTTAACCAACATACTTTCCAGCTCTAAGACACGAACCTACAGAAAGGTAAAAATAATGAAAAAAACAACTTTATTTTCAATTTAATTTATTGACTTTGTACATCAATTCATTGAATGATTTCAGACAAAATTCCTTGTTGAATTCAGTTGAGACACAAGTAAAACATTTTTTATTAAATATTTTTATCCTTACACGAAAAAGTTTATTAAAACAACATATATTGCTCCTACATAAAGACAAGTTCTATCTCAGAGGTATATTAAGTTCTTGTAGTGTAGTTCATACAGATTTCTGTGTACCATTATACAAACAATGAAAAAGTAATATAAATAATTGCTTGCAATAGCTTGAAAAATTAATACTAAATCAACCTTTTAAATGCAAGTTTGGAAATCAGCATAACAGATAAAGAAGAAAAATTTAATTTCTTACTTGAGACTCGACTTCCAAACGCTTGGCTTGATGAAGAGTAAGTTTTGAAAAATCCATTTCTTCTAAAAGTTAAAATATTATAAATTATAATGATTCAGTAACAAATGAATATCACGATTTAATATTCCAATTAAGAGAAAGGGTGGCAAAGTATGCACTAATAAGGGTCTACTGAATTGCTGAAAGTCCACTTCCTCACATTTTCAGGAGGGAGGGAAAAAGAGAATTTCCTGACATTTTATTTTGAAAAATCTTAAAAAATATATAAATATAAATGTGTGTGTGTCTGTACATGGTTCTCGCTCTTTTCCCTGAACAAAAGTGAGGACTTTCTAAGGACCAAAGTAAAATGTTTCATGTCTCCATTTTGAAAATATTCAAATTATCCAAGGTTAAATATTTTATAATTTAAATTTAAAATGATATTCTTATGTCTTGCCTTGTTAAAAATACTATTGACAATCTGAATATATAAAATCTTTTGTATGCATGTATATGTATGTTAGTATGTTCACTATATATTATTTAATGGCTGGATTAATCTTTACAAAATTTTACCAATTGATATTAAAGATATTTGTCAACAATCAGCAACACATAATATCTTTAACCTGTGCAACATGTTAGTATTACCATAATTATAGGTTGACAGTAAAAAAAAGATTAGGCAAAAAACCAAGGTATTACATAAACATTGTTAAAACTTATTAAATTTCTATGAGCTTAAATTTTTTTTTTATTTTAGTTTTACTTAATGAACTTTTACTTCAATAATATTGAATACAACAAAAAACATTTTATTACATGTTATTTTAATTCAGATCCCAAGTATAAATGTACTGATTTCAACATCAAAATAAAAACTACTATATTACTTGCAAAATGAAGTATAGTTTCAAGCAAGTAAAACAAATGTAATGTCATACAAAATGAATGTAATGTCATGCAAAATGAATGTAATGTCATGCAAAATGAAGTATAATTTCAGTAAAACAAATGTAATGTCATGTAAAACTATCAGATATGAAAATATTTGTGTTCTGACAATGATGTTGAAGCTTTATACAAAAACTTCAAAATATAAATCATCAGCATACAACTAAAAGTGACCATGTCAAATTTTGCCCATTTATAGCTTACAATTGAATGTTTGCTTTATATATATATATATATATATATATATATATATATATTTGAGAAAAACTGACCAGGTCATTGCTGGTAATATGTTAAATGCAATAACATGAATTAAATGGACCTAATATTTTTCTAAAAGTGTACAAGCATCCTATGCACATGATCATTTTCCAATATATTATGCATTACATAAAGTCTCTTACCAGACTCTTCCACCATTTCAGCACAACTTTTAGCTGTCGCAACTACTTGTCCAGTTGCTTCTGTTACTCTTTTAGATGCTGTAGACACTTTGGCTAACTTCTCACTACCTCTCTCTGCTTTGACACGAGAAGCAATAACAAGTTGTGCTGTAGCAGCTGCAATTTGTTGTGATGCCACAACCAACTCTTCAAACTTAGTTTGCTTACTGACCACTTTATCTGCAGCATTGCTATAAAAAAAGAAAATACGGCAATATTTTACAGTACATACTTAAAGAGTAATGGAAATTATACAGAAGAGTTTCAAATCAAATAATTCAGTGCAAGAAATGCTCAATAGAAACATACAAAGAAATGACTTTCATTATAATACCTTAGGTGTTGGATAAGTCCTATCAACATAAACTTAAGAAATAGATTCTCAAACTTGCAGCCTACCACCTATATCAGGAGAGGAAAAAAGATTCATTGCTCCTACACCGCTTAACACTGAGATTCTACATCTCAAGAAGACAATGTTAAATTCCCTTTCAGAATCCGTAGAGATGAAAACTCCTGAAACCCAATGTGGGGAGAGAACCCCCATATTTTTGCCCAACTGTCAGGGAAAATTGCTGCCTTGGCAATAGTAGTAAGACATTCCTTACATCTTCTCCTCCTTAGAGTAAAGTCCATTAATAAACCTCTTTTAGTTAAGTTTTAAATGAACCAGCCTATTTGATTTATTACTTTTGGGATCCTAGCATTTTATGGACCTATCACTGAGCTATCTGCACATAGTGAAAATGTTTCTAGATTCTATGTATTCATTATCTCTAATATATAACAAAAAGAGGACTTAGGCACGGGATATAATTTGGAAATTCGAAAATTATTACAAATAACCTATTACACAATATCTTCCCTTATCTACAACAATCCATGCACCCAATTTTTACATAGTGTCAGATATCCTTAATTCAGAGGTATTCACACTAATCTGGTCAAAAAAAAAAAAAAAAAACCCTGAAAATCGTTTGAAATGTTTATGACCTAAAATAACACAAGAAACTTTAAAATTAAACTTTTTATAGTATATAAAAATATTGATTATAGCTATGTAAAAAAAAAGACAAAGGAAATTTTGATGCGTAGTTCTCCCCTGAACCCTCAACAAATCATACATAACAAGGCACTACTGAAAGTGGATTTGCTTTGCTTACATAATGGATGTCCAGAAATATGTAAATTATTAGAGACTTAAAGTTTTGAAATAGCCAAAATTCTGGATTTTTATAGGTGTGCACAAACGCTCTTGTTAATTGTTAACCCTAACTATCACTATCATTTTCCCATATTCTACAATGATGTAGTGGTTATCCTATGATGTATGAATAGAATTAACTATTTAAAAACAGACTCAAGAAGGTTTTTTTTATCAGACTAATAATAAAACCCATTTTAATTTTTAAACAATTTTCCCACTTGCTAAAACATGAAAATTATCAATTATAAAGTATTATTAGTTTCTACTGTAGTTAGTGGCTAACCTTTATATACTACATTAATATCTACAATTTTCCAGGAGCATACTTATCTCACTAAAAAGCATCAATACTATTGATGGATGATATAACTCACTTTGGCCTATGATTAAAAGCAAGAAAACTCAATCTCATAAATTGTTTGTTACATTATAAATTAACTTAAAATTTTTTGCACAAGGTAAAATATAAAATTAATAAAAATAACATTCTCATACTGCTATTATACACTGATTCCGAATTAAGTTTTTAAAAATGTCTAAAAATTAATATAAGATAAATCTATTTGACAAAACCTAATTTTGAAAAATGTACACCTAAAGTTTTTTGAGTGATCAAACTAAAAATAAATTGTGAAAAAAGTTAATATTGCTTGTCACATCACATGATAGGAAGGGCAGCAGAGGTCTAAATATCACCAGTATTCATTTGGCAGTATTAAAGAATATTGTCTAAAATTTGGTGAATCTACATCAAACCATATGGTTTATATAAAACACAAACACACGTACACATAAACAGGCTTTTCAATATATAAAGATAAATAAACAACAGATATTTATTTGCCTGTGACATAGATTCCTTTGATTTTGTACTTTATGGAAAACATTTGTTGATAGAATACTGATGATAAACCTCTCACATTATAACAAAAAATAATTAAACATTAAATTTAAAAATAGCACATATATAAATATGCTATGATTCATGCCAAATACAAAAGAAAATTAATCAGAGGATATCTAAATTTCAGGTAAAAATAGATTGAAATTATGAAGATGATATTTAAATGATATAAAATGAATAAATGAGATATTTAAAAGGAACAGTGTCACAGTACTTGAGAAAATGTTATTTTCACCTATTTATAACATCATAATTGGAAAATTTACATTTAACCATGAAGAAGAATATTTACAATAGGAGCATTAAGAGGGTAAGGAATGTTTTGGATGTTTTAATGCTGAGAGCATTTTCTGCAGTACTGTAAAGCATTTTTATACAAATTTTCTTTAAAAGATTATAAAAGATAAATTATTGCAATCTTTAAAACTGCATTTCATTTGCTAATATCTTCCAATTTGGAGAATGTAAAATGGCAATCCTGATTGCAAACAATTATCAAGGTTGGAAAGTTGAGATCGGATTCTGATTTTTAATTTTGATATTAATGGTAGAAAATAAGGAATCAACTAAATGGAATCAAAACAGGATTTAAAATAATTTTTACTAAAGATTATATTTTTTGTAGTCAACTAAATTCCAAAAGTTTTCTTCTAAAGTATGAGGTTTAAAGAAGTTACTTTGAAATTCTAAAATCTCAAATTTTCAATGTTTCTTTCTCAGGATTCCCACTCTTTTTCCAGAACAAAAATTAAGGACTTTCTAAGGACCAAAGTAACCTTTTATATGGACCTACTTGAAATACAAGACATAACGGCATAAACCCTATCTCCTGAGGAACATATTTTAATGATTATGAACAAGACAAGGTATGTTCAATAAATACCCGACAATATTTCCGAATGAAGTTTTTAAAAATGTCTAAAAATTAATATAAGATAAATCTATTTGACAAAACCCAATTTTGAAAAATGTACACCTAAAGTTTTTTGAGTGATCAAACTAAAAATAAATTGTGAATAAAAACATAAACAGTACTTTCTGAGGGTTTAAAAATTATATATATATATATATATATATATATATATATATATATATATATATATATATGTACTAACTGATTATACCCGGTGTTGCCTGGGAAAGAAGAAAGTTTCAGACTTTTCTATTACATTCAATGCAAGGAAAATTAAACTTCCATAAGTAACTAAAATATGTACAAACCCCCATCCTCCATGCTTCGTTTAATTAAAATCTGCATGACTGTTAGCTATTTGGAAAGAGCAGCTGACTCTATACTTTAAAACTTTTACGTATGCGAAAGATTATATATTTATCATATAAGACAAATATATAATCTTTAATATAAGAATACTGATAGGAAATCACATGAGACTGTGGATCTCATCGATGGAGAAATTGATTGCTTTCCAATTAAAAAATTAAGGAGTTTTTAAGGACCTTTGACAAAAATTAAGTAGTTTTAAGGGCCCTTCAAAATGAAAGCTAAAATTAAGGAGTTTTTAGGGACTTTTAAGGACTATGGGAACCCTGTTTCTGAAGAAGTTCTGCTACATATTTAGCAGTTTCCCTAATTTTTTCCCCCATTATCTAAATACTTTGCTGTGGACACACATGGGCTTGCAAGTACAAGGTTGAGAATCTCTGGTTTAAAGTATATTAATTAAAATACAAAAGAATTACAAATTCAATTATTAAGAATTTCTTAGGGGGGGGGGAAATATGCTTAACACTTACACTAGAAACCTGGCTCCTAAACCAACAACTTTGGCTGCAGAAATAAGTCCTTCCGTCCATCTGTGATTACGATTGTAAAATTCTTTAACAGAAGCTGTACCCTGAATAAAAAAGTTAAGTTTAAAATAGATATTTACATTCATGCTGCAGATTTAAAATGCTTTTTTATTTATAGGGAAAAAGAAAAATAATTACTTTTCCTTGAGATACTATTTCTTCTTGAAGATTTTTTGAAGCATGAACAAGAACTTTAATTGCCTAATATTTAAAATAGAAATTAAAATAATGAGTAAACAGATTATTAGCACTTATTTTATATTGTGTGTGTATATATATATGTAATGTAAAAACTTAACACTTTAATCCTAAACTAAAATTACTAACACCTCTATTAAAAAACCACCAAAGCCACAATTTCTTCATTTTTTAGTGGCCTTTCGGAGTTAAACTCTTTTGTTTCCTTCCTGTTGGCGAGCTTAACTCGCCAACCTACTTTGATGGTTAAGAGCACTTAAAAGCACTTATAATTTGAAGAGTAACAAATTCCTTTCTCAAGCGGTTAGCATCCCCAAGGTTATATAAGGCTGCGCGACCATCCTTTGTTGGATTTTTGCTCTGTACGCTGCATAATAAAGATGTTATAAAACTTATCCTGAATATTCGTATTCTTGTTTCAACCACGCTACATCCGCGAAGCATAGCAGGCCAAATTATGTTTCATATATATATATATGCATGTATATATACATACATATACAATGTAACTTATGACAATGATTCATAAGAGGGAAAAAAGCGACATCTAGCAAAATACATTTGACTGTCAATCAGAACGTCAAAAATAAGGAAATTTTAAAGTTATACGAGACATATGCTAATAATCCTCATCAACAAAATCAATTCTTGTATTGTAATCTTCTGCAACATGTACTTATATGTTACACCTTTAAAAAAAAGATTAAAACCTTATAAAAGAGATGGAAATAAAAAATTTCTAAAATTTTCTGGTGCACTATTTCTTTATACAATGAGATTTTATTACATTAATGGTAAAACAGAACTTATATTATATAGTTTTGAAAGTGAAAATTAAAGTTTTAAGAACTTTTTAAGAAATCTTCCAACATTTTTAAGAACATCTGAGAATAAAATTAGGGTTAACAGAAGCTTATACAGATCTATAATTGTTTTCCTCACTAGTATTAATATATAATAACAAGTATTAATATATAATAGTAATAAGTTATTCCAGTTTTTAAAGTCTAATAAAATTGTCTCACCTTGTAGAAGAAACTTTAGCTAGCCAATTCAATGCAACTAACACTAAAGCAATGCTGCAATCAGTAGATAATACCCCTTTTTACAACCACCATTTAAAATACAGAAAATGCATTCCAATGCATACACATTTCAAATTTCTTTTCTTAATCTTCATAAAGACTAATTGGCAGAAGGACCATCCCTTATTGCACAAAAAAGCTAATCAATGATTTGATCTTTACACAAAATTCACTTAAAATATCATCTGCAACAGAATGTACTAAAGAAGCAGCATTAAAATATCTTGTTGAAGCCTCATTTTAAAATGAGTCATACAATATAATTTACTGGCAAAAGCTTTCCCTTTTACTGATTTATTTCAAACCAGGCAATTCAAAAATCAAGGACTTTATGAGTCCTTTCATAAGGAACAACTCAAATCAAGTTTTAAATAGTGTTTAAACCCTGTAAAATAGTGATATTTAATAAAAAAAACTACTTTTATAAATATTTTCAACTTGTACTCTCAACACAACTATGCTCTAATTATAAGTCTAAATGTTTTAATAAAGCTTTCATTAAAAAAAAAGAGAGGGGGGGGGTTAAACTTATAGTATTCAGTTGATACCCTTTGAAGTTAAGGTTCCTAAAAGCTACACATACAAAAGAAATATATAATTTAATAACTTCTTTAACATTTTCAGCACAAAACTATTTTAAATTATTTTATAATTACCTGCATTAGACTAGTACAAGAATCCAATATTTTGCTATTAACTTCTAATTTCATACCAGAATCTCCAGCTCTACTATTATTCAGCAATTCCTAAAAGCAGAGAGTACTGAATTATAGAGTTTTATAATACTTAAATGGAATTGCATATTCATGTCACTTTGCATGATAATGTGAAATATACAACAACAAAATAATTTATTTCAGGGCTACGAAAAAAGCTTTGGTTTGCTTTGCACAGGGCTGGGATGTGCCATGCTATGATATAGAGATAGCCATATTTGGTCGCACTGTAAAGGAACAGCATAAACAGTAAAATCAATATTTAACACTAGAATTACAGAAGGGGTCATTTTGACACTTAGCGAACTTTTATCTCTGACAGCTCTTCTATTTTTTTGCAAATATCTTAATCCTTTCTCGACTTTTCCTAAATCATAGTGATTTACAAAATAGTAAAGATTTCAAGAAAATCGTATTTTTATTTTAGCCCTAACAAATGATTATGCCTAGAAATACGGCAGTATATATACTGATATTGAAGACAAGTGTAAACTTCATAAAGACTCTTTCACTATTTTATTATTAGCAGAACTAGAAACATTCATAGCATTGTTGTAAGTAAGGGGGCATTAGTCGCCATGGGCTTACCAATTCTTAGTTTGTGGTCCAAGACTTGGGGATCAAAGTTTTTTCATGAAACTATGAGAAGAGATAGATTTCCGGAAGTTATGAAATTTCTTCATTTTGAAAATAAACTAACAAGGTCTTCATGTTTGCAGTGTGATGATAAATTTACACTATTATACGAGGTATGGAATACTTTTATAGAAAACTGTAAGCTCTGCCACAAACCAAATGAAAATATTACGTTTGATAAACAGTTATTCCCTACAAAAATAGATGCCGTTTTTTGCAGTATATGCCTAACAAGCTCGATAAATTAGGAATAAAATTTTGGCTAGAAGTAGATGATAGGACAAAATACTTATTAAACGGATTTTCATATTTAGGAAAAGATGAAATGAGACCAAGTGATAAAAGTTTAGGAGAGAACGTAGTAAATCATTTTAATTGATCCTACATACCTGCAAAGTCTGTATATTTTCAAAAACAAACTGTAGTTGTCATAATTTGCATTATTTTAATTTATTTTTCACAAATGTATTATATCATTTAGAGAAATATGCTGATATCTTATCAAGGGGTCAAAATGAGACCTGCCGTAATTCTAGGTATACAAAGACCACCGTAATTCTAGTGTTAAGGGGTGGCAGTTTGGAGATGTTTGCATCATATTGAAAAGCTCTATAGCACAGTCCTGGATTTGGGGCAGCATGTTTGATTTTTCCTAACATGAGATCTGATGATGAAACCATGATCTATTTCTTAAAGCAATTTACAAATGGTTATTATATATGAAGGTAGAAGTAACATTATACCTCCTCTTGAATTTCTACTATGCTAGAATGGAGATTTTACCAATGTCCTCCCCACACCAAAAAAAGTTCAGACCGATTTACTAGAGGGAAAAAAAACACTCTCTGGCAAAGTATTTTTCTTTTCCCTCCAAAATTTACTGAAGTACAACAACCATTTTTACTTCACTGGGCAATTCAGGCAATTTTATTTAAAATGAGATGGATTGATTTTTATAATTATGACTGTAGGTATAAAAATTATATTTTTATGAAATTATCTAAAAATGTAAAATTATACCAAAAAGATACCATCAATATTTTGAATTTGAGAGTCATTACCAGGATCTGAGTTTTCATGATATCTTTTTAGTACATTTTTGCAATTTTAAATAGTCCTTAGGACAAATTATTAGTACATTTGTGGCAATTTTTCCTAAATAAAAAACTTTTCTTCAACATCTTTAACACATCCCTAATTTAAAGTTTCATTAATTAATAGAACTCTATGTTCCCTATATTTCAATTCAACTTGTTGCAGAACTGGGCCCTTCTGGTTACATCTTAGTTGATGAAACAACAGAACAGAAGTTAAATAAAAGTTTATGAACTTTTACATTCAGGGTATCTGCCAAAATAAAATTTTTCAAATCCATGACTTTTCATAACTTTCCCTGATTTAGCAGATGATTTTCCATGCTTTAAAAAGCTTTCGTTAAAGTATAATATGAATAAAACTTCTGATTTACATACAAATAAAATATATGCTTTTAGAAAAATTACAGGAATTTTATCATAAAAAACCCTATAAACTTACTTTATAAGTGTTAATAAACTCACATAAAAATAAATTGTTGTATCTACATACCTAAGTTTAATCATATAGCAATTTTTCAATCAAAATGTTTCCAATTTGAATTCAGGGTACTTTGGTATTATCCAGGTGACCATGAATAATAGCCAAATATAACCCTATAATATTTATATACAATATCCCTAGAGATAAACTTATATTTTGTGCAAAAATCTTAACTAATTTTTATTAAAAAATAATTATTACTATATTAATAAAATTTTAATCTACAATTTAAGAAAAAAAAACAGAATAATTTACATTTACCCACCCATTAAGCTTTCTTGCTTTGAGTTTCCTTGGTGAACAAATTCTACTTGGCAATATGGTCAATAGGATAATACATAAATACCAAACTCAGTAACTTTAGCCAAATGAAGTAAAAACAGAATTAAACAATTCAATGCATTTTTTTAATCGGTAGTTTAGCTGATCCATGACTTTTAATGATTTTTACTCACTTTACTTGAAAAATCAAGACTTTCCATGACACAATTAACCTATTGTCTAAATCCATGACTTTCCAGGTGTGCGGAAACGATGAACATTGATATTGACTTCCCTTCAAAAGTTCAGATTCATTAAATTTTTCTTAACCTCTATTAATCTTTTTTGTTATTATTCTATTTAGAGGGCTAAATTAGGAAAGTGTTGTCATTCAGCAATATCTTTTATTTAGACTATGTTTATAATGATTAATGTACAGCATACTTTTAGAATACCTTTAAAAGATTATAAGTATTCTTGAATTAAATTTTTCTTTCTAATTATAAAGCCCCTAATAAATATATTAAATGTTTCAGTAAAGAAAATAATATGTTTAAAAATAGCAACTAGGATGCAAAATTTAAAATTTCATGAGTTGTTTGATTTATGTGACCATGATATAAATCACTCAAAAAATATAACGGAAAAAACTTTAAATTAAAAATAATTTTTAAAGTAGATTTTGTGAATTTTTAACTTATATTACTATGGTGAATAATTAAGTAACACAGAAGAAAAAAAGAGAATCCTCCTATTCTGGTTAACAAATTAATAAACATTAATTAATATACAATTTCTTTCAATTATTTTATAAAGCAAATTTTAGATACAAAAATTTATATTTAAATAAAAGTATATGCTTTAATATTGTAACACCTTCGATGTTCTCAAATGAGAGGTAACATTAATAATGGATCACAGTCAAAGAATAAAATTGGAAACTGACTTTAATTCTGGATTAAATATGGCTATTTACAAAGGAACGTTAATTCCTAAATCATCTAGAACTGCAAAGGATGGTTGCCGACAAAACTTCTTCACAACAATCACAGTTGAAAGAAAAACAAGAGATTTAATAATCTCTTACAAATGGGGAGGCTTTTATGGGTGCAATCAAACCCAATTTAACCCCGTTCGGTATCAAGATTCTGCCGTTCCCTATATGAGCAGACTTTACGAATCTCCTGAACTAGCAAGCTGTCGCTGGTAAAAGACAAAAGCCTACACAAGGTCAACACACCTCCGAAAAAAATGACGAAAAGCCCTGAGTCGCAAAATTGTAGGCTTTTTATACCTGGGGGGTCAGTTACGATCCCGCCACTGTTTTTTCTCAGTTAAGATCCCAGTTACATGAGAACTCCAGCTAAAGTTACAGTTATACTTTTTAGCTGAATTCTCATTCTCTGGCTCTCTCTTCATGGAATTCCCGAGCATTCATTAACGCGATCCATCAGGGGCGTATTCGTCTATTCAGTCTGATTGTCAAGATCCCAGACTCTGCAACACCATGCTATTGTCCAGGTACAGGTGTACTACGATCAGATGTTTTGGTGCGTGGTCGAACAAAGGGGAGTCTTCACAATATAAACAAATAAAATCCCAATGCAATTAAAACTTAGAATTATTCTTTTCTATCTTTGGGGTGTTCAGAATAACCTGCATGATTAACGTAAGATTGATCAATTTCATTAAAATAATTAGAAAAAAACAAAGACAACTCTTGCAGTTTTTCTTTCATTTTATTTATAAGCCAGTTTATTTATATTTAATTATAAATAAAATGGGATTTTAATATACTAATTAAAAAATCTACATTATTTTAAAGATTTAATTTGCTCCATGATAGTATCAGTAATTTCCTTTTTAGCTTCTTTGATTGTTGACATTTTCTGTTTCAATTGCTTTTTAATCAAATTTGATTTTTTTTCTCCACATTTCAATTGCTCCATTTTCTGATTTTTCTTTTATAATTTATCCATATTTTCATTTAACAGTGAATAAGCATTTTAAAAGGAATGGACAATAAGTATTTAGTTAAAAAGCTTTTTTAATTGGCAGAATTTTTTTTAAAGAAATTTTTCTGATTTTTTAAAAAAAATTCAAAATTTCCATGATAATTCCCAGTTTTTATACCCTGATCATTTTTATGCAGAACACATAAAAGTTGGCAGATATGGAATATCTTTGCACATAAAGCCCTTCAAAATATTCATAATATGGTATTATAAACATCAGTCATATAATGAATAACATTGAAGTCAAAGTATTAAAGTTAATGATATATCTGATCTGCTAATAACAAATTATAAGGAGCACAGAACGTTTTATCCATTTTTAAAACTTTTACCCTTCCACTTTGTAAAGAACTTTAGAGCTTTTAAATTATTTTCTAAATCTTACTTCAATGTCATTAAAATTAACAAGTATGAAATACCTGAATTCGTTGAGCAGCTTCCTCAATATCTAGATCCATTTGTTTCAATTCTCTCTCTATAATATCACCAAGTTTTTGAGTTTGATCTTGTGACATATTAGGCACTAATGCATCCATTATTTTAATGGTATCTGATATTTTTTCATTCACTTTGATAAAAACATCTGCAATTTCTTCACCTGAAGCTATTAGGAAATAAAAACTCCATTAATAAAATTCTAGTTGTAAAGCTGAGTTGAAACTAAATTATTTAACCAAATGAAATACAATTACCTCTAAGCAATAGTTTTTTGAAAAGACCAAGTCCTTCTAGGCCCAAATTTTTACAGGAGGATGATAGTTCTAAAATAAATATATTTTTGATAATGTGTAAAAACTTTTATATACAAATCCTATGAACAAAACACAATGTTTTAAAAGATAGACAACACATTTCAAAGTAAATAAATCATAAAAACTGTCTACCATGAAGTCTAATTGTGTCAAAAGTAATCATACTTAATGTTCATATATTAAC
>CM063499.1:18403097-18584428 GCA_032207245.1 Pardosa pseudoannulata
CATCTATCATATTAAAATCAAATATGCATTAAATGTGCACTGTTTTTTCTTCTTTTGCTTCATATTTAAATTGCTTTATACGCAGCTGTAGAGTTAAATTATTTTAGCTCAACAAGGGTGCAATAGCAAAAGTTTGAGAACCATTAATCTATGCTGGCAGTGAAATTCAAAACCTCAAAGACTTGGATATGAAAGGCAGCCCATTATATTTATCTGCCCCATAAAGCTTGATAAAGTATACCATACTGGTTTACTTTTAAAAAGAAAAAGCTTTATAAATAAATCAATATGGTAATTCAAATATCAACATCACAGACTAAACTGGAATAATACATAATTTATTACCAAGAATTAAAAAAATTCAATGCCAATAAACTTTTATGAAATATTTAAATCTTCATAAAATCACACTTAATAAATAAGCTATTTCTCTTTTTAATATTACATAATAATTTATGAATAAATACAATAACCAAAACATGTTAATAATACATCTTTCTTGAAAGTCATAAAAATATTACAATTCACTTTAGCATTTTCTAATGTATTTAACTAGACTTAACATATACCTCATTTTTCTGTTGTAAAGCTGTTTTCTCTTCATGCAATGCAGATAGCTGTAATTCAAATTTTTGTACTTCTGCTGTCTCTACCTTTGAACTACTAAGCTCTTCAATTTTTGTTGTCAACGACTGAAACAAAATAGTGCTATACTAGACAAATATAAAAAATGGGTGTTTTTTACCCACTACAAACTTAGTTATATCCCTGTTGTAAAGAACAGATGTTAAACCATAAAAGAAAACAGTAAAATTTAAAATTAAAAAAATAGATTTAAGACAATTGTCTGTGGTAATCTGTTTTCTAAATTTTGTACATTTGCTTATTATCATGCCATGAGGACACAAGAGAGCCAGACAATAAGAGCAGAAATTAAGTTAGTGATCTTGTGGTCACCAAAGTTTGTCCTTTTAGGTATAAAATTGCCAGAAATTTATAATATAATAATTAAGTTTTGTAATCATATATATATATATATATATATATATATATATATATATATATATACATACACTTCTTTAATTTTTACTGAAACCATTAAAGATAATCATGGTTACTTCCCATTTCTAGATGTTAATTTAAAAATTGAAAATAATAAAATCTTATATAAACTTTATGATAGAAAATCTAACTACAACTTTACTAGTAATAAAATTTGTAATGGAATACATGCTTATCCACCCATATTAAACGAAATTTATTATTAAATTATTGAAAGCGTAGTGAACGTCTTCATAGTAATCCAGTTATATTTCAGGTACAGATGCATTATAGACGCTGTGTTTTTTTCTCCCCAAACTTGCTGATTTTATGGGTTGATGACTGGGTTGCTGTATATGCCCTAACTTTGGTTGGGGGATATGGAAGCTCCGATATGTTCTTGGATCCTATTGGTGCGAGTGAGTTTTGACATCATTACCCACACGATATGAAAATTTGCTGTTCTAAGATGTTCTTTTCGTTCCAGACGCGGAGTGGTAAGGTGTCACCTAGGTTAGGTAAGTAACTTAGTTATGGCGGGTGTTTCCAGAAATTCGCATCTTAGCTGCTTTTTTGGTTTACATTCGCCTAGATCAGGTTGTATTTTTTTTTTTTTTGTTCTTATTTTTTGGGATTTAGTATTTTAGTTATTGTGGGTGTAGTTATTTCGGTTCTTACTATTATTATTCTAAATCAAACAAGATGTTTTGGTTTGGAACATTTTGTTTTTGTTCTTATCATTTTCTGGGATTTAGTTAATTTAGTTATGACGGGTGAAGTTATTTCGATTTTGAAATTGTTAAAAAGTATCAATTATTTCGGTTTTGAAATTGTTAAAAAATGTTATTGTTTATTGTTTATTTTGCATTTATTTTATTACAAGGGGGGTTGAGGGGAAATCCCCCCTCACATTTTAGAATTTTCATAATATTAGTGCTTATTAAAATGCTATATATTGTGTTTATTCTGTTGATGTATATCAAATATTACTAATCTGTTATTTATTTTTTAAATAATGTAAAAATGATTATTATTATGCTAATTTTATTTTAATAATGCTTTAAATTGTTAATCTGTTTTTCCTTTTAAAGTTTAGTTTTGTTAATGTTGTGTTTCAAATATGCCCCGTGACTGCGGCCTTTTTTTTTTTTTTTTTTTTTTTGTGTGTGTGTGTGTGTGATCTTTCAGAAAACATGCACTGTTCCATATTTCATTCTGATATTAATCTTTATTTAGAATTAGCTTTAAATACTAATTATCCCCTACCTTTTATTTATAAACAATTAAATAATTATTTTCAAGTATATATTAATAGGATTAAGTTAATGTTTCCAATTCTCAATTAAAACTGTAATTTTAACTGACATAGTGGCAACAAATACTGAATGAGTTGGCTTTTAGTATAGCTTTATAAATGCTTTGTTCTTCTAATTTGTATTCTCATTTCATATTCTTATGGTCTTTAGGGTGTATGGGAACATTCAGGCCTGTTCAAACAATTGTTTTAACCGTGCTTGGTAGTCGTAAATCTTCCACATCCAATCCTTCTTTCTTGCTTTCCATTTTACAATTACTGGGCCTAATGGAGTGATAGTGTTTTGGTTCTGATTTTGGTTCTGTATTATTATTATTATTATTATTATTATTATATATGAGCTAACTCATACTTTCCAATAACATATTTAAGTTTGAAATAACAGCCAGTAATAACAAATATAAAATTAATTAAAACCAGTTTCTTAAGAAAAATATACACTTTGATAACTATTTTGAATGACACACCATATTAAGTACACTCTTGAAATACCACATGGTTGATTAGGAACACTACTGTTTACTTTTTTACTACACAAGAACTCATGAAACAGGGACTTAATTTTTAAAGCTAATTCTAAACAGCTACAAACATCCATGCCAGCAAAAGAATTTGGACCGAAAGACTAATGCCAAAAATCAGTACCCTACTATTATCTGGCACAAGATAGGACACACACATAGTTTTCTAAAGACCATGTGATATCACTAATTTTGTATACCCAGCTGGTTGCAAAGGGGCTAGTTACATAATAAAGCATACCTTTCAGGTCATTATTTCACTTACAGTATTTCTTCCAAATTGATTTTTGAAAACTTTAGTAATCCCAATAATAAATATAGTGGTAAAGCAATATAAACCCATTTCAAATGGATTTGTCAGCATGAGACTTACTTGTTTGACTGATTCAGCTACTTCAACTGCATTTTTTAAAGCAGTAACTTGCTTATCAGATTCAGCTTTCTGTAGACAAAAAATTTTTTAAATATATATGCATTCACATATTTTAAATATTGTACAACAAACATTACTTAATACACCAGCCACAAATAGATTATTTTGTAATTATAATAATAAACCATAGCCAGGTATGTAGGGGATGCCATATGGCAGAGGTGAGTTCTTCACATGTTTTGTGTGAATGTGACTACTACTGCGCCAAGAGATTTGAATTCCTTGGGTATCACTTCATCGAGCCATGGGAGCTGATTAACTTCCCGGTTAAATTGCTGCTGAAATTTATCTTAGCTATTGGTCTCTCTGAGATCTAATCGTTAATATTTCTTAACTTTGTGCTAGAAATCTTTGCTCCAGTGAATGGGGGGTTTTTCAGTATAATAGGTCTTGTGCTGCAGTGCTGGTGCCCTTGTGGGCCGCCCCACCCTAATTCTAATGATAAACCAAAGAACTGTGAAACACACTGGATGAAAGATTTAAAGAATGAATAAAATCTTTTATTGATAATTCTTTTTAGGTTGGTAAAGTAAAGCAAAAATAAATGGATTGGATTTATTAGTAAGTGTAATGTATTGAAAAAAATACAGGTTATACAACATTATTAAAAAAAATACTTAAAAGAATTTAAAAACAACAAATTTAATTTGCTTCAAAATGAGCCTATTTTACAGATAATGAAGAGAATATATTTAGAATTAATAATAATACACCTGAAGATATTAAAACAGAATTATACAACAAAAATATCAAGTAACACATTATAAATCTTTCCTAATGTTTTTTTATACAGTTCATTGTAACTGCAATTTTTATTTGATGCCCTTGCAATGAAAAGAGACCATGCTATAGTGCTTGTAAAATCTACTGGCACTTCAAGGTCACACTTTCTCGTTTCCCCAGTCATTGGTTACTATGGTAGAGACCAAGAAGGAGGTACATTCACACTATTTTCAGCACTTCTGTTGAGGATTTGATTCCGTTCAGACGATTTGCTTTTCTCTCTTCTCGTATATAATTATTTTGCTCTTATCTGATATTACCCTGTCATTTTTTATCTTTTTATTCATTATTTTATTTAAATTTTTCTTTACATTTATATATTTTTACTTCGTAAAACATTTCCTGTAATGGCTAGTTTTGATCTTGGAAAACAGTCCAAAATACTGGTATTTAACGTATAGAGCTACTTGAAAGGTCTTGTTGAATCCAATTCGGATGCTACAGTTTTGGAATTTTTTCTCAGACTCAACAAGCAACTGCTGATGCCTGTGGTATTTCCAAAAGAACAGTTCAAATTACTCATAAATTTTTGTGTGTAAAGTATTAAGTGTTCTTCAAAGAGTATTATAAAGAAAAATACTTTCATCATGCACTGAGAGGCCTTATGATGCATGATACACCTTAACATAGTGGGAAAAAAGAGTAAAGTCATTCCCCAACTGTCGCTACCATAGTTACTCGTGGTCATCGGGGAAAAATCAGTGACCTTGAAGTGCTTATAGAGTTTACACAGAGTATAATCAATGCCTTAATATATATTATAGGACTCTAAACAGATTTTTTTTTCCTCAAAAAATGGTATTTTCATTTCTAGATAGCCAAGTAATTAGGATGATGGGTTAAAATCCCAGCAAAATAAACACAAGAGAAGGAATGTTAGGTTTGAACTAGAAAATATGCAGAATAAATTCATGAGTCTAAATGTTTTATCTCTGGACAGTCAACAAATACAAAAAACTCATGCTAGGTGGCTACAAAGAAGTTATTTTCAAATTCCCTGGTAATTCCAGGCTTTCTAACAGAAATCCAGGTAATTGAAAATAACATTGTTGTCATTCTTTAATGTCTACATTCTCCCAACCCATATTAAGAATATAATTTATAAAGAGATATAAAAAGAAGAGATTTATAAAGAATTAAGAATATACTTTATATAAGAAAGCTAAAAACTTTTGTATTTAAAAAAATAAGCAGAATACTTTAGGGAAAGATAAAAAATGTCAGCTACAATAAAATATTTCTATAGTATTACATTTGACTATTCTCTATTCAGTGTTCATTTTCAAAATAAATTAAGAGTAATTAAATGAAAAACAAATTGCTTAGAGTTACCAAAATCCCAACATAGTGTGAATCTAAACACTATTGAATATAACACTGCTTTTGAAAATGTTAATAAATTAATGTTAAATTTAAAAATAGATTCATAACATTTCAGCCTCAAGAGGAAAAAAAATCTTTAAAAAGGATGCATTGGAGATTAAAACATTTTATTTGACAGAAAAAAAAATGATTAAATATTAGATTTTTTAAAATATTTTATCTGCAATGATTTCTTTATCTGCCTTTTTTTGAATTTCAGACAGTTGAACTTCAAAGCTTGTTACAAATAAATTAATTTTTCTTTTGTCTGAAACTTTGTGTTCTTTTTTCAAATCCTCTGTAGAACATCACAAGGTCTTCACATAATTTTTTTACCTTACCTTCCATACTATTAAATGCATCAAAAGTGGTTTATGAAAAAATAATAGTGTCCGCTCTCATGTCTTAAAATAAACATTTTGAATTTCCATCACATCTGATTGGTCAGAGAATTTATTAAATTATACAATATAGCACAAATTGTTCACACACACACTCAATCGAACAAATTAGATAAATAAAATTAATACCCCACGGATGAGAGCAATGTGTTCTTCCCTAAGTTTAGCATACACTTCTTTCATTTTTTGAAATTTTTCTTCCTGTATTTTAGCTTTTTCTAAAAGGAGAAAAAAAAACTCTTCAACTACTGCATTAGGATACAAATATAGCGCATGCATTATACCTCAAGCATTTTTTTTTAAATTAACATTATAGTAAGTAACATTTGTTATTAAGAGCATTTACACTTAGAAAAACAAGTGGTAATTTTATACTGTCCTCAATTCAAATATTAATATAAACTATACTTGTATACCTTTGAAACATTAAAAGAGAACTGCATATCTAATAGCAAATTTATCAATAACCCTGCAATTTATAAATGGAAAAGATTATAAAACTATGTTATGCAATTAAATATTGTATGGCATTGTTTCATAAAACTAATAAATACAGTACACTCTTGGGTATCTGGCCTAATTCGGAAGACAGGTAAGCCATATAACAAAAAAGTCAGATAGGGTGAAGTACTAAACTTTTTTTCCTGACCAATATCAGGAGACTAAGATTTTATACCAAAACTCATAGTTACAGTATTGTTTTCTCCTTTCTTTATTAACCCATTGAGGACCAGCACGTAAATGCTATACAAGTCGGCCATTGTGAAAACCATTGCCATTTACGCCATCTAGTAATTAAATCTAGTATTTAAAAATTAAAATGTTGAGATCTCCTATTATACATACACAATGCTGGTCTTTCCATATCAACCGTAGATCATCGCGTGGAAGCGACACTGGACTGATATGAGTGAAATCACTACCGCATATACAAGACATTGGTCGCGAAGGGGTTAAAGCCTATTCCGAACGGCTATGAACATCCATATCACAATGGAATTCGAATCCTCGAACTCCGATACCAAAGATCAGCACTCTTAACAATTCGACCATCATTCATCAACACAATAATTTAAAATTATGTAATGCTTTACCAACTTATTTTCCAAAGTTTCCTTCATTTACCACAAGCCATGCCATGTAAACACAGCAACAACCTAGTGAATGCTAAAAGCTGTTGCTGGTAACACATTGAGTGAAAACAGAAGGCACTTTACTGGTACTCTCTATGTTTATATACTGCTCTGCAAGTTTCAAGAACTCATTAAAGAAAAAAGTTACACAACATAACTTCTGTAATGCCTAACTTATATGCAGGAAACAAACAAAACCTTAATGTAAATCATAAGCTTAATCCTTAAGAAAATTGACTCATTTTATTTTTCACCGATATATACTTATACAGTTATGAAAATGTGACTGTAGAGATATGAGTCAAAACTTGAAGTTTAGTTTTTAAAAATTTTTTAATCAATCTAAATACTTCTGAATTTTGTTGCTATTGCAGCACCTTGCCTTCCTCATTTAATTATGATAAAAGAAAACAAGGCAAGTATAGAAGATGGATAATTGTGAACTCATTACTCAGGAGTATACTGTATTAAAAAACTACTTGAATTGTTTAAATTTAAAATTGATAACAAATAAATTTGTTTATACACAGTAAATTGAAAATTTATACTTTAAAAAACTTTATTTTTAAAAATACAACAAAATCAAAACGATTTTATTAGTTCTTAACATTTTTGATTTGTAATACAATTTTTAAACCATTAAGATTCATATAAAAAAACATTGTTTATAACTAAATAAAATCCTTATTCCTAATCTAATATCTAAATTGTAAATAAAGTAAAACAATTTGCGAGAATAATTTAACAGTTTATGTATATATATAAGTTCTTAATTTCTTACTTACTTTCTGCTTCATTTAACTTCACTGCAAATTCTGATCCATTATCTGAAGACTGATTTTTTTTCAAATTTTCATTTTCCTGGCAATAAAAATCATTTATATAACTCATGAGAAAAAAAATGAATCTCCAATTTTGATATGACTATCAGTATAAAAATACTTACTTCTTTTAAGCTCTTAATTAAAGTTTGTTGTTCAGATATAACATTTTCTAGTCCAGCTAATTGCCGTTCATTACTTTCAACTTCTCTTTCAAACTGGAAATTTAAGAATTTTTCATAAAATTATAACAATGATAAACTAAGCTGCAATTGTTTAAAAAACTTGATTTTATATAAAAACAGAGGATAGTTAAGATTTAGTGACTAGAAAAAAAAATTTTAACTGGAAAATCGATATCAGTTGATAATATTAGATATTTTACACATAAAATATTTACAAGAATATAAAAAGTACTGTACCTCAATCTTTAGCCTCTGCAAATTTAAACGTAACATTTCAATTTCTTTTTGAAGCCGTTCTATTAGTATATCCCTAGGGGGGAAAATAAGTTAATATCTAGTTACCTTCAAATAAACTGTCAATTGTTGTTATTATCATGGAGTTATTAATACGTTATTCTTTAAAATGAAAAACTAATGCATTTTATGCTAGCAACTTATCAAAAATTCTAATGGCTTTGGTGAAAATGGCTCTCAGAAAATAAACCCTATTTTTTAAGACTATTCTGTTTCTTAAACACGAAAAACGACAAGCCGCTTTCTTATTCCATTCAACTTTTTATTCATAGAACAACTCGTACTAATAAAATCTTGTTCCAAAACAGTTACATAAAAAGTTACAGTTACAATGAATATGACAGTTATGTATTTTTAATGTTAACACCTTGTTAGTAATATTAAGTTTATATCCCCACCCTACCCTATACCCTCCCATTCATATGAAGAGGTGAATGTTCTCCCCTCTTATGAATGCCCCAAAATTTTTTCTTATACTTCCAAATAGGGCTATAATAGCTTAATTAATAAAATGCCAAAAATTATTATGCAGATATGTTACATTACCAAATGTTCTGAAATGGCATCCATTATCCTATATTGTACCAAACATCAAATAAAAACACTATAAAATCTTGATTGTACCTTTCTCTATTAATATACACAAAAACCTAAGTCAAATTTTATTAGTTTTATCAGTACAAGCTGTCCTAAAAATAGAACAATGGTATAATTCATTGATATGTGAAGTATAGAAGAAAGCATCTCAACAGTCCAACATTGCACTTTTTACATACAGTCTAGGTTTTGCTATACAGTTTATCTGCAACTTCTTTGTTGCTAATCAATTTTTTTTTTTAATAAGATGTTCAGATTTGGCTTCAAAGATAGCTTCCTTGGAACAGAAATCCACCAATAAGTAACATATGTCCTCGAAAATTCAGAAAATCTTTCAACTACTAGTTGAATCATTTTCAGACTTAATTCCAATAGCTTAACAATGGTTTTAGAAGCAATAAAATCTTTACAATTTTGTAATATCTTATAAGAAAATACATTCAGATTACAATCTGGATTAACATTTTCCCCAATGTTGATATACATTATGTTCTTTATTGGTAGCAGAGGAATGTTTGCAGTTTTCAGACATGTTTAATCATCAATATGACACTTACAGGCTTTATGCTATTAGTACTATAATTGTCAGAAGGTTGCGTGTTCAAATCATGTCTGGGTCACCAAAAAATGTTCCAATAAATAATTGTATACAACTCCATTACAAACATTTATTGACCACACAACACATATCTACAAACTAACACTTAAAAACATGACTACCAACATGGCAGCAGTTCAACAACAGCTCTTTTTCCCCCCGTGAAGGGAACATCAAACAACAAAATCCTGTCTTAAGGATAAACATATTTAAGCGGAGCTGGAGTCGCAACAAGTACTATAAAAATTTTTAATATGTAGTGGAGAAAGAAATTGGTATCTATTACTAGATGATGCAGAAATTTATCCCTTATATAAAATTTTTTAGTATTTCTTCTTTTTCTGTACATATGTATAATATATTACCTTAAATAAAATACCTGCATATCTTCTTAGATCTCAAAATCTAAATAAACATTTGTGTTAAAATTTAATTGAAAAAAATTTTAAATGCAATTTTTAAATTTTGACAAAATTATTAAAAGTTTCAAATTCTACCTAAAAAAAATATTAACTTTTAAACATAATGAAGGGAAATCGAAATATGAAATATGAAGTGTGACAATGAGGATGTATAGGTAAACTTGTGTTAAAATAACTAAAATAACTGACTTGCACACATGCAAACTTTTTTTTTTCTGAGGGATGGAGAGGTGGCTAATTTATAACAGCCTAAAATGCTATCGTCAAAACTTTAAGGATTTTTTTTTTATTTTAACAATATTTTCTATACACTCTGTATACAAAGAAAATTAAAAAATGGTTAAAATGTTTAATGCAAAATAAAAACTGTTAATAAGTAAAAAAAAATTATACATACTTATCAGACATCTGATCAGGTGAGTTAGAACCATTTCTTTGGTGGTATTCTTCTGAATTTTTAGCCGCTAAAACCCCATCCAGCACATCAGGACTTGGCTGGGGGAAAATAAACAAGATAGTTTTGAGAATAAAAGGAAAAAGGAAATAGGAATATAATATACCTATACAGCAGGGTGGCCAAGACATCGACTCTGTGAAGACATTTTAGGTAGTTCGCGTGACCTTCCCGATAATGACCTCAGATATTAACAAGTTAATTTAGAACTTACGACATAGAATTAATGAATTATTTTTAAAAAAAATTTTTGGAAATTAATTTCTGAAGAAACGTTTCCAAATATTTACAAATTGATTTTGTATTTGAAATCATACTTTAGATCGACGTGTCTTTGTGAATCTGCTTTTTCAACCATGAACGCCATAAAAACTAAACATCACTCGTGTTTAACAGATGAACGTTTAATTTTGGGTTTACGCATTGCAATAAGATTGTTCTAGCCACGATATGATAAACTTGTTGCAGTTATACAGTGCCAAATTTCAACTAAACGAAGTGAATAGGTTTTGTTTGGAGTGCTACGGTCTATTTTTTGCAACACGAGGGCTAATGAGACCAGGACCTACAACTTAAAGCCGATTATAAATGGCTACGAACATCCATGCCACTGTGGGATTCGAACCCACAAACTCCAGTCCCGAAGGCTAGCATCCTAAGCAATCCCCCATCATTCGGCTCAAAGTGAATAGGATGGTCAATTTTTGATATATGAATACTTTGATTATTTTCATCAGTAAATTTTTATTTTGTATATATTAATATTAAGGTTTTTTTTAGAAAAATTAGATAATTTACCATTTTTTCTTGTTTCTAAAAATAAATATATAAACATGTATGTTATGTTAATTTAGCCATTGGTAGGTCAATTTATTAAATGTGGAGTAGACCACTGATCCCAAAAGTTTGGCCACCCCTGCTATACAGCATAACAATTTTTTTTATTAAAAACTACTGTCTTACTATAATTAAACCTATAAAATTGTATTATGGACAACTTCAATTATAGTCTTCCATGTTATGTTACAAAATAGTATCAATGAAATTTGCAGTAAAAACAAAATGTATTGTTTTGTGAACTTACACATGCTTTTGGAATAGTGGTGTCAATTAAATTCATATCTACTGTTTCATTCTCTGGGGTGTCAGTATGAGGAGGTAAAATGACAACTGGACTAACATGAGCACTTAAATCTGATGCTATCAGAAAATTTGGAGGTTTCTGCAATGATAAAAACAAAATATTATAGAACCAAACTTAACACAGTGGAATAGTACTTAAATATTCAGACATCATATCAAACTTTAATAAAAGAAAAAAAATATTAAAATATTCAGTTTTAAGTTATTTTTACCCCTATATGATAACTCAATGAGCAACTTGATAAACTTTATCAGCAAAAAAGAAGTACACACATATGTATGTATGTATATATGTATGTATATATGTGTATATATATATGTATGTATATATGTGTATATATGAATATATGAATATATATATATGTATATATACATATGAATATATATATATATGTGTGTGTGTATATATATATGTACAGTAGAACCTTGATGAACCGAACTTCGATTAACCGAGGTTTCTACTGAGTCAATAAGGAAGTCTAATTTTTTTTCTCCTTTCCAAAATGAGCTTGGAAAAATTATACACATTTTAGTTCATTGTCTGTGTTACAGGCACTTCTTCCCCACAAAATCACTCAACATCCAAGAAATATTACACCCTTTTTAAATATTTTTAGCTGCAAAACGTAAGTTCATATATGTTTATTTTTATCATTTAAAGAATGTTCTATTGTTTTTTACTTTAAAAGTTAGTTACATTTGCAAGCACAGAAGGTTTTTATACATGGTTATTAGCTGAGATTTCTGCTATCCGAGGTACTAGCAGTCCCAATTAGCTCGAATAATCGAGGTTCTACTGTATGTATATATGTGTATATATATGTGTGTGTGTGTATATATATATATGTATGTATGTGCACCATGCTTTCCAATATGGCTGGATCAATCATGAAACTATATATGATGATTCAAATAAATCAAGGGTAGGTTTTAGGCAAATCAAATTGAATGGAGGTCAACACATAAACAGAAACCTTAGTCATCCATTAGGCCTGGTTACCACATAGCAAAGCAATATTGTACATATTTTTCTTTTAACATGTTAAAATCATTAAATTTGATAGCGTTTATCAAACTTAATGATTTTAACACTATCAAATGAAATAACTTTTATTTGATAGTGTTTATAAAACCGTATATTTTTTATGCTTTTTGACTAGATTTAAAAAAATTCTAATTTTATATGGGATGTTACCTTTATGTTTCAATTTCATCATTTTTTCCCTTGCCAGTCTATTTTGTTACTAGAAGTGATGTCATGATTATTTTCAAAATTAAAAGTACCTGACAATTTATATATGACATCCTTGATATTTTTTATATTTTTACATATACCTTGGTTCTCTATAAAATATAAGCTTTCCTGTAGTCAAGTGCAAGGATAAATTACCTATATCACCAAACATATACTTTTATTCATATTTATAAAAAAAATTAAATTGTTCAGGACTGGTTTAGTGAGCATGATGATGCTGACATGGCTCCTCTCTCCACGTCATCAGTCACCAACTCCCAATATTTTTGAGCTTTTAAGGTCTACATTGGAAAAAGGTACATGATCACTATCAACTTCCATCATCATTTTCTAAACTTGTCAATATGTCAGTCATGCCAACATTCAGGCACTTGTGGCCGGAGCAACAGAGTGGTTTGAAATTTTAACATGCTAATTACAGATTATACATAATTACATATCTTATTAATTTCTAAATTAAAATTAAATTTAAAATATTTATACACTAGTAAATTGTAAATGGTAAATTAAAATTTATGCATTTAAAAATTTATGAGTAGCTTTTTTAGCTTCAACAACTTAACTTTTTAGATTTTTCACAACAGTGTTTCTTACAGCAACATTGATGCTGATTGGAATATTTCCATTTTTCTATCAACAGGGATTCTAAAGTTTGTCTAATCAAATTTGACCTAAATTCAGTTTGGTTTTTCTGCACAGTACTAAAAATGCAGCATTACTGTGTGAAAAGTATAATATTCAGCATTATTTTTTGAAAAACTTTATATTTAATTGCTGAATTTTAATCTTTTAGCTGTTCAAAAGTTTTGTTATTTTCTGGAGCAATTTGAGAAGTTTGCAGAGTAACCAAAGTTTCTCATTACTCCGGAGCAACTCCAGAGAAGTTGGCATGTCTGATATGTTCCAGAAAAAATAACACAAGATTCCATTAGAAATACCAAACAAGACTTAAATTTATCTATTCCAAAAAGACTGCAAGCTGTCTTGAATACCAATGGTTTTCTTACACCATATTAAAAATTTTAACTTTTTTCAAGAGTTAAAATATTTTTGTCCAACCAGAGTATACATATTTTACATATTTTCATTATTTTTATTCGGGAATTGCTGCAACTCTTAATTAGGTCAAAGCTGTGAAAAATCTTAACAAGTGATAATACTAGCACACACGTGATAATACTAGCAGTACACGCAGCAAAAATATGCTGAAAATATGCCTGAACTTGAAAAAAAGTTTTAGTGAAGGGAAGTTACAAGGAATTTACAAAGTAGATTTAAAACTACAAAAAATAACTGATACATACACAAAAGTCAGCAGATGAATTAGAAAATAAAATTCCTTTTTAAAATAAGTACTTTATAACAACTAGAAAATCAATTTAAAAGTATGCACATTTAAAAATGTTTTTAAAGCCCTTAAAGAATTTAACAAAAAGAATGCATATATGCAATTGTGAATAAAGATTCAATTTAAAAATTAAATTTTATCTTTTGAATGATTGATGAAGTATTTAGTTTTGATCTGTTTAAAATTTCCATATTGAAACAAATCGATACATTTGATAAATTTATTTTCAATACCATACATTTTATACATATTGTTAATTTGATTATTGTACTTTAGTAATACTTTATATATAAAATCAACAGTACTCAAAACATAAGTACTGTACATATATGGTACAATTTTCAGCAAGTTTAAAAATTAAATTTATAAAACTGGATTAAATACCTCAGGAAGTAATGGTACATGAATCAAATGTTTAAAATACTGCAGGTTACTGGCACTGATGTAAAACTGTTGTAACCTATAAAAATTACATTTGTAAGTACTTGAAACAAAAAAAAAAAATCTTAATCTATAAACTATACTGAAATAATCTTACGCTTTAAACTGCTTCAAAAAACGCTCCCTGTGGCCTGTTAATGTGTCGGGGGGAAGCTCTGTAATAAAGAAAATGAAGAAAATCTAATTGCAGGTTAAATACCATTTTAAAATATACATTCCTTTTTTAAATCAATATATGAAAAATTGGTAGAATTATTTATAACATTTTAAAGCATGCTTTGCAGGTTTATGATTAATATCTGGGATGGTGCACCTTGCAATTAATTTGCCAGTTATAGTTTATTACTTTCAGGTATTTAGCATGCCACTTGTAATATTTCTTTTAAAAATTATTTTAACTCCTACACGACATAAAAACATTTAATTTTTTAAATTGTACTCTTTTGTCACAATGTGAAAATCACTGCTCTAATATTGAGGTTTAATGCAACATTTATTTAAAAATTCAGCTTTGGTGTGATAGAAGGCTTTCATCTTGTCATATTTTTAGACATGTTTGGGAATTCAAATTGCCTGAAAAAAATAAAGGAGACAATGTTCATTGGTTCTCTCCTTAAAATATCATTCTGCAATATCTTGAAACACCAATTTTGTTGCATACCACCTTTATATTAAAATATAAGCAATCAAACCCACACTTTGCCATAAATCAGAATTTAGTGTGAGTTATCTCTTTATAAGACATTCCATTCCCTTTTCCATGAAAAGTCAGTAGCCCTTACAGTGACTTCCATGGTGGAGGGAGCACTAGTCACACTTCTGTCTTGCTCAATATTATAATAGCACTCATGTTTGTTTGCATTTCTGAATCTGCCTTAGTTGGCTGCTACTCTTGAATATAATTTATATTAATGTAGTTAGTTCTCAATCAATGTAAGTTAATAAAAAAAAAAAATCTATGTACCTGTTGCATGCCCCAAAATACTTGTTGCATGCCACCTAGCAACAGCAAGCCAAATGTTTGCCATCTTTGATCTATATGCTCTTACATTATACAAAGGATTTACATTTCAATTTAGCCCAAGCAAGTTATACTCCCAACTGCAATTTTACATCAACTTTTAAAAGGAAACAAAAATGTAAAAACTGTGTCTGTTTTGATATTTAGAAAAGAAACAGATGACATTTTTTCAGCTGCCACACAGCAGGTATGAAACCAGGGATATGTACACAAAGAGAGTGATATCATCACCTACCCCCTTCCAAATTATGATTAGACTGACCCAAGAAGGAATCAGCTAGAGGGTATGAAAGAGTAAGACACTAGAAGAGACAGAGGTTTTTGGACCCAAATAGATCCTGGTGTGTTAGTTTAAAAAAACACATCCAACTTCTAACAAGGAGATGAGTCTATAATAAAGAAAAAAAACCTTCATGCTTTACCATTGATCTTACACTAACGTTAAATTTCTAAGCATTAATATTCATTTTTTAAAAATTATTCTAGACTGTTTAGTTGTTGTTATTCATTGTGCAAGTCTCTTTTTTATCCATTTTTTATACCACTTTAAAGCTCTGACACCACAAATGGCAAAACACTAGACTAGCATAATAAAATACACAATTACATAATTGAATTTACCATGTTTCATTCTCTGCTCTGATATTTATATATGTACATATAAGCCTATAAATTCAAACTATACTTCATTTTCTTACAAACCTGAATGAAGCTTGAAAAGCACTTTTACAGTATAATCATATAACTGACTTGAATCTTGAATACAAGGTATAAGAGGGGCTAGACGACATTGTCCACAGTTTGTCATTGAGTTTGATCTAGACATATCAAGTGATCCAAATACTGAAAAATACAATAATAAATGTTGATATATATTTTATATATATATATATATATATATATATATATATATATATATATATATATATATATAAATCAGAAAGATATAATTGTGTCAGAAATTATCCTTATAAGTTTAGGGTGAACAAACTTTCTAAAAGAAAGGCCACTCACAAACGTAACCAATTGCTACAGGCTAGCATACTGAATTTAGTTTGAAAATAAATATCCACAGTGTGCATTTGTATATTGTAAAATATAAATTCTTTATTTAAAAAAAAAAAACAAATGTTAGCTAGAGTTAAAAATATTACTATGACAGTTGAAAATAAACTTTACCAACATTTTTAGCATATCTTATTCAAAGCTAGTTATTAATATCGTCAAGATGGTTGGTTGGGAACACTAACATTAGTTATTAACATCATCAAGATGGTTGGTTGGGAACACTAACATCCCAATATCCATGCCAGCAAAAAGGGTTTTAAATCCATGAACTCTGGTAGCAATGAGCAGCACCCTAATTAATCACTCAGCCATCATTTAGCTACCATTAAGATGGATTGCAGGTGTTGATGTGTCAAATGTTTTTTAAATTTTGACTTTATAAAGATTCATTAAGGAAAATGCTTGTTCACTTTTATAGGTACTACCATGATAGCTTATACTTTAACATTATCTTTGAAGTGCAAATATTCAGCACACATAGTTTTATACAGATCAACTAACTCATGGAATTTAGATTTAAACAAACCAGAAGTTAGTATGTCAACAAACTACATTTTAACATTTTCAGGAACTTCCTCGACTGAAACAGAAAATGGACCAGGTTTTAAGCTTATGAAACTCAAAATCTATAAACTGATTTTCAAATGAGCTAAACAGAATTCTGAATAATGCAATTGTTTATCTGGGAATTTTTTCATTAAGTTTCATAGAAGGAAAGTTGATGAAATTTTGAACATTTAGATAATAACCGGAGTTTTGGTTTAAAAACAGATACTGCATTGTCCAGTTGCTTAAATAGTTCTTTTTTTCAATAATTTTTTGCATGAATAAAAAAAAGTCTTAACCATAATTTAATCTTTCACAAGCCACAAGTTGTGGACACAAATTTCAAATAAAATATTAGAAAGACTATTTTTATAAAAGTTTATGATCTGAAATTTAATAAATGCTTATAAAAATCTGAAAAACAGTATATTTTTATTTAAGATACATTTACATACATTTTATTTTCTAGAAAAAAGTTTTTCAGTAACAGAACTCTATAGTTGCACTAACTGAGTACTTTATATACTATTTTGAAAATATACAACAAAAATGATTGATAAAAAATACCTGCAGATTGAAGAGCCAGAACTTCATCCATATAATCAAAAAATTCACAGCTCAACTGGAAACTAAAATAAACACACATTTTATAACTCATACTAAAATAGTTGATAAGGACATTTACAGTGCACTCATCAAATAATGAAGCACTTATACACTATATATATATATATATATATATATATATATATATATATATATAGTTGACCTTCAATATTTTTAACTTAGTGGAACCAATAAAAATAATCAGCAGACCCAAATTGAGATATTGTACAAATGCATATCAATTTTGGGGTATATGACCATTATATTAAAAATATACTATAAAATATAACAAGACAAAAGATATTCATTGTAATACTCTCAAGAATTGATAATTAAAAATAATAAAGTGGTACAGTAAAAATAATATTAAAAAAAAATCAATTTTTTACAATAGTTATACTTGAATTAGAAATGAGTAACTAAATTTCTATACTATTTTTTTTAAATCCATTTTACATAAAAATGAAATTATAAATTTTTATTCAAAGTATTAATTATATTTTGATACATTTTCCAGTCTCTCAGTTTAATGATAAATATGGATATTGGACAATGTCATTTGCTAAAACATTACCTATAGACTTAAAAGTTCTCTTTCTTATGTCTTCTTGAACTGTTATTTCTGTGATAATATTTTCACCTTAGAGTTTTTTTGCCCCCAATAATCTATGAATTTACATCTAAGCAATCAGCTACTACTGATAGTACTGATTCTTCCTCAAACTGCTTCATAACATCATACAATTCACCATTGAAACACTATTTGAAGAGTATGCACAAAATGTAAAAAAATCTTCATTTTATAAAACTATTAAAAGTAATTTTCAAGAAAATGTTGATTAATTAAGAAAATTATTCATTTACCTTGTAAAACTGTAATAAAAGCATTTCCTGTGTTTCCAAAAATCATAAATATTATAAATAGTCTGATAAACGATGTATGATCAAAAATAATTTTCTCTTTTACAATATGTGAAAAACAATTCCCTGTGCGCACAAGTCACCAAAACTTCACTGGAAAATGTAGGATAAGTATTTGTATGGAAAAAGTTAGTGACACAAATCCCTAAGCACATTTTTTGAAATTTAAAAAAAAAAAATCTAAACACCATAGTAGTGTTAAGTTTTGGCTTTCCAGTATGTATTGTGACATAGTAAGCGAGCTGAGACAAGCTTCTTGGATTTTCTTGGTTTTATTCCAACACTCACAGCTATGTACATTTCATCACTATTTACACATTTATCTACAAGGAGCATTATAAGCATTAAAAAAAAAAACCTCCGTTATGCTAGGCGCGAACATACTTCGAGAAAATCAAGCATCGTTCTCCCCGAACGCCAGGTCACAAACTTCGAACTGTCCGAGAATAACCTCCTCGGACAAAACCCTTTTTAGCCAATCCCAGGCTGCCTAGCCTCTCTCCAGTTAGGCGCTTAACTTCTCCTCCATTCCGAGGGGGGGTAAGGATTTCCCCGCATTTCAGAGAGGAGAAGTGTATGTTCCATAAGATGCACCAACATTCCCGGAGAGGGGGCTAGCTTTTGGCGGGTAAATATAGAATATTTTACAGTATGTATGTATGTGTGTGTATCAGGGTGTCCAGGGTAAACTATTTAGAAATTCCCTGTAATATGAAATTTCTTCCCTGATAAAACTCATACTATACCTTTTAATTCTTTTATAAAACTATTTATGGACAAATTTATATTTAAATACAATTTATATTTAAATAAATCTATATTTAAATAAATCTTAATATGAACAAATAATATCCCAATGCATTTAAAACTAAAAAATATTCTTTTTGTCTTTAGAGTGTTCAGAACAACCTGGATGATTTACGGAAGATTAATCAATTTCATTAAAATAATTATACAAAAACCGACAACTCTTGCAGTTCTACTTTTTTACATTTTATTTATAATTAAATAATACATTCTAGTATATTTATTGAAAATTGTACATTATCATATAAAAGACTGAATTTGCACCATGGTAGTCTAATATCTTTCTTAGCTTCTTTGATTATTGACATGTCTTAATTACTTTCTAATCAACTGATTTTTTCTTTTGAGCTTAAGTACTTAATTTTTCAAAGATTTAGTATTTCATTTTTCCATGTTCTTCTTTTTAAAAGTAATTAAATATTTTTTTAAAAAATGCTTAAAAAATCAATTACAGAGCTTTTTTATTTTTTCTTTCTGAAAATTCTGAATTTTCAGAATTGTTAAATCTGATAATTCCTAATTGTTGGACATCCATTTATATTATATATATATATATATGGTGGTGGAGGGAGAAGACAGAGTGATGGGCAAAATACCTTATTATTATTGCTTTTTTTTTAACCTCGACTGAAAATTTCCTGGTTTTCTAGAATTGCCAAATTTTCTGATAATTCCCAGTTGTTGGACACCCTGGTATAGATCCATATATAGATAGATAAAAAAATCTCCATAAAAACTTTTTCAATTTTCTCAGTAATACTATCATTAAAAAAGTCAAACTTTTTATATCAATATTTTTATAATCTATACTTTTAAAATACTATTTACTTACAAAACATTAACATCTCGTTCCCCAATATCATCTAACTCTTCATCAGTTACAGTCAAATTTCCAGGAAACCTTGGATTCTGGAAGAAGAAAATTCAATTGAAGACTAAAGTTATTTAACAGGGTTGTTCAATTTATATCATTTTGATATTTGACATCATATAAAATCATGATAGCAACCAACTGATTTTTTTTTTTTTTTTTTCTATTACTACTTAAAATTAAGAATTTTTTTTTTACACTTTGAATTTTACATGAAAGATTTATACTACATATGTTTACAACTGCTATTACAAGAGTACCATAATTTGGGGTAGAAAAGCCCCTCTTAAGTATCTACTGCACACATGATAGTTGACTAAATGAAAATTAAAGTTCATCAGATCATTCATCCTCAAAGTCTTTAATTTCTATTATTTGAACAATTCCTTTTGCTTGAAGATGAATTCCAACTATTGGCACTGATAATTCCTTTTCTCTCTGCTTAATTGTTCAATTATCTAAAATACTTTCCAAACCCGTTCAGACTATGCAGATATCTGTTATTCTCCAAAATTTTTTCTAATTCTTTAATCAGGGTAATGTTTGAATATGTAAGGCCAAGTGGCTAGTTCAAATCTGGCTACTTGCATAGATTTCAAATCCATAGCCTTTTAGAATATCAAAAAACAGTGACCTCCCTACACCACTGCCAACTTAGCTCCACGATGTTTGTATAAGAATAGCATTGGCTGATATCATGCAATACACTACACCGGATTAACACTGCACAACACAGTATGGTTGGTTTAGAGCACTTTAGCCTCCTGTTTTGCTACACAAGCACTAATGAGACAGATTCCTACTTGCTTAAATCCAATTTCATAAAACTACAAACCTCTATGCCACAGGTGGGCAAATACTTTTAAGCGCGAGCCAAAATGAAATTTTCAAAATGTCTCTCGGGCCTGAGGACTATACCGCGTACACTGTGCACACGCGAATGTTTTGGGTAGAGTTTTTTCCCTGCCCAAGAAATTTTTTTGACAAAAACACTAAGTATCATTTTAAAGCATTTGGACAGAGAAATTTGACAGTTAATAAACGATAATAGTAATAATAAATTGTCTTACTGCACTTTAAATTGCACTTTGAAGTTCTTTTAAAGAAAATGCATATTTTGGATGTTTTGATTTAAAATTCCTGTTTAATTGTATTCCTTGAAAACAGCAATTGCTTCCTGGCAAACTAAACAAATTGCTTTCTTATCAATGTTTGTAAAAAGGTATTTTACCGTCTATACTTCATTGAAATATCTGCACTCCAAATCAACTTTTCTCTTTTTAGACTGACTCATTTTACAAAGGCCTACCAATAACTTTATTTCATTATTACAATAAAATAAAACTAATGTTTTAAAATTTTACCTACAAAAAGTCCACTTTTTCAATTAATTATTATATTTGCAAAATAACAAACATTAGTCTCAAAAGGAATGACGAGCATGCAACTAATGCTAAATCAAAATAAACAATATGCAAGCTGTGGTCTGTCGTCCCTCGAAGAGTGAGAGGAGTTCACATTCAATTTTATGCAGTAAGCCTACCACACGCTTTATGAGAGTATGTATGCTGCATACATTAAAGTAGGGATATGGTTACAGCTGTTCAAATTATAATACTCTCTATTATTTATATATATATTTCATTATTTATATGTACACTATGCATACAAATAATGTTGATTTCAACAAAATCACATATAAGAGATTAAAAAAATTGCATGCAGGATTTTTCAACAGGCTGGATAAAGTAAGCAAAAGGGCCGGATCCGGCCCGCGGGCCGGCTTTTGCCCACCCCTGCTCTATGCCACCAGTGGGATTAGAATCTGTAAACTCCAGTACTGAAGAGCAGTGAGTGCCCTACTTTTTCAAATAGCCATTTTTTGGCAGTATGAGTACTGCACAGCACAGTATGGGGGAAAAAAACCAAGCCAAATTAACCATGTAATAGAGCCATGTAAAAAAAAGTTCCTTTGAATAAATACTTTTGAACGGTAACAATAAAAATAAAATCTCAAAATTAAATTTCAACTTAATACATATAGGCCATGTTTTATCGGCCCAAAATTGTAGTATTTTCCACCTTTGGTTTATCAGCATACAAATAGACTGGGAGCATCTAAGAGGGGGTTTTTTGGTGGGAAAGGTTGTTTAAAAGACTAAATAGTAAATCAGAACTTTTAAATCAGCATTTATAATTTTGTCACAAGTACTGGTACTTGATTTTATTCTTTAAAAATTCATATAAAGATTTTAAGGAAAAAGTGGATACAATATTTTTACTGATATATATATATATATATATATATATATATATATATATAGCTATCAAATCAATAAATTTATTTTTATTTTAACTTATGTTAATAAATTTATGTTAATTTAAATTATTTTTAAAAAAAGGTTTTTATATTCATAAATAATGAAGAAAAATTTAAACAATTTACAGAGCATGTTGAAAAAGTAAAAAAAAATACATATTTCATGTATTTCATACATAGTTGATTGTGAAATGTAAATATTGTTTCTATTATAATAAAGAAAATAAATATAATAATGAAAATTTAATCATTAATCATAATAAATGTAATCAATTTTAAAATATTTCTTTCATAATGTTTAATTTGTAATTAATTTTTTAAATTAAAAAAAAAATTTAGTATAAACCAAAAAATCTGATTTTTTTAAATCAAAATTTTTATTAACCTTTTTATATTTAAAAATTTTAATAAACAATTCTGAATTTTAATAAACAAAGCATGAATTAAATAATAAATATACAATGCTATACTTACTCTTCGATGAAAGTCAAGTTTAGCAACTAAAAGTGTACAGTAGCATTGTATTAATCGGCCATAACCATCCTTTAAAAGACCCTAACAAAATTAAAGCAGATTAACAAATAAATTCTTAGAAAATAAAATTGCTTACAGAAATGAAATTAATAGAATTAAATGACATATCTCATAAGACCTTAATATTTTATGTCTTAAAAATGCAAAATATTTGTTCAAATCACAATGTAGCTTGTAATGCTTACCCAAAGTTTCCCTAGATCTTTTAAGCTACTCTTGTACTTTTGAGAATCTAAAATAGCCTTAAAATAAAACAAAATAAATTATTTAAAGTCAACCAAAAAGTAAATATAAAACTGAAATCTAAAGAATACTAACATTTGGATGTCCTTCTCTAATGACTTTATGTAAAACATGGCAAAATTTCCAGCATACAATAGGATTACCTTGAAGAGGCTGTTTCATAACAACATGCCAGAAAGTACCAGCACCTTTTTCATTGAAAGTTCCAATAATGGCAGCTATCTATGCTAAGGTTACAATGCCATGGAAAATTTAATAGTGAATGATAAAAATTTAAAAACAAGTTCACAGCTATTTAAAATCTATATAACAATTCTTAAGTTACATTATTAATGAATTACTAACTACTATCTAATATTTTTTGCATAACTAATATAAAAAACTAATAATAATAATAATAATAAAATATAATAAAAATTATTAACACAGGTTAATGACAACACAGAGAGTACATAGAATATCAACTCAATATCAAGCTACAATGCAAAAGATCAACTATTAACATATAGCACCACGTTTATTTTCTTGAAAATCTTGTTCAAAATAAATCAATATTAATTTTATTAATTTATTACTTATTTTGAAATCATGGCAATTTCTCAGATTATTCCTTTAAAATTCAGTTTTTTTTTTTTTTTTTTTTTTTTTTTTTTTTTAATCAAGTGCTATTATCTCCTACAGAGCATTCAAAAGATATTTTCTTGAAACACAGTTCTTTTTTAAATTTTCATGCTACTGTATTTTTTAAGCTTTTAGCAAGCTTAAGCTTTTTACAAAGTACCATAGTTATTCATAACCCTTTTCTTTTCACAAAATTTACATAAAATTAAGGTCCACATTATACACAAAATAATTTTAACTGTTTCCAATAATATGATATATGAAATGATTAAATAGGTATTTAAGGAAAGAAATAAAAAGATAAATACCTAAGTCAAAAATATTGGTACATCTATATTTCATTCCTATTGCACTTTTTATATACGACAGTACTAGTATTACTAATTATTAAATTTGAAAGCCCAAATTTCCACCTTTAATCAGTTTCTATTTTTTGTTACATATTGCCCTGCTTGTAATTCAAAATAATGAAATAATCCTTTCTCTATATTAGTTCCATGTTGACACAAAACACTGGTTTAATTTTCTTTATTCCTTTCATTCTATATTAAAATATACAATCCTCAACATAACAAATATCACTTTTAGTATTTTAATATATATATATATTCTCTTAAACAATTATATCTGTTACTTTGATACTGATTTGAATTGCATCCCAAACCTTTAGTTGCATAATCTATCATAACAACTGGCCTTTATTATATAGAAGCTCTTCACAATTTCTTTAGATCAGCACATTACTTTTTTCATACAGGAGCTTTTTACACACTTTCTTTTTCATGTGCTGTTTTAAAATTACTTTTTATTTTTTATTGCAATTTTTTTATTCTTCTTTTTTTTTGTTAAATACAAGCTATTTTTTAAAAATATTTTATTTTATTTATTAATCAAATTTTAACTTGTTTATTAATATATATTTACTATTATATTTAAGTATTTATTAAAACTGAGTTCAAATGGGAAGAAAAACATGTAAAAGCACAATTAAATTGCATACACACCTAAACCTTTCCTCTGGTTAAAATATTTTAAATAACTTTAGAAACCATAAACACCTTAAAAGTTTTATTATTACTTCAGTTGCACTGATTCAGTTTACTGATGCTTCAATTGCAATGACTCAGATTTCTGAGTCAACTTTTAATTCAAAGTTTAACCTAGATTACAGAACCTGGAGGATTGAGTCAAATAGCAATAAATAAGTCCAGTTTTCAAATGTTGGCAAAAAATTTGAGTAATACAGTAAATACTAATATATACTTACTACTTATAAGATACTTTCCTGATAAAGTCAAGGAGATGGAAGTATATTAAAAATGAAGCAAATATACAGATATGAAGAAAGGTAGACTGAAGACTCCCAGGTCCCTAGCTTGATATGATCTTTGTCAATAATAAACCCAAGATTTAAGATTTTGTACAAAAGGATGGTGAACTACTTCAACTCCATTTGGTGTACTGTTGTAGATTAAAATTTTCTATTAAGGTATCCGTCTACAATCGGAGAACTGTTTCCTTTAAACATAGAAACTAGTTCATGTTTTTATATTTTTATATTTATTTTTTATATTATCATGGAGAATTGCACTTAAAAAATTTATTACTGGGAAAGTTTTATAAAATTCCTAATAAACAAAGAAAATTAAGTAAAAAAAAATTGGGTTTTTTTCAAAAGGTCCAATTTTTTAATAAATTAAATTATTTCAATATTTTTTGATGCAACACATTTCTTATACACTGGACTAGTGAATCACCTAAAATCTTTGCTCAATTTACATTTGGTAAAAAATTTTGGTCCTTCAAAATCATACACATTGAATTTTTAATGAATTTTCATTACCTTTATATCTAACTATGAGTGTAACATTATTAAAAATTATCCAAATTTAAAGCTTTTAGATCATTCACTAGTAAATGCTATCAAAAGCATTCATAATAATTTTCAACAAAATATTTTAAGAACTTTTTGAGAAATCACATTTCAAGTTTCAACATTTTATTAAAAATACCGTTCTGAGAAAAATGCATTTGAAGTTTATGAAAGCAACTTTAACTATTAAAAAATTAAAATACACGTTTAAAATTCCCCACACTTCCTTGCTTCAAAACTTTCTAACTGCCAAGTTGCTAATTATTAAAAATACTAGAAAAATGTTTAAACTAATCTTCATGAAAATTTAAAAAGTTTTGTCCCAAAAATGCTCTTTAAAAGGCTTTAAATTCACAACTTCCGGCTCTGAAGTCGCTACTTCCAATTTGGTTTGACAGCTGTCACTTATAACAGCTACAACTTTTCTTTAAAATGCCATAGAGACAAAAAAAAAAAAAAAATTTAGAAGGCAAAAAATGATGTTTTTTAAAGTAGACTGATACGTTTAGATTTTCTTGAGATCAGACTTCTAACAGCTAGAGGCCTACAAGACTGCAGTAGCTAAAACATCTAACAAAGGCAATTTTCCTACCATTGCCAGGATTACATTCAAAAGATTCGGAAGCCATCAATTCTCAAAGTAGCCAGCCTTTCTGGTCATATCCCTATTCATTATAAAGCAATGGTGAAAGTGTGTCATCACTGGCAGAAGATTTTTATAAACCACCACACCATCATCTTAGTTCTGAGTTTTCCTGATATCTCAAATTGTATTTCTAAAATTCAAAATTAAAATATAATAGATTTTCATAATCCAATTTTTGACTATTGTAATATGCTTCTATGAATTTTCTGACTGTAGATATGTAGATGGAATATTTGATAAGAGATCCAGTTTTTTAGCATAAATATTGGCAGGGTTCCAGATATTTAATAATTCAGTCAGACATCTGTTTCATAAGTGAGATAATGCTGAAGAAAAGTCCAACATTCTTTTATACAGTCTAATTATTTTTGAAATACCAGCCATCATTAATAAATAAATTCATATTGCATAAAACATTGTTTCATTTCTATTTTACATTAATTTTTATCCTCCCTTCATTTCTACATGTATTATATTATTTCGCAAAATACTACAAAATATATGAGTTTGAATGGACCCTTAAACAAATAACTACTTAATCTAGTAAATATATAATTCATTTATCTGATTACTTTCCAATTCTTTAAAACATTTGAAAATTTTAAAATCAGGTATAATAAGTAGTAATTTTTGCAATAAATTTTCAAAACAATTTTGAGTCACTCAGTTTTAAGAAACTTACAATAATGTTACTAGGCAAAAATTTAATATAGAAAACTACTTAAATACCAGTGTATTTAAACTTTTTCAATCAGGTCTAGAGAGAACATAATATCTAAACAACTATTAATTCACTAAAACCTACAAACAACTGCTCAAAAACTTTTTTCCTTCTATAAAGTTAACTATAAATAAAAATCATTTTACATAACAGCATTAAATATTAGGGCCCGATTTTATCTTTTCGAATGATTTTTTTAAATATGAAGCATATAATAAAAAATCATAAATCTTAAATACTTATAACCATATCAAACCTTTTGAATTGAGCATACTATATACAAAAAAAAGGGGGGCAGAAAATTTTTAAAACAAAACTCATGCTACCAAACAAAATTTTATACCCTTAATATTTAAAACATATGTAAAATAAATTGTGGATACATGTGCATGGAGAAAAAAATTTGTATTCAGTTATGATTGAAATACAAAATGGAATTAACTTTAAAATTATAAACTTTACAAAGGTGGGTGTATCAATTTAAAACAGACAAAATGCATTTAAGTTGTTTTAGGATTCCTAAACATAATTTTTTCAAACTTTAATAATGCTTTAAAAATATTTAAAGATAGTGTTTTAAACTTTCACACTTATAACATTCTTGTAATTAATTAATAATTCATAATTGAGAGCTCTCTGTGCTTTGAAAATAAAAGTTGAAAACATATCCTAAATGCCAATCCCATTTTTTAAAGCTTCCCAGTAAATGTTTAATGGGTTTTTTTTTTTTTTTTTTTTTTTTTTTTTTTTTTTTTTTAATGAAGCAAAATATAATGTCCAGTTACCTAATATCAAATTTTCATTAAATATGTTTAAGAGATATTTAGAAAAGTCAATTTGACTATTTATTATACATTGGTATATTTCATTTTGGAAATAATTTAAAAGGCAACAATTAATTAAATGATCGACCTGAATATTGCATAAAATATTGACTAGTATGTTAATATTTTGGCTAATATCACTATTTTAAAATGAAATAAATGCATTATAAATATTTAACTAAAACTTCATTTTCATTGTTCCATCATTGATTGTACCTTTAAATAATAAATTTTATATTCAAACTACAAAATCAATTCAGACTGCAAGTTTACAGGAATATGCCCCATCAAAAGTCCCATTATAGACTGAATTAATGAGATTTAAAGCACCCCAGTTAATAAGCTCATTTCATAACAGCAAATGAAATGAGTAACAGAATTAAGACACGAAGGCATATTAAAATATATGCACAAAATAGATTTTGTCTATTTCAGGAAACTTATTATAGAGAATAATCATGAAGTTAACAAAAACCTTGAAAAAATTTACTAAAACATTAAAAATAAAACTATAGTTCAGTTAACATGCAGTTCAGTAAAGTAAATATATGCATTAATTAAGATACCAGAAAAAGGATACATCTGACATGTTTTTCTTTCACAGGAGACTCCTGACAGTTAATAGCTTTAGATATACTCACACTCTAAAGCAAAATAAAATGAATGTTAAATATAAATATTCAAATTACAGACTATTAAATAAAATAAATAAATCTATATTACTGCATTTAAAACGGTACATGACAACACCGACATAAATCTCATACCATTCTACAGTCACCGCAAAATGCAAAACTTCCGAAAGCAAAAACGTTAAAATTGGCTTTAACATAGCTTAAACGGATAAAGAAAAGAAAAAAAAATTTCACGTTCCAATAAAATTACCAAGTAAAAGAAGCGTGAAGAGTGAACTCAAGTATTTGACTCAACATAATCAGTTCTGCATGAAAGACACATACCAGAACAACATACGTAAGGCGTTAACATATCTTCGGTTTCCACAGAATGACGGTCAATTCTCGTAGAACTGTCACTTACCTGAGATCTCTCAAAATTCTCTCGTTCTGCATCTAAACTGTTCGTTTTTCTTTGCGGGAGCACTTTGGACAAAGGTAGAGCGCACATATTTAAGCAAACACCAGTTGTTTTGTGTGACACCGCACTTTTTTCTCATTAAATGTCAAAAACATTTATTTCCGCCTTGGTCTAGCAGACACAAGGAACTATTGTTCTCCGGACATACCATAAATACTCAAGTCAATAGTACATTAAAATGTTCTGTTAATATTTGAAATCAAATTTCTGTCATTGAAACACTTTAAAACGTTAATCATAATAAAAACTATTACAGCACGAGTAAAGATTTCACAGCTGTCTTTAGTTTATACACTGAAAGTGATGCCAGTAAAAGAAAAACTATCTGGACAGAAAAGTATACTTCCGTTTCCGGCACTTTTTTTTTAACCTTCTTTTCTCTTCAGTTGACATCTTATACGACAGCGGATAAAAAAAAATTAATAAATAATAAACCAACAAAAAGTTGAAATAAGAATTAGAAAATGTGTTTTTTATTGTGTTGATATACAGGATGGACGTTGGAATCATAACTTGATATATCAATTGACCTTGGGCATGGACATGGTTTTGAGGTACCTTAAAGCTTAAGCCCTTTATCCTTGATATGGTATGTGAATGTGAGGAATATTTCTTTTACTCATGATTTTTTAATTAAACTGTGAAGTTAAAAGATAAATTAATTAAGATGTTGAAAACAGTTTATTGTACAGTGATAGCTACTTCATTTAAATGGATTTACATAAAGAAGGGTGGGGTGTACAAATTTTAAAAAAAGTAAACTTTTTTATGGATATTTTAATTAGAAATATGATTAAAATATTTACTATATGCTTCACTCTGCTCAGGAAGATAACAATGAAGTAAAAGGAGGAGAAAGGTGAAGGAAAGTTAAGGCTTTCAAGGGAATGGTGCAAGTGGATTCTTTGGGCCGAGTCCTCCAATCCAGAGATTTCGAACAGTAAGTATAAAAATGACAACGAGCAGAAAATAAAACAGCTAAGAGATTAAAGGAGGGGATAATATTATAGATTCGTAAGTTCATAACACAAAAAACTAGAGAGTAGAAAGCTTAGGGATAGGAAATACAAAATGTTTTTTGTGGCCAGGAACATCCGTACTCTGCGACGACAAGAGATGGAATGAGAAGTTTTGTATTTCAAGGCTATTACCTTGGCCTCGGGAGAACGAAGGAAATTTCAAGGATTCATCCAAGAGAACTTTAGGCATTTGTGAAGTTGGAAATAAGTATGAAGACCTGATAAAGGAAAGTTACCTTTATCAGGTGCTACTACAATTAAACTTCCATGCATGCATTGTGGTTCAATAAAATATTTTTCTTTGACACTAAAGTCTGTGGAATGGACACGAATGTATCCGGATGTTAGAACACAAAAAGATTCAATATCGGTGTAATTAGCTTGCGTGCCAAAATAAAATGACTGCAGTTCTCGGGCCAACTTTTCATAGGTGGAAGTTTGTTTATAAATATTAACAAACAGGTAAAAAACCCTAAAAAATTTTCAGACTTTTTAACAATTTCTACCTTTATTACTTTTAGCTTTTACTTTTTTATGAAAAAGTAAATTCTATCATTTAAATGTGAAGATTTGATTAATAAGCGATGTCTTCTCCTCCACAAATTACCTGTAAGAATAAAAGAGAAGTTTTCCTTATACTATTACCATTGTACTTTTATTTTTGATTATTAGTAAAATCACCCTCGGTTGGTTAGTTCGTTGAGAGAAGATGAGATGTTACATCCAAAGTCGGACAGCTTCCAAACAATTCAGGAGCAAAGAAAATCATAAGAACATACGTCGGGTCGGAAGAATTAAGGCACAAGAACAGAAGAAATGAATGCCACCAGAGCAGCAATCCCATGACAGGATAAGAAGACGGTAGAAACAAAAGGGGGCCAGATTGTGGGAGAAGACAGAAGAAGAGCACGGAGCTCGAAAAAAACTGAAAAGGGCAGAGAATGTGAACAGAAGTGTCTTGGACCTAACAGGGGGGGGGGGGAGAGATGAGATTTATACGAAAAAGCTGTGTTTTAGTCACAACTGCAGGAGTGCGCCAACGGGTAACTCAGATATCTGCCAGACGAAAAGAGTTCAGGAGGCCAGTTGTACGTAAATATCCAACTCTGGTAGTATACAATGTTTAAAAAGTATACTACCAATAAGTTGTACTTATTTTCGACTGAGCAGTCGGAAAATGACACTTTCAGGAGCAATTAAATTGATATTTTGAGCAGCATAAAGGTTACACCAGGCCATATTTTTAGATTTCTTATTTCGGATAATGTATTTCTGGCTAGGGCACCAAAGAAGGGTAATACGTATGTATTGCATGTATGTATTGCAGTCTTGGTTGACAGCAGAACGAATAAGATTGTGTAAGAGAATGATAAATTTGGGAGACCTGAGATAGGAGGAATTTTAATATTTGAGATCAGAAAACAGTCCATTAGAAGCCAGTAGTGTTCCTTGGCATCAGTGAAGTACGGCATAAGAAACCCCACGCTTCTCAGCGAAGTTCAGGGATATAGATCCAAGAAGACCAGGGGACTCCTGGTTGTGTCATGATGGATGATCAAGTGATAAAAGAGAGATGTAACAGAACTAAACAAACGATAGCCGGAATATTCCATGAGATTGCGGAAGAGAGCGTTAACGATGTAAATCGCATGGTTGCTGTTCACACCTCGACTATAACTGGTTACAGCCTTAATGTAGTTTAATCTTTTGTGAAACCTTGTTATGAAGATACTGGAAGAGATAAAACAAGAATAACGTTCGGCTAAACCCAAGATCTCCAGGGAATAACGGAATCGTGGACTATGAGGGAATGACTAAGGTTACAGTGTCGGGAAAAGTTAATCACAATACTTTCCTGAGGTGAGATTGAGATATTGCGTACCAAGTACCATTGTTGGAGGCGATCGAGAGTATTTTGGAGTTTAAGTTGGGTGCGAGAGGAGTTCTTGCCAGCAGTATAGATAATGATATTATCCGCATACAATTGAGGGTGAACACAATGTCCAGCAACTTCGAAAATGTTTGAATAGTAAACCATGAGCAGAAGAGGCAAAAGAACGTTACCTTATGGAAAGGAACAAGGGCAAAAAAACCTACTTCTAATGGACCAAAAATGACCTAACAAGATGGAGGTGAAGAAGTCAAATTTACCTTGAATGTCAATGCTGGTAAATTTATAACTTAGCCACACTGAGTGTAAGCTGATTTAATGTCCAAACAAACTGAGTCGATGAATTAGCGAGAGTTGCAACGCCTGCTTGACAGTTCGGTAAAAGGTACACAGAACAAAAACGTAGTCTCGTTAAGTCAAAAAACCGAAGTGCAAGGAAGGAAAAATGTTCTTTTTACCCGACTAGATGACCAACTGATGATGGATTATCCTCTCAAGAATTCTGGAAAGTACGTTAGTCAAAGCAGTTGGCCGGTAAGAATTAAAAAGGTAGGAGGGCTTTCGAATGGGAACAATAGTATCGAATTTCCACAGAGACAGAGGCAGTAATTGAGATGCTTATGGAAAGATGGATATTAGCAGGCGAAAGGAGCTACGTAGTTTAATAGAGATACTATCGGCCCCGGGGAGTAGTAGACCACATATTATGGAGAGTAAGGAGAGGTTATCAAAACTGAAGGAATTGTTGGCTTGACGCGCGTGAGAGGCAATGGGGTGAGGATTCCGGAGGCCATTGTTGTCATCTAGAGAATCTTTTGGCGAAGCATTTGAGTATTTTAAAGATACTTCCAGAATTGCCGTTCTGCTGGCACACGATAATCCAGTAACGACAAAAAGCATATTTATAGTCTAGGTAAAACTTTGTACAGAATATATCTCTCATCTTTCCTTTTAAGTAACATTTTATTTTTTCAACATACTTTCCTGCTAAAATTTAGTCATTTATCTGATTTCTTTTGTGTTATTTAATCAGCACAATTGTATTGAACTATTTTTGTTTTTTTACTACTAAAAGTAATAAAAGAAAATTACGAAGTTCGAAATATAAAATTAAAGTTTTTGATTATAACAAGTTAAAAACCCTCAAAATTTAGAATAAATTTATGGTTTTTGTAAAACATAGGTTAATGGAATTTTGAAGAATAGACAAGAAATTTTATACAATTTTTCCAAGGCCTTAACTTGGAAAATTAAAACAAAAATTTAGGTAGGATATGATTATCAAAATTTTTCAAAGAGCCTACAGATTTCAGAGAATTGTTTGTTAACATAGGAATGAAAGATTTGCTAATATTGAGGAGTTAATGAAAAGTATGAAAAATAATCAAATGATGGGGTAGTTCACATTTAAAGCTTTTTTTTTTCGCTCCAGTTGAGGTGGTTTTGCCACTATAAATTACAAGCCTAGTGGGATCTTTTCAATAGTCCCTGTTACCACATTATAATAACCAAGCTAGAGCAATATTACTTGTGTTCATAGCATATTTTCAGGAGGTCTTTTTGGATTGCTGTCGCTCAATCTTAACCTATGGGGAAAATAAAATTTGCTCTGGTCTGCTCCCATTTTGAGAAATTATATTGAAAAATTAAATATAACATAGTTAGTAAAAAATCTTGCTTTAAGTCCTTATTTTTTACATATTCAAAAAAGTACTGTAGATTGCTAAATGCTGTACTGCATAGTTAAATAAAATTAAAAATCTCATTACTTTTAAAAATAAACTTAGTTAAATTTGTTATAACTAGGAAGATAGCCTGAAAAAATTTTTTAAAGCTAATAACTGTTTTTTTTTTATGTAATTGGTATGAAAAAGAACTTAGAGAACGACAAAATTTGTCTGAAAAACACATGATGGCTTACTGTTATTTAGAAAAATTTAAACATATTTTTTAAACTTGTTTATTTATAACTGATAATTAAACAAAAGTTAAGATTTAAGAACGTAATACCTATGAGTCAGAACATAGTGCAAAGCCTATCTATGAAATCAACATAAGTAATATAAAAATGGAAAGAGACTGTACATAGACAGCTGTTTAACAGCTTTAAATATAACAGCTTATTTCAAGCTACAAAATAGTTGTTACAGGTTTGCAACTGTACTTTCAAAAATGTGAGAAGAGTGACAAATAATACAGAATAAGTGACTAAAAAGTGACTAAACATTGGAAAAAAAAGCTATTTTTTTATCCTCTTGATTACAGATGATATTATTAAGATTTTTCTATTTATTTCAACTCTAAATCAAATGATTCATGCAAGACATGATTTTAGTGTCAAATACAAAACGGTTAAAAATTTTGTTTAACATAACTAAACATTGCTTTTTATTCAAGAAAATCAATAAATTAGATTTGAATACATATAATACATTAATTTTATAATCACAATTTTCTGCATATATTAATGATGTTTTGAAATATGTACCTAGCTAAATTAGAGTATCTAAACAAAAATTGTGAAGTAAAAGAAAAAGAGAAATCTGTGCTTTGACGTAAGTTACTTTAATGTATTAAATGTACATTTCAGTACAAATGTACATTACAGGAACTTCTTTACAACTTTTTAAAATCACTAAATTCTGGAAACCATATGACTAAATACATTTTAATAAGAAAAATAAGATTAGAACATCACATTTTTGGTCTTTTATTAAAATATTTTGTTATTAATTCAGATTTCCTTTTTTCAACAACAGAAAGAACCGGAAACTAGATCAATGGAAAATCTAGGCAGGGTCCGAAATAGCCCCACGGGGTGATGGTACTTGGAAAGAGGTGAGTCCGAACAGACGAGGGGTGATGTACTTGTACGACGTCATTGTGTTCGCCAAGTTTTTCCCTCCCACCAGTTGATGTCCAACCAACAATTCAATAATGTAATTACCCAAGGTTGCCTGCCAACCTATGAGAGCCACATATAGAAATAGATCATAGATGCAAAATAATACAGGTTTCAATTCAGTCATTTTGAGTGATTGCATCGCTTGCGCTAAAAACGAAATACGGTTCAGTACATTGTTGGACCCCATGATACACCATGAAAAAAGTAACTGTTTTCTTAAAAAAGCAACTAAAAGTGATCAAATTGTAATAAAAGTGACCAAAGGAGAGAAAAGTGGTGAAATTGCAAGCCTGTTGTTACCACAGTCTCTTTTATTTGTGTCTTCATTTATAAGCATTAGAATGCAGTGAATATGGTTTTATTTTGTTCCTAAATAATCAACATTTAGATAAATAAACACTAAAGTTTTTTATACATTTTATTAAAGATGGATTGCATTAAAGGCATTAATTAATTAAATATTTTCACTTTACCTTGAATAAAAATTTAATGCAACATGAATGAGCCATAAACATAGAGTGACAATGAAATGAGCAAATGTGTGATCAAAAGCATTTTAATATTATATACCATAAAATATTCAAACATTTAATACAAGTGAGGAAAACAAAGAAATTACATTAATTACAGGAAGCAACATATTAAATATGTTTGTATACAGTATATTAGTCACTTATTCCAGCTTCAGTAATGCTAAATGTTAGTTCTTTGTAAAGCCCCTAAAAATACAAAATTCAGTATTAGAAAAATGGTTTAGTGACATAAAACAATTCAGCAACAATACAGTAATACAAATATGAAACATGTAGTAAACATGAAAACTATTAAAGTCAATTAAAAACAAACTAGGAATATTTAAAGGCAGTGCTGAAAACTCATTATATAGTTTTGATTAACTTGAATGCACTATAGTTAGTTGAAGGTAACTTATTTTACCTTAATTCCCAAATGTAACTATGATAATGACAGTTGATGATTGACTTTAGCTTTTTTCCTACTTTTTTAAGAGGTCTCATACATCTTAAATGGTTCTTGGTGCATGAGGAAAGTGCATTTGTTGTTTAGATATTTGAACACTTAATATAAAATAATACAAAAATTTATGAGTTATTTCAGAACTGTTTCATATTTTATAAAATTAAGAGATTATCCCTTTTAATAAAATTACAGAAGAATTTAAAATTGTATGTTATATCCCAATTTGTAATATTTAAACAATTCTACTAAAAAAGAAAAACTAATTTAAATTTTTTTTTGCACTTTAATTGTTGTATTATTTAACAGATTAATATCATTAAAATAATTGAATATATAGCTAACGTTAATGACTAATTAGTTACAATTTCTTTATATCTGTATAATTTTTTAAATTTACTATATCAAAAAGATTTCTTGTTTATTAATTTCTTGTTAATTTAGTCTAAAGAATATAGTTATGATATTGTTTAAATTTAAGTTGCATATTGATAATTGTATTATAAAAAAGGTTATGAGAACCATAATAAAATTTCTATTTTAAAATTCTACTGCATTAATTATTTTATGGTTTTTCAAGAAATAAAAAACAGATCTGAAATGTCTAGCAACATTTAGAATAGTTTTATCATGTAGTTAGACTTATGGTGTACTGAAACAATTTTAGAATGTGAGGATTTCTTTAGATGGTATGACACTCTTCAATGTCTTAGACTTCTAAATTAAAAGGAAATTTTGTATTTTTATAAGAACACTAGCATATAGCCCTTCATATGACGGGATCAGTAAAATTTTTAATTTTCTAGAATTGTAAAGTACCCTATAAGGCAGGTAAAAAAAAAATGGTTTGTTTTTTGGTTGAGAATTATCTGGTACACGCTCAATAATTTGTTTATCTTTACTGACCGCATGTTAGTTGCCAACTTTAATTTATTTTGTCATATTACGTGATAGGATGGACAGCAGAGGTTTTAATATTGACAGTGATTATTTAATGGTATATATGAATGATATCCAAAATTTAGCGGATCGATTGCAAACCGTGTAGTTATGTATAAAAAACAAACACACAAACTTCTTAATTTTCAAAGATTTATAACTTAAACGCTAGATATTTATTAGTCCGAGAAATAGACTCCTAAACTTTTATGAAAAGAATTTATAAAATTTTCATTATCACACAAAATAATCTATGATAAAATTTAAAATTAGCACATATGTACCTAATATACTATTTAAGTCAAATATAAAAGAAAATTATTTAGGTAATATCTAAGTTCAGTGATAAAACGAATGAAAATAATGCCGACAATATTTAAATGATTTAAAATAAGAAATGTTTAAAGGAGAGGGTTAGAGGAATGATGTCATAATGTTAGAAAAAAATGTTACTTTTACCTAATTATTATGTGATAAATTGATAAATTTAATGTTCTGCTCTTAACCGGGGACAACAAAGCTTGAAATAATAGCATTAAACACTAGAAAAGGGGGGAAGGGATGGATTTCGAACTCGCTTTGAATTTTGCTAACCCTAACTCATCAAAAATTCAATACGGATGCCGGTATCCATTCCAGGTACAACCGCTTCATAAATTCGCGGACAGACAACTTAGGCTATTATTATATAGGGGATATTAGTATTTTGGACTGCTTTCTAACATCGGCCCTAGCCATAATAGGAAATGTTTTATAAAGTAAAAAATATAAGTAAATAAAAATAAAATTAAAAAAGTGATATCCAACAAAATTTGAATAAAACTATGGATAAAAATAAAAAAATGGGTGTAATATCAGATGAGCATAAAATAAATATCATTAAAAAGAAAAAGAAAGTAAATTGTTTGAACACATATGAATCAAATCGTCAACTTAAGTGTTGAAAATAAATGCACCTGCACCTATTTCTTAATTGCTACCATAGTAATCAATAACTAGGGAAACAAGAAAGCATGTCATTGAAGTACCATGGAAACATGAACTTTAATTAGTGCTTGTAGTTTGAAGATTTTTTAAAAAGAAGTAATTAAAATTAACCAAGAAGTAATCCTATTCTGTACACATGTAGTGGGTCCTCTTTACTTGGATATCTATACTACATTATCTACAGTTGGACACCAACTTTGATATAGGATTTTCATACTGACTAAGTACACATAATACAGAACTGAACACTTCTTTGCATGGAAGCTAGCAGACAGCTTTTTCCTTTTTCTTGAAGAATATCTGACTATTAGCTAACAAGCTAATACCATACAGGATTTAGCTGGTCTCTAGTGGGTTTTGCACTTTTTGCAGGAGTATTTTGTATGATCATGTAGATGGGAAATAATCTTCTCAAATCCCATGAAAGGGTTAATTTAACGATACAGTTAAATGATATACTCAACAAAAAATACACTAAAAATTCAGGAATTACTAAAAGATTATTTACATTTCGGCAACTTTTTGCAGTAATCAATTTATGGAGCTTCATTTCTTCTACTTTACTTATGAGAAGAGAAACAGATGGCACAAATTTCCAATTGGGTCCCAATCCAGCTTTGATATTGGAATTATCACCCTGAACAGTATTGTTACTAACCTAGAAAGAAAAAAAAATAAAGAGTGGTCATGAGACATTGTAAAATGCAATTATCTTTGTGAACTATTTTAAAGTAGACAATTTCCAATAATTAATCTACTGATCATTATTTAAAATAACAGCTCTAAAATGTAAAAAAAGGGAGGTGGACCATGATTTTTTTGTACCTTTATTAAATTATACATTTTTTGATGCACTAAATTTAAATTAATTTTATTTGGATGTCAGATACAGTCCTCAAAATCTTTTGTAAGTTTATTGTCCCTCCAACCTGACCTAAGTCACATAGAGCTCCATTCTTTAGTAAAGAGGGTTGCTGCAAGTTTGCAGGATTGCAAAGCAAGACTTCTGCAAGTTTGCTGCAAACCAAATTTGCTATCTGGGAATAACGATGAATGTTCCTAAATAATTTATTTCTGCATAAAAGCTATAAGAGAAAAATATTAATTTAAACAAATAGAACAATCCAAATGCAATACAGACTACACAAGATACTATACAAAAAAAACTCAGAGATATTTAGAGAAATATTAATTTAAGCATAAACTATATGAAAAAAATGTACACTGAAAAAAAAAAAAAAAAAAAAAAAAAAGAGGAAGGGGGGGGGGGGCAATAAGACACTGAAACCAAACAAATACATCCACATACTAATCAATTATTTTAAAAACCATTGTTTTTAAAGATAAAGAGAAAAATTTCAGTCAAATATAATGGCAAATTTTAAACACAGTAATAACAATTTTAAATGCAGTTAAAAATCAATTTTTGAATAAAGGGATTAACAATTATTTCCTTGTGGCTGTGCTTTCTAGGTATAAAAACTAACTGAAATTAAAAAATTGATAAGTTTTGACTTAACACACACACAAACATATATATAAAACCTTGTGGTATGACTGTCTATATACTATACATTCTAAAATAGCTGAATCAATCTTTATGTAATCTTGTATGGTGATTTTGGGTAAACCCTGAAAGGTCTAGGCAGGTCAAACTAATTTAAAGTCATAGTCATGATGGAGATAGAGACCTTTTTTGCTCTCCATTGTGACTGGCAATTATATAATATTGTGCTATTTAATATATTTTCTTTTAATAGCATGCTAAAATTAAACTTTTAAGTAATTTAATTCCTCTGATAGTGTTTATAGTGTATTTTAAGATGATGTCAATTTTGCTGCTATACAGGATATATAAACAACACGATAAAAAAGGTATTGCGTTTTAGACTCACTGGAACCAATAGACAAGGAAGACCATGGTTAAGAGAGGTTGATTTGGTAGAATCTGACTTTCTTGCAACTAATTGAAAGAACTAGAGATCAAAGATAAATTAGAAGTCATTAAGGAGAAATCTTCAGAGGACGTCATTAGCCCATAACTTGGCTGTTTAGCCATGAAGATGTTTTGCTTTTTTTTCTCCCCCCCACTAAATTTACTTTAGCTATTTAATCTTATTTATAGTTATTTGGCATGTTTTTTCCCTTTTAATTTCAATTTCATCATTTTTTTCCAATGATAATCTATTTTTGTTGCTAGGAGTGATGATATAATCATTTTCGAAATTAAAAGTACATCTTTGTTTATTATATAGGTAATTTTCTGTTGAGGACAAGAACAAACCATCGAATATCGCCAATAAAGCACTTTTATTTGTTTAATTTACATTAAATTTAAATAAAATGTGACATTGGTTTATGAAAATTGTGTTGTTTTAAAACTGTTTATATTGCTGATATGTAATATAATTTAAAAGCTAATTTAACTTTTAAAATAAATATATCCTTTGAGACCAAAGGCTGGGTGCAAAGCAACTAATATATTATAGCTGCATGGCCATATTCAATGACTACAAAGAGATACAAGGTCTGTTAGCCTCTTCTAAAATACTTGTTAAGTTTAACTCTAACTGAAGTCTTTAATGTTTAATTCTAAGATTATTTCTTTTTTAAAAAAGATAGTTGTCTTTTAAATTTGTAATTCCTTGGAGTAAAATTTGGAAACCAGTTATTAATTGCTTAAGTGTATAAATCAATTAAATATTTTAAAAGGCAACAAAGATGCAGTAGCTCAGATGGCACAGGGAGTGGTACTTGTAATTGTATTGTAGTAAAGTTGAGGCTTGAGCTGGACAAGGATCCACCATGTTTATTAATCACAGCTAGATAAAATACATTTGTGGTTGCAATGTCCTCAAACAATATTTCTGGACGTGGCAAGCTACTTCCAGAATTATTATTTGATTCGGTTGTTCTGCTTAATCCCTGTTTCTAAATTACAAGGACTCATTCTGGCGTTTAAGCCAGTCTTTAGCTCTCATGGTTTCTCTCTCAAAGTGAAGCTGCATATTACCCTTAACCATGAACCAGTCTCATAATGTGACAGGGTTTATTAAACCTGGTGTAAGCTTTCCTAACCAGGGAGATGAGTAACAACAAAAGGCAACTTATAAATACTTAAAAGAAATTTTAAAAACTGTAGAAAATCATAAAATTTTCTTACCAACATAGCAATCATGTGTTCTGAACATATCAATTTGAATAAACGAGCTACATTTGCCATCAAACCAGGTCCATCTATGTATTTTCCCCCAAAACATGGAGCCATAATTTGAGTAATTGAATCAAAGACGATAAGCTTCAGATGCTTGAAAAACTCATCATCCTGAAAAAATGAAATACAAATACTAATTTTTTTTTTACACTACATTAAAATGTATACCTTTTTTTCAGATTGGATACAATAATGCAGTTTTGGTAAAGTGCAGCAATATTTTCTTTTTAATCTATCTTTATACACAAAAAAATGTATCTTTTTTGTTATCAAATTTTCTTGTGGTTTAACACTGTCCTATATTGTATTTTTAGCTTTGTTTTATGATAATATATGTTTGTGATTATGATATGCATCTCTCTATATGTAAAATCTTCTACATGTCTATCAGTTTTGTTTTGCTATACATTCCAAAATGGCAGGATCAATCTGGATGAAATTTTGCATGGTAATTCAGGGTTTACCCTGGAAAGATTTTCAGTATGCCAAAATTTTGAGGTCAATTTTTTTTTTTTTTTTTACTTTAATTACTTAGTTTTATCTATTTTTATTCAGCATATTTCTTTCTTTTTGATTTCATTTTCTTTATTCCTTTCTAAGCCAAAATAATATTCTATTGCTAAGAGTAACAGCTTTTATCAAACTAAGCATGCAAATGCTTATTTAGAAATATCTAATTAGGTACATTCCAACTTATGACCAGAGACTTGGATATTGTCTGAGTTTATTGGTGAAAAAACTTTGGGTATTTTTGAAAAAAGGATTTTGCATTGTATATTCAAAGCCCAGATGAATGGTTCATGGAGAAGACCTAATTTAAATCTACAGACAACTTGACATAGTAGACTTAGTCAAATTAAAAACTCAAATGGGCTGGTTATCTGGTCAAAAATGTAAGAATATTGTTGTTCTAAGAAAATCTTCTGGCAAAGACCATGATAATTAGACCCCTGGGTAGACCGAAATTGGTATGAATAGATTGTGTTAAATATGACCTTAACACTCTAAAGTACTGATTTCCAACTTGGGAGGCATGATTTTGGATTTAAACAGTAGTCTCTTAATTTTCTTCTATTGTAAGAATGAAATTTCTATTTTGACTAAATTATACTTAGGAGTTATAGGTTATGATATATTACTAAAGAAAATTATAAGATAGAAATTTCCTTGTGAAAGGATAAACACATGATTACATTCTTGGAGTTATTCTATCTTTTGTTCTATAGTGCACAACCCAACCCCGCACACACCTTTTTTTAATATCAATATTTAAACTTTTTGATTTTAACTTGATTTTTCAAAAATTTGATTACTATTACCATGTTTTGATAAAAGTTGAATTAATATCGACTTTCAGATTACTTCAAAGAATCTTCCCCAAATTTTATTTTCCACAAATTCCTTGTAAAAAAATTGGGAAGAAAGCTAATAGAAGACAATTATAAATACAACTAGCATATAGCCCGTCATATGACGGAATCAGTAAATTTTTCATGTTCCAGAATTGTAAAGTATCCTATGAGACAGGTAAAAAAAATGATTTGCTTTTTGGCTGAGAATTATCAGGTACACGCTCAATAATTTTTTTATGTTCATACTTCTGTAAAGTCTCCCAATACTGTGAATGCAGTTTAGAATCCCGTTGAATTCATTTAGAATTATAATTCAAAGTTTTCTTAGCTGCATCGAAATTATCGCTAAGTTCTTCCCAATTTTTTTGCCAGAGTAATTAATAGAAGTAAAAGAATGAAACTATCATTTTCATCACACCATGAACGTAGAAATTATACAGGGTTTTTTTTTGGTTTCGAAGAGGTGTCCCAAGTAGGCCTATATCTAATTCAGAAAATAAATAAATCTGGAAAATCAGACCTTATTGTTAGAGAATTGAAAAAATAAATATTTCAAGTACAAATGTTAACAAAAGGGAAAGCAAGTTGAATAGAACTTGAAATGAAAGACAAAGAATACAACAATTCTTCAAAATGTAAAGAAAATAATAAAATCCAAACATTTTATTTTTAAATTATAGAGTAAAAAAAAAATAAAGCTAAGACCAATCCCAGATTATACATCCCCCTCCCCTCCCTAAAAAAACATTATCTTCCTTATATACATCTCTATAGAAAAAGTTAAAAAAGTTGCACTTCTGATTCTGCCAAACAGCATTTGAATTGGAATCAGGAACATACGATTAAATAATCATGTGTTTAAAAATAACATCATTTGTAAAATGGCAAAAAACATATAAAATGTTTTAAAAACAATGCAAATGTTTATTGAAACACATACATATGAAAAATGTATACATTTAAACTTTAAAAAACGACACACTAACAAAATCTATTCCCCTATATAATAATAGAAGTTATCTATCTGTCTGTCCTCGAAATTATGAAGTGGTTCGACCTGGAATAGAGGCATCCATATTGGATTCTTGATCAGTTAGGATTAGCAAAATTGGTTAAAATAAAAATTGAACACAGACACACAGTAATACTAAAGACAAAGGTCTTTTTAAAAATTTTACTGATTCATGTCATTACAGTTGTTTTAAATTTAAATAAATTTATGGGAAAAAAATCTCACAATATACAACATTAGCTGTAAAAGAACTTGACTGCTTTTTAATTTTTCCTTGCTTATCTGTTTCTTCGAGGCACAATTTGAGATTATTCGAATTCCGAGACCTTGATAAAGCAACATATAGTTGTCTGTGAGAGAAAACAGGCCGAGGGAGATATATTCCAATATGATCGAACGTCTGTCCTTGGGCTTTATTGATTGTCATAGCATGTGTTGGAATTATTGGTAATTGTCAGCACTTTAAAATGAAGGGTAGATTAATATCACTCGGACATAAATCGATTTATGAACACAATGTCACCGTTGCTACACCCTGAAAGTATCTTTGCAGTTATAAAGTTTTCATGAAGTTCCATCACAGATAATCTTGAACCATTACAAAGTCCTTGTTTTGCATTCAAATTTCTCAATAACATAACAATAACCTCTTTCTTCAACACTAACTGATGAGGTGGCATCCCAGATGGTGTTTGTTCATGAAGAAATTCAGGTGGATAATTATGAATATCATTATCATCTTCAGAAACAATTGTATCTACACTGTTATAAGTGTGGGCATTTCCTTCAAGACCTGATATTATTTTCTTATTTATTTCAAGAATCTTCTTATTTGTAGGTGATAAAATGATTCTTTTCACCATATCTTCAATATTCATGTTCCTGAAATTTTCAGTATAGATAACATTTACAATGTTTTTCTCTACCATATGAGATGGAATTTCTACAGAATCATATGGCAATCCTTCTATTTGGGAAAGAGTTCCAGAACCAATACTCAGCAGCCATTTGTTATGGGAGTCTTCGCCAGCACTTCTCATGTTAATTCAGAGTGTGAGTTGAGTAAATACAGACCAAAGAGGGCTGGACTTTATACAACTTTCAATAACTTTAGTTCTATTTCCTCTGGACACAACAGGAAGGGTTTGTCTAAAGTCTCCACCAATTACCATTACTATTCCTCCAAATGGCCTATCATTGTTCATAATTTCTTTCAATAGTAAGTCAATACATCTAATGCCTTTCTTTGTCAACATTGTAATTTCATCAATGATTAAGAGCACAGCTTTTTTTAGTAGTTCAGCATCAGATGTATCAGCTGTCATTCTTGAAACTGAACTGTCCAGTAGAGGTACAGGTAATTTAAAATCACTGTGAACTGTTCGACCCCCTCTCAGTAATGTTGCAGCAATTTCAGTAGTTGCAAATGGAAGTGCCACTTTTCCCTTGCCTTGAATAAAAGATAATAAAGTGCAATATAAAAATATTTTGCCAGAGCCACCTGGCTCATCCAAATAAAAATATCTATTCTTTTCACATTCATTCTCTATAGCTTGTCTAATAGTATTGAATGCTTGAAGTTGATCATGATTCAGGGATGATATTCTTTCATTGGCTTCTTGCTCCTCTTTCAATTCATCATACATCTTATACTCAAAACCAGTTCCATTTGGTATTGGTAGACCACATGATGCACACGACATTCCATGTTGTTTCAATATTGTGTTAATATCATGAAGAGCAAAGTTTAGGGCTTCATTTTCATTTAAATTGTGGAAGACATCTATACATATTTCTCTTGAGTACTTATTCCACAGGTTAAGTGCATTTGTTGGATTACAGAATATCAGTATGAAGGAAAATGTCTGGAGGAGTTGTTTTGGCATTTGAAGAACGGAAGCTTCTTGCAAACAATTATACCACTCTTCATCAGAGTCTAGTAAGTGAAGATGGAAGGCTGCTTCTTTAAAGGAGTCGTAAACAATATTGTGAACTGTTCGTAGAAACTGAAAGCTTGTAGCAGCAGGTACATGAAGCAGCAACATTCTTAGGTAAAATCTTTCACACTAACTATATGCATTCTTAAAACAATCTTGGATCCACCTTTTTTTCATTTCTTCCAGTTGTTTCCAACATATACATAATTATACGGAACATCAGTATACAAAAGATCTTTTGCATTTTTATCTGTTTTATTTAAACCAAACCAAGCCTCAAGTTTTGTCCTGTGACTTCTTGCCGATTGTAATGCTTCTTCTTCATGTTTCTCGGTAAATATTATTCTTTGTTTTTCTGGAGGTGTACTGGGAGTCTGATAACTGTGTGCGATCTGTCATGCATTCTGCATTCTAGCAAATGCCATATTGCTTCTGGAGCACTAACATATCGTGCACTAATATAATTAGCAATTTCATTTTGCTGCACTTCCCCTGCACTCACAACTATATTAGCACAATCATAACCTTTGTATATGTACTTGTAAATATATTTCACAGCCCTGACTGATGTGCAGACCTCAACATTTATGTGGGCATCATACTTCATTAAAAGATAAGGATTGTAGGGCACCACAAATCTGTTGTCCATTTGCACTCTTCTAACTACTTGTCCCTACTCTTTGTCAATGTAACGGATAACTTTCGTCATGTATAACAGTTTTTGACTGATAATCCTTTGGAAAGTTTTTATTACATTTCCCTTGTTCCATGCATGGTGCTCCTACTCTATTGACACCACAAGGTCCATGCATCATGCATCGTGTCACAATATCATACAAGAGTGGATTCTCCTTTTGGTCTGGAATTTCCGTACATACAATCCGATCAATCATTTTGGGAGTAGATAACTTATCTTCAGAATGTAATACGAGTAACAAATGTGCATGTGGCAAACCACGTTTTTGAAATTCTATGGTATTTACATGTGCAACCGAGATGCCTAAAACACCATTAGTTGTTACATCTTCAAGAAGTGCTTTCAGCTTCAAATTATAAACTCTTGCAATTAAATCAGTCCTGTCATGTGCTTCTTCACAAATCAGTAAATTTTCTGTTATTTCTGGCCACTTTGGATTTGCTGCAAATGTTACAAACACATCGGGTGACCCAAATTTTCCAAATATGGACATGGCATCCACACATCTTTCACGCATATTTCTTGGAGAACCCTCAAAATATTACTGGAATACCTGGTGGAACCGTATTATTTTCTCGCTGTTCAATATGATCTGCCAAACCTTGGTAATATTCACTACGAAACTTGTTCTGATGAGTTCGGATGAAATTTAAATTGTTGGCTTCCATTCGTAAATAAGAATCTACAATATACTGTTGTGTCAGCTTGCCACCATTTAATATTGGATTGAAGGCAACTCTAATTGCCAGTAATGCAGCTTTATATTGCAGCATAGTTACATTTATTCTAATCTTATTTTTTGGACCCCTTCATAAACATCACAAGTCCAATTAGGCTGCCACCCTGGTTTCCCAAAGGGAAAAAATAAAAGGTAACACATAGGATCTAAATTAGGACTCAATATGTTGATATTAACAAATTGTTGTTTGGGGTTTTGGGGATTATTTGGATAAATTCATAAATCCCATTCAAAAGGAGGTTTACCATCATCTTTGACAAAAACCATTGCAATTTCATTATGCTTTGGTTCATTATAACGTCGTCTGTCCGATTGCTTATCTCACCTGAACACCAAATTCACTACTGGTACATTTTCAGCTGCTTGTTGTGCCTCTTCCAGTGCTTGAGCTTCAATTTCTCATAACATGTGGTAGGTGTGGCACAGTCTGTTATTCTGTCTAAAGAATCGATCAATATTATCAAGAATACATGTCAAACATTGCTCATTAGTTGGATGCGATACTTTAAAATTGGTACCTTGGGTACTGTTGAGAACATAAAGTTGTGCAAACTTTGGTGTCTCTCCATATATAGGTTGAAGGTGACTTGTATGGTGATATATCTGTCCATGAACTTTGAAGACATATGGTCCCCGACCACTAAAATTTATCACTTTGGAACCCATGGAGGTAAAGGATACAGCACTGTTGTAGGAGTGAATATTTTGTCTGAAGTTTTTGTGGTGTAAATTTGCAGGTTTTGACATAAGATTTTGTAGAAAACTTGGATAACTTAACTCCTTTCCTTGAATATCCAAAGGTTTGCTGAGAGCAATTTTGCCTTTTCGACAACAACTTGTAAATTTCCCATCTTGTGGTTTTTCACCAACAAAATGTTTAGCTCCACAAAACTCACAAATAACATTAAGGGGTCCACAGTTATGTGTGTCAATATTTTGTGGTTCAAAAGTGTCAATCTGTTGTTGAATTATTTCAATTTGACGAATCTTTAGTCTTCGTTTGGATATACGTTGCTGACTTGCATCAATTTTATCTTCTTGAATCTTCAGTCCTTTTTTCATGTTTACGTTCAGCATCTTTTTGTTGGTGAGCCTTTTTTTCAAATGCATTTTCTTGAGCCCTTTTTCTTCGTTTATGTGTACCATCTTTCTCTTTATGAATTATTTGGTGATTATACTTTATTAAATTTGACACAGAAGGATCAACATAAACATCAAAATGGCCACTTGACAAATCATTGGAAAAGCGTAGCTGCTTAATGGGGTTTCCCTCACTACCAAAGCTGTAATAAAGGTTACAATCATGGTAAACCTCAAACACATACTCAAAAATTTCCCCGGCTGCTTTCAACTCGAAAAATCCTCCACAAGTTGAACATTGTGACATTTTGGATAAATAAACTGCAGACAAACTTTAATTATGCCCATATTCATTATGTGACATAATATTAAAATGCTCCCAATTTTGTACCACGTGAGTAACAATTTGTTTCGAATGCCACTGCTAAAAGACATGTTTAACATAAGAAAGTGATCGAAATAAACATGATCCATCCCCAACAATTGGAATGACAGTATGGGGAACCATTTTACCATTTATATTTAATAAATGTTGTTCCATTTTTCAATCAGGCTGACTAAAAATTATTCGTATAAAACTTTACTCTCTTTGAATTTTACTAACCCTAATTGATCAAGAGTTCAAAATGGATGTCTCTATACATTCAAATTTCGGCGCTATTGTACCAGGGAAAAATTACTTGGTTCATTGGCGCCATCTATTCACTAATATATTAACTAAAAAAAGGTCATTTATAATAAAAATATTTCACATTCTTTCCACCATCCTTTTGTGATGATTTTAAAAATTTGAGTAATCATGTAACATTGCGGAAAGATATCGTTAATTATGAAGGATTTGAAAATAACATCTATGCTTCTGAGTTTTAACAATCCATGTCATCCATGCCTTGGCCCAATTTCTTTTAAATGAAGCAATGAATACAAAATAAAATCCAGAAAATAAAGAAAATGAGTACAGTCAAAATCTTTTAAAAGAAGCTTTTCAAGTTTTGCCCAGTACCTCTGAATTTGCAGAAGACTAGACATATGTACAAAACAAATTAAATAATATTTCTGTGTGTCAAAAAATGCCATTTTACAGATGAAGAAGAAAATAAGATCCATAAATATTGCAATGCCATGTTAAATGTTTGTTATACAAAGAAAATAATAGTAAAAGCATTAAAATAAGGAAAGCTTCTTCAACTGTAAATATTAAACAGAAAATCAAGAAACAAAGTCGATATTTCTCTACTCGAAAATAAAGATGTAGTGGAAGCATTTTAAAAAATCCAACTGTAGAAGAAATTCTAAATATTAAAGGTTTACCATTGAATACAACAGAAATTACATCAATCAATACAAATTTTGATTACACCTATTGTAGCTGTAATAAATAAGATTTATTTTTTTTATTTGTATGGTCTTTTACTTTTTTAAAATCATTAACAATAACTGGTAACAATATGCAATCACATTGCATTATTCAGACAATGTTTAATCTCATTTTATTTTAATGAACAGTAAATAGCCTAATTTAAGCATGAAAAAGTTACTCATTGAAATATCATTCAATATAGTAATTTAGAAGCTTATATTTTTCTATCAAAGAATATTCAGCAATTCTTTTTTACTCTTTACTAAGTGAAATAATTATTCAATATTGCTGTTTACTTTTGAGAGGAATAGTAAAATTTAAACTTATGAATATTCTTTGATAGAAAAATGTAAGTTTCTAAATTATTATATTGAATAACATTTTTTTCAGAACAATGTTTTATCTTTAAAAACCAGGCTGTTTACTTCCCATTATAGACAGCTTGAGGTATAAAGTTTATAATAGAAAACATTAATTTTAAAAACTTTAAAAAAGAAGATGAAAATAAAAAAATTTCAGTAAAAATAAAAATTGTCAAAAATGTAAATAAAATATTAGAAATGAAGCAAACATTTTCAAGCTCATTTCATAGCAAAAATTAATTTTATAAACTTAAAGCGACAAAAAGTAACAAAAATGAAATTTAAAAACTTAAAATTCAAGCAAAAAATAAATAAATAAATAAAAATAAAAAAGGAGAAAATAGAAAATTAAATTAAAATATTGTCAAAAATGTAAATAAAAAATACAAAAACTGTCCAAGGTCATACAAAATCATCACTTGAATAGTTTTAGTTAATATATTAGTAAATAGATGCCGCCAGTGAGACTGCCTTGATCCACTCATAGGTCTTTTGACCACTGCGGAATGTAATTGGTTCAAAGATGTGGGTTCAGGGAAAACCTTATTTTAAAAATAATAAAACAGCTTTAGGAAAAAGAATTTAAAAGAGAAAGCAGAAAATATAAAATTAATTAGATATTTAGAAAACTTGGCAGTGCCGGCGACAGAACCTTCAAGCCGACTGATACGACGATCAAACAGGCAGACATTCTAACCAGCATGCCACTCTTTCACATGATGCAGGCACTAATTAGAGTATATGAAGATTAAGTTAACAGAGTATATAAATTTAAATATTGCGCTCTGCCCTTGCCATCCTATCAAGAATGATTTTAGTATAGAAATTTATTTGATTTTGCTTTAAACATGAACTGGTGAGAACTCTTTCTATTTAATGACCGTATGTTAGTTGTCAGCTTTAATTTATCTTGTCATATTACATGACAGGATGGAAAGCAGAGGTTTTAATATTGACAGTGATTATTTGGTAGTATATATGAATGATATCGATAATGATAAATTTAATCGCCTGCTTTTAACGGGGGGAGAATAAGGCTTGAAATAATAGCATTAAACGCTAGAAAAGGGGGGGGGGAATGGAGTAGATTTCGAACTATCTTTGAATTTAGCTAACCCTAACTCATAAAAAATTCAATATGGATGCCTGTATCCGTTCCAGGTATAACCTGCAACTATAAAATATTGCACTCCACCCTTGCCATCCTATCAAGAATGATTTTAGTATAGAAATTTATTTGATTTTGCTTTACACATGAACTGGTGAGAACTCTTTCTATTTAATGACCGTATGTTAGTTGCCAGCTTTAATTTATCTTCTCATATTACATGATAGGATGGAGAGCAGAGGTTTTAATATTGACAGTAATTATTTGGTGGTATATATGAATGATATCGAAAATGATAAATTGCCTGCTTTCAACGGGGGGAGAATAAGGCTTGAAATAATAGCATTAAATGCTAGAAAAGGGGGGGATGGAGTAGATTTCGAACTCGCTTTGAATTTTGCTAACCCTAACTCATAAAAAATTCAATATGGATGCCTGTATCCGTTCCAGGTACAACTGCTTCATAAATTCGCGGACAGACAAGTTAGGCTATTATTATATAGGGGATAAAAAATAGAGATTAAACTGCAAACTATGAAACTTACCATTTTTTGCAAACTCCATTTAATATAGTCCAAAATATCAAATAGATGATAAATGTCTATTATATTAATAATTTTGATTCTTTTCATTTTTTCTGCGACAGTCTGAAAAAGTTAATAAATAATTAGGACATTAATAAATTTATATAAAACTTACATAGTGTTCGAAACCAACATACACTACTTAAGAAGAAAAAAGAATATTTCGTTAATTAAAATAAAATAAAAAATTTTCTTGCAAACATTTATCTATAAAAAATTTATAAAAATTAAATAAATTTAAACAAAAGAAAATCAAATTTTGAAACATTTAAAGTGTACACTAGCAATGGACAAGCTTTTATTAAAAATGCCCCCCCTCCAAAGAAAAAAAAAAAAAGAAATATTATATATTGATATTTTTTATGCTAATGTATTTAATGAGGCTGCATTTCTAAAAGTTCTACCAAATTTATTATCAGACAATATGTTTCTGCTTTCCATGCATTTCTATAGACGCATGAAGTGGACAGGTATGAAGGCCTTGTAACATAAATCCATAAAAAATGGATTCAATTTCTGTCAAAATCTATAATTTTTTAAAAATTAAATAGAAAAGAAAATAAGTATATTCTTAAGTATTTCATGTGTACACGTTCGAAATATTTAAAAACAATTACCATCCAAAATTTACTATATTTTGAATTTACAGAAATAAAATGCTTTAATTTCTAAGGCAATTTTCATATACATAAAATTTGATCATTCTCTTAAATGATCTTTTATAGACATTGACATTGAAAACTTGTCGGCTATTAGTCAGTAGCTGGACAGACAGAACCTCCAAGACCATAGCTCATAGTTTGTCCATCACTGAAATAAACTAATGAAATCATTTGGTTTAGTTATAATTATAAATATTTTCTCTAGTATGCCACAAATTAAAAAAAAAAGAGTTTTTGCAAACACTATTCAAAAATAATTATAAGTGTTATCAAAAATAAAAAAATTTTGAGAATTTAAAATCAAATATATGGGAATTTATAAATGAGAACAATAAATTTAAATGACTGTAATAACAATGACAATTAAAATGACAATAAATTAGATTACTAGGGCTTCAAACCATAATCTTTTTTGTTCTGTTTCAACTAAAAAATATATATATCAGTTCAGTTCCGATTTTCATACCGCCAATAATAACGGTTTTTGGTTTAGTTCTGAATGAATAGTTTTATTTTACATGCATTCTTGAATGTACTAAAAATATAATTCTATCATAAACAAAAAATGTAATTCTGTCAAAATGTAGAAGATTTTATTATTTTTTAATTGGTACACTATATGAATTAATAAAACTAACCAGCATGTATGATATGAGCAGTGAGCAGAGAACGTCGGGCATTGGCATTATTATCTATTATCAAAATCACATTTGACTGAATTAAATCTGCCTTCTAGAAGTAGTTTCATGTGAAACTGAAGCAGAAAAGTGCTAGTGAACATCAAAACAGGAAACAAAGAAGCAATATACCGGGTGGCCATAATTAAACTGACAGTCCTCACAGTGTTCTGTAGCGCGATATATTTGCGAGAATGACACTACATTTTGTAGGAAGATTTAACAAGACTGGGGACGAAAGATTCCACGAAAAAACAAATTAGTTTCAAAAGTCACCGCTATGAGAATATTTGGTGCTGTGGAATAGAAAATAGAGTGTTAACAAATGCAAATCAATACTGAAATTAACTTCTTAATTGTGACAATGGATGTAACTTGAAATTTGAATAAAGAACTTCTTCTGCTCAGCGTACGTGATAATTCAGATCACAAGACTTTATTGGTGTTTATGTAGATTTTACACTTTATTAAAAGTGTTGCCATATTGCCCTTGAACTAAATCAGAAAATGTGCATAATAAAAGTTAATTTTATTCCGTATCAATTTGCATTTGTTAACACTATTTTCTATAACACAGTGCCAAATATTCCCCTAGCGGTGACTTTTGGAATTAATTTTTTTTTTCGCGGAATCCTTTGTCCCCCGTCTTGTTTAATCTTCCTACAAAATGTGGCATTATTCTCGCAAATAGATCGCGCTACAGAACACTGTGAGCACTGTCAGTTTAATTATGGCCACCCGGTACATGTAGTTTGGTTTGGTTTGGAATGCTACGGTCTACATTTTTACAACTCAAGAGCTAATGAGAATAGGACCTACTGCTTAAAGCCTATTCTGAATGGCTACGAACATTCATGCCACAGTGGAATTCGAACTCACAAACACTGGTACTGAAGATCAGTGCCCTAATCATTTGGTCATTGTTTGGCACAATGTTCATGTAATGACAATAATTAGATGGTTGATGTCAAACTAGAAAATATTGATAAAATGGTTACAGTAACAAAATGACTAAAAATATATCAAACTGAAATAAACTGATATATTATTTATGGTTCAGTTCTGGTTTTCATACCAACGAAAAAAATGTTTTATTTCTAGTTTTCGGTTCAGTTTCAGTTTCTATTCCTAAGCATATCTATCCCTTATAATTCTATATGAAATTTGCCCTTTTCAATATTTTCTTGCAGTGTGCTGTTAAAGTAACTAAGTTTCAAGCTTTTTAATTTAATATTTGGAGTATAGTAGACAGCAACTGGTAGATTATTTACATGTCATAGAAAATGTGCTGGATTCATTTCTGTCCTTCAAAATTTAAATGACTCGCATTTTTCAGTACCTTCCTGCAGTGGGATGTCAAAGCATTTTTCCAAATTCAACCCTGTCATTTTAAGTTTGGAATCTTTTAGAGTATGTCACAACAGATGGGGGATTTATAGAGAATGTGATGTATTTATTCTTTGATTAACTTTCAAAATAATTTGAAAGAAGTGAGGTGAAATGAATGATAATTTAAATTTTATTTGTCCAGATATCTAGAGATGGTATCTCTGAGAATGTGAAAACTCTAGATTTCCAGGTCCTCTCAAGAGCACAAACACCTGTGCCATATCTGGAAGACAAGGAAGGTCCAGACATATAAACAACAAAATCATTATCATTTCCTCCATAATTATTACCCAATCTAATATTTCCCGAGGAGGCATGGAAGATAAAATTAAGAACCTCTTGAGTCTTATGTAATTCTACATATATTTTATCAAAATTATATAAAAAGTATTGATAAAATATATTCTGATAGAATAATTTTATGATTACTGCATCAGTGCTGCTATAATGAAACTATAAATAAATAAGTAAATAAATAAATAAAGATACACCAATAACTTTTTCTCATGAAAACATACTTGTTTGTCCTCACATTTTCTCCTAAGAATTTGTTCAATACGTTGAGCAGAAAAGTCACAAGTGGAGTTCAAGTACAGCCCAGTACTATCAGAGTCTAACACTGTGCTTGCAGTAACAGATAGGCAAAACTGAAAAATTTAAATACTATAAATACTTTAAAAATCTACATTAAATTTACATATTCATTTATTGACATAATTTAAACATCTTAGTAAGTTAAGATACCTGTGTTTTTCCAGAACCTGCACGGCCATGAATTTCTGTTACTTCACCACCATAAATTCCACCTTTCAGAAAAGAATTCATTCTGTCCCATAAAGAAGAAATAAATAAAATTAAAAAATTATTTCTGTTTTATATGAATATAAAATCTAGTTTGACTGTAATTTTTAGTACTAAAGTAATTTAGTACTGAATATCATTATTATTATGTAGTGCTTCCAATATTAAACTGAAATATAGTGACTGTGTTAAAATATGATTTGTTTAATACTAATTTTTAAAAAGACATATCATATAAAAAAAATAAAATATTGTCATCATTAAATAATTTTATTTTGGGCCCAATAAAGGAAACTCTCTCTCTCTATATATATATATATATATATATGTATGTTTGTATGTATATGTGTGTGTGTATATATATATATACACACACATATATATAATTCTTAAACTATGCATTTTTTTAAAAAAAAAAAAAGGATTGTTTCTTTTAAAATAAACACGTTGCCACTGAAAATGATATTTCCAACATCAGAAACCAGTTTATTAAGAAAAGAAGTATATAACTTATCATAGTACATGCCTTTTTTTTTTTTTTTTTTTTTTTTTAAAGGACATACTTTTGAAATTTAAGTAAGAAAAAAAAAGTAAATAGTATAATTTCAATTCTGTAACATTTTTTGTTGAATTTTTGATTTAAAAAATAATTTTTTAGTTTGTAAACTTATAAATAATTGGTAGACCCTGGTTACCTTATTTTATGTACAGATAATTTTTTAAGGAGCAAAATTTATAAAAATAAAATGCAATTTTGAAACCTAAAATAAAAGTATGAAAATTTTAATATTTCTTTAAAAAATCTTTCATACTATATTTTTTTATGAATTCTTATACAATATAATTACAGTTTACTCAACAAATCATTGTATTTTGTAGGGTGTAAAGAATACCTATGCAAAAGTAGGAAATATAAAAGAAGTGGTGAGCAGCCATATTGATACCAAGTATATTAATCAATATTTAAATGTAGAATAAATGATGTTCATTTAATCTAGAGTGATGTCTCTTATGTGTGTAGGGACAGTATCTACAGGCTTGCAACTACTGAGGTACTTTCAAAAAAGGTGAGAAAAGTGATAAATAATATAGAATAAGTGACTAAACATTGAAAAAATAAGCGATTTTTTTTCTCCTCTTGATTACAGATGTTATTATTAAGATTTTTCTATTTATTTTAACTCGAAATCAAATGATTCATGCAAGATATGCTTTTAGCGTCAAATACAAAAAAGGTTAAAAATTTTGTTTAACACAACTCAACATTGCTTTTTATTCAAGAAAATCTATAAATTCGATTTGGATACATACAATACATTAATTTTATAATCAAAATTCTCTGCATGTATTAATGATGTTTTGAAATATGTACTTTGCAAGATTAGAGTATCTAAACAAAAATTGTGAAGAAAAAGAAAGAGAAATGTGTGCTTTGACTTCAATTACTTTAATGTATTAAATGTACATTTCAGTACCAATGTAGATTTCAGGAACTTCTGTACGGCTTTTTAAAATCACTAAATTCTGGAAACCATGTGACTATTTACATTTTAATAAGAAAAATAAAGTTAGAGCATCACATTATTGGTCTTTTATTAAAATATTTTGTTATTAATTCAGATTTTCTTTTTTCATCAACAGACTGTTGCTGTGATACACCATGAAAAAAGTGACTAAAAGTGACTGTTTACTTAAAAAAGTGACTAAAAGTGATCAATTGTAAAAAAAGTGACTAAAGGTGAGAAAAGTGACGGAATTGCAAGCCTGCAACTACTACTGCAAAAGAGATTTTAAGTGATTTGGTGACCTAAAATCATGATGTATTTCCTGCAGCTCAAAGAGTGTTTTAGTGCAACCATGTAAGGGCATCCTATACCACCTAATTATCTTACTGCATTTTCATTTTCATTTTTCTTACTTAAAGTGAGATAAAAATTACAGTCAGATTAAAATAACAAAACAGATTAAAATAACAAAATTCCTACTTTATGTTACATATAATTACGAGGGCTTTAAAAAAAGTTTAAGAACTATGATTTCTGTAGTTTAGAAAGGAATTTGAAAAATGATTCAAAGAACTCAAAATACAGGCTCTGTACTTACTAATGCTATTAAAAAAAATAATAAATATGTAACTATATAAAAAGTATTTGTCATGTTTCTGTCTATCCATTATAGAACTCTGGGCCATTTAACTGCTTGCAGTCAAATTCAGCATAGTTAATTATTAGGACCCAGCAAAAGCAGCACAACATTAATAATTTTTTTATTTCCCCCCCCCAAAAAAAAAATAGAGAGACAGAAAGGCAGATGATCTTAATTTTAAAAAAAATTACGTGTTGTGGCAGACAATGTTTTATGTTTCATGACAGACAGTCCTATTAAAAAGATTATCATCTGCTTAAACCTTTTCTTTTGTAAATGTTGATCTGTCTTTATGTCTGTTAACAGACACAAGTTTCTTATAACATTTGTTTGAGATTTCAGTTTCTACAATAAATTTAATGATAGCTGCTAATTCCTTGAGTAGATGACATTTTTTCCTGAAACTTTAGGTAGCTAGGTTTTTTATGTACTTTTTATACCAAAAATAATAAAGACACCACATCTCTAGGATAATACAAAATGTCTATTAAAAAACTCCCAACAGAACTGCATTTTTAAACATTGTTCTACAGTTTGATTTTGAGTCCTCATTTATTCATTAATATTTGAATTCTATATAAACACTGAATACCCTATTTTTAATTTATAAATATAATTTATTTATTTAATTTTTATTCTAACAAAAATTAATTATAATATGAACAAGAAGTATAGCAGTGGCAGCACATCTGTTTTGACTTTATGGCAAAATTGGAAAAAAAAAATCATGATTTTTTTTTTAAAGCAAAAGAATCAGATTTATTTGATTTAAATCAGATTTTTTTTTTTTTATTTAAATTGGATTTTTTTTCTGAATACTAATTTTAATTGTTGTTTTTATGTTTTTTGCAATATACTTATAATAGTTTCTTATAAGAAGTAATATCTTATCTATCTAGTATATTCTACCACACTGATTACCTAAAATACATTCCATTATTTTGTAATTGGATAGTGCAAACTAAATAAGATGTAAATTTAAAGAACAAATTAAATTTTTTAATGCAAACTATTTATTTAAATAAACAAATCACAATTATTTCAATATTTTTTAGCACCAAATTATGGATTTAATTGTTTCAATAAAAACACTAGCTTTGATGCTTTATCCACTCCTAATTGGTGAACAATACCAAAAGAAGATAACTCTTTCCATTACAGCAGATGAAGCCAAGGCTGTTGTTATTTGGTAGACAAACTGGATTTCAAGTTCTGTAATACTCTCTTTACCTCCCATTACATAAAATGAATTCCACCAGTCATAATCAATCATTGTACTACCCCTACTACATACTTTCTGATAACAACCCCTAAATTTTTGGAAAGCACATGCTATCTATTTACACTTATTTACTTATTGGTATTACTGTGATGATTGATTACCAATTCTCCTGTCTTTGGAATATAGGTTTTAACAGAAGTGGAAAAAAAAATGATTTAAATCAATGATTTTTCAAAAAAATCAACTGATTTAAATCCTGCCAACCCTGCTTTATGGTATGTATACAAAATTTCATATCTATATATCTACCTGTGCAATGCCAGGTAATAATGCTAGTTTTGTATAAGATAAAATAAATAATTAAAAATATAATAACATAGGAATTTATTAAAGAAATTAGGTTGAAACTGTCTACATCTGATTTTCTTGCTTGAAAAAAACTTGTCAATCCTTTGTGGTATCTCTGAATATTTCAAGTTACTATAATAAGAAAGGCAATTACCTTTCATTTCCAGTGCTAATTATATGCATTGTCTCCAAAAGGGCAGTAAAAAGACTATCAGCTCTTTGAGGAAAACATCCTTTACTTGATATAAGATCATGTTTGATGCGTACAAGATCCTACATTGAAAAAAATATATAAACAAATTGTTTTGAAATTGCTCCTCTTGAAAATCTTACATTATTTATTGTAGATTTTACATGAAATAGACACAGAAAAGATAGCATGAATGTAGATACACACTAATACACATAAAATTTATATAAAAAAAATTGTTTTTTGATCTTTGACATGGGCAATAGTTAAATCCTATAAAACTTTACAGGATTTTACTATTATCTATTTTATGTTGTTTTTAACTGGACCAGAAACTGTCTAATTTTATAAACAAAAATGAACCTTTTTAAAAACATATATAGCTACACTGAGGACACTTAAATGATTTCTTTCTGAATGATTAACTAGTTAACTGATGTCCTCTTTATTTTCTTATAGAGAGTAAAAATTATGATTTTTGACACCACAACTTCCTTGTACTTCTATTACACTATATTCCATTATATATTTTGTATGCTGCATCATCAGAATTGTTATTAGTACATTGTCAATATTCAAAGTTTCATTTTTTAAGATATCTTTGTTTTCAAAGTATAGTTTAAGTACTGCCATCTGGAAGAGGTTTGTAGTGTTAATACTTGTTATAATAAGCCTTTTTTGAATACAGATATTTCATTCTAAATAGAAAGTTTTCACTACTTTTACTCTGTACCACAAAGTAATAAGCAATATAAATTCAGAATTATTCTCTGCAAATAGGTTTTTTGGGAGTTATTTAACCGACATTTTATGGCTAATTGGTTTTGCCTTATGGCTTACAACATTAATAACTTTGTATCAAAATTTTCTTTTATATAGAGTAAGAACTGCAATCAAAAGGGAAGACATATAAATAGACATTATAACATACAAGGTGCATCCAGAAAGTAAGTTTCCCGATGTTTTCCCCTTTAAATTAAACATAATTAACAGTGTCAATTGCATGTGTGTAACAAATCTATGACATATTAATCATATGTCAGCTAGACAAGTCCCGATTCATGCCAGTAGCGGGGTAGTCCAAAATGGAAACTCTAATTCTTTCTCCCGCCACCTGCAAGGTTCGATCAGTGATCTTAAATGCATAAAGCATTGTTCCAATTTAAATTCGTCATCAGCTCTGTCAGGTCTATGAGCCAAAACTAACACCTGAACACAAAATTTGGCGCTTAGGAGCAGCACTGACATTTCAGCTACAGTATCACAGCGACGAGTTCCTCGACAAGGCAATGAGACTTGGATTTCGCACTTTACCCCGGAAACCAAGCAGCAGTCAATGCATTGGCATCATAGTGGATCTTCAGTCAGGACCAAATTCAAACAGACGCTGTCAGTATGTAAAGGAATGTGCACAATGTTCTGAGACAGGAAGGCTGATTCCATTCATAGGCGGCAGAGTTCTACGACAGGGGTTTACAAAAGTTGATCCCACAATACAACAAGTGTCTCAATTCTGGTGGTGGCTATGTTGAAAAATAGCTGAAACATTGCTGTACTTGTTGCCAATAAATATGTTCGTAGAAGTGTGAGTTCTTTTTTTCTTTTAAATAGGGAAACTTACTTTCTGGATGCACCTCTTATAACAATCCTAAATATAAAATATTAACCTTCTACAATCATTTTTGAGCTATGCAAGATACATATCTACCTACAAATGTCAAGAGTAAACTAGTCATAACTAGTTCAAAAATGGTCAAAATGGATATTCAACATTAAGTTTCCTTGCAGGCACATTCAAGCATAATATTGCAACTGGTGAAAATCCAATCATACATGGTAAAAACAGGTATTTTCATTGAAATCTAAATACTGAAATTATCTTGATTTTAATACCTTCTTTACTTTGTACAAAGAAGTATGAAATATTTCAATTACAACAAATTTTGGTTTTTAGATTTCAATAAAAATATCCATTTTGACTAGTTACAACATAACATATGTAAATATCCAGCATAACTCAAAGACAATTAGCCACAGAATACTGAAATTTTGTAGTCAGGACTGTTATAATAATTAGTCATATATCCATCTTTTTTACTATAATATGATCTCTAGGCAATGAAATATCTCAATATAACATATATAAACTCTGCCAATTATGGCAGATAGCAGTATTATTTTTATTTTATTGTTGAACTATGCAACAATACAAGAAATGTATTAATAAATTCATAATTTCTTTTTAAACAATTATTGAAACAATTATTTTAAAAATCTGTTTACCAGCCCATTTTTAAAAAACAAATATTTTACATGACATAATATTTGCAGAGAATAATTCTGAATTTTTAACTGTTCTATTACTTTTTTGTATTGAGTAAAAGAAGTATTGAAATAGCACAGTTCTGACTAATAAAGAAAAATCTCAACATAATGAATATTAATGCTGCTAATCATCTTGAGATAGCAATAGTTAAGCTCTATATAGACAACACCATTATCTTAAAATTAGGAACATTTGAGAGAATGTGCAAATGACAGTTCTGATTACTCATTAAATAATTTAAATAAAAATGTGTATACTTTAATAAAAAAAGTCATCTGGTGTTCATATTAGAATTTTTAATATTAAGCAGTACATCAAATTAGAGACCTTGAAATTTGTGCCTTAAGAGCAGGACAGAATCAGCTACCCAGATAACAAGACAAGAAATAAAATTTTATGTAAATTAGAAGTTTTTTATTAAACAAAATTCTCAATTGAGAAATTTTTATATCTTTGTAAGTCTTTAAATAAATTTATTAAAATATTAAACTAATAAGAAATAAAAAGTGAAAAAAAGAACTCAAAAAAGAAAGACTTTAAGCATACTTTAAATGGAACTTTAGTTTTCTTGGATAATTCTTCAAAATTTGAAGTCACAAACTCTGTAACAGTAGTGATTCCAATACTTTTACATTGACTAATGACATCAGCTGAAAGCTTGGGAGAGAGACCCTCTAACAAAACTGGCATCTAAAATATTTAAATATACAGATAAATATTATATATTACATATATGAGAAAATCAGATAAATAATTGCTTTTGTTTTTGAAAATAAGGATTTTCATTCAGACATTCCTTAGTGTTTACTTTAACTGAAAAGTATGATATACAAGAGATGGACAAAAATATTGAAACACCAAATAAAAATGTATTACTATGGCAAATATAGTTTAGGATGGTATTCAAACCAGATTGAAGCATTCTTGCAATTGATAAATAAAGGTACTATAGGATTTCCAATGGAATATTAAATCATATTTCCTGAAAACAGTGAAAAATTTGAGAACGATGGGGAGATGGATCATAACCATGTTCCCTTTGTCTCCAAAGTAGACAACAAAGGCCTGATATTATTCAGATCAGTTGATTGTGGTGTCCAGGATTGGTTTCGATCAGCCTAGAGGGCCTCACAGTTATATGGGCCCAGTTGGCGTTTGATTGTCCAGGATTGGTGCAACATATCATGCTCACAAAACCATTCTTGGATAATGAGAACTGTTTGAACAAGAGTTCTCTCATCTTGGAACACAGCACGATGAGAAAGCCTTGATTAAACAAAACATTCACTTCATCCTTGCCAGTAAGGAAACCTTGCAGAGTAATTGTAGGGTCTATGGAATACCATCGTATGACTACTCAAACCCGATCAAAGTTCCATCATATTTTACTCTTGAAAGCAAGTAGTCTGCATCCTAGGCTTGGAACAGCATTTGACAGATGTAGACATAGCCAGAAGTTAGAAAAAATGTGAAACAAGGCTCATCTGACCAAAGGACTGCCTTCTGTTGATTCAGATCTAGTCAGGTTTTATGGTTTTAACAGGCATTTGCATGACTGATGACTCTGTTTTGAAACTACAGTTTGCCCTGAAATTCATTGCTTATGGTTTGGTTGGTCTGAAGCACTAGGGTCTACTGTTTTGCTACACAAGGGTTATTGAGACTGGGGCCTGTTGCTTAAAGCCAATTACGTAAGACTACAGACATCCATGCCAATAGCGAGTTTTGAACCCACAAACTCTGGTACCAAAGAGCAGCACCCCTGTTTATGAAGCTTACTGCATCTTATTGATTTTGTTAACAAGGTTTGCGAGCACAACATTCAACTCAGCAGCGACTTCTACAATTGCTGTCTTCTAATTTTTTGTCACAATCCTTTTTCAATGACTATCTGTCCCATAATCACTCAGCAAACTCTTTAATCCATGTTGTGACCAACCTGGGGACAGTTTTTCACCTTTCTTGTAAGGTGTATATATCTCTGATATGGTGCCTCTCAAGACACCAACTACTTCAGCTAACTTAGTTATAGAAGTGCTTCCCATATAAACATGAACAATTTGTCTATGTTCCAATTCATTTAGCTCAGACATAATACATTCAACTACACAAAACATTGTTCTGGCAACTGCAACATAATGAGCAGATTGTACAAATATTAAAGGACAAATAAAACAGTGCAGCCTTTAGGCTTGGCTAGAATTAAAGCTTACATTCGAACATACATTTGGTAAGATGCTTCCTTATTTTTGTCTACCTTTGTATGTCTAATAATGTAGAAGTCAAGCTAGAGTACATTTTACTTCAAAGAATCTCAAGTAAGAGATTGCAAAATATGATTAAAAATCCAAGTCTAAATAATGATGCTGCTTTTTGGCACTGAACTAAGTTCAAATCCATTTAATATTGGTTTTAAATAGTATGCCTTAATTTACTTAAACCACTCTATAACAGAAGTGAGTGTAACACCTACACTAGATAAAATCATCGAAAATTGTACAATCTAAAGAATTCTTCTGAATAAATAAATTTCATCACATACATTTTTAAAAGAAATATTTTAGAAACCCAGAAAAGTTGCTGTTGAATGTCACAAACAAATACTCGTCTTGTAAACACTAGTTTATTTTAAGGCATATTTTTTGTATTTATTGACTGTAACAGCTTAGAACACCATCTCATACAACATTAGGTGCCCCTTCTTGAACCTAGAATTTTTTTCTATTGAATCACTCGACAATAACACTACCTATCGATGTGAACCTGAACAATTGTAATAAATTAGTAAAATGTACAAGAAAACCCCAATTCATTATTCTCTTTGTAGAAACCTATAATAATTAAAGAATAAGCCAAATATTTTTAAATATATATAAACATAGAGGAAATATCAGGTAAAAATGTTATATTTATGTTCAATTTCAGTTTTCATTCTGGTGGGGATGATAGAAGCTATGCACGAACTTAGAAAACTAAATCTGTAAACTGAGATGCTACAAATATTTTATAGGACATACTTAGTTTAACTTTCAGGTTTCTGAATATTAAAAAGACTGAAGAATACTAATGAGTTTTACTGACTTAACAAAACATTACAGGGATTACCTTTAATATAAAGAGTTTTTAGCTATTTCTTTCCTATTAAGCTATTCTTTTACATTTTCAAGAAAAAACTAAAGATTAGGAAGTAGAAACAATTATTAAATTGCTATAAAAAAATCTTAAATCTTATAGAAATAAAACACCCACCAGATATTTGTTTTGATGAATTTAATAAGGGCTGGAGTCAACTGGTTTGGTTTGGAGCGATACGGTCTACTTTTTGCAATATGAGGGCTAATGAGACCAGAACCTACTGTTTAAAGCCGATTCCGAACGGCTATGAACATCCTTGCCAATGTGGGATTCGAACCCACGAACTCGGTTCTGAAGGCCAGCACCCTAACCATTTGGCCATCATTCGGTGTTGGAGTCAACTGAGAAAAGGAATACTGTAGAAACCAGGTAAACACCTTTAAAAACTTCTTTGTGCGTTACACTATATTTTGATCCCAAGTATCACATGTCAAAAATGTGAATAACTTATAAATTAAAGTTAAGGGAAAATTTAGCTGTAATTGTTTATAAAAGTTAGAATTATACAAATACATCTTGTAAGAGCTTTGATATTAGAGCAATTGCTGTTCAAAGAATTTCTGTACATTTATGTCCTTCCTCCCCAATTGTATATGAATGGAGATAGCTTGTAACAAGGAAATTTAACAATGAAGGTAGCAAATTTCAAGCTTATAAGTCTTCATGTCAAAAATAATACAGGTAGAAGTAAAATAGTGGTTACTTTTTAATTACACAGCTCTATAAATGTTTCTAACAACTTGATTTGAAGAACATTATTCATAAAATAAACCATATGACTATAACACTTTAATAACTTTAAATATTTTATATATCACATTTTCAAATTATTATATAAAAATTGAAATGTCTCAGATCCTCATTACAATATTAAGCAGTTTATTTCCCCTTCACACAAATCCTATTCATTTATGTATCTTTAATAAAGAATCTGTCAGATTTTATTCTATTCTCCTGACAAAGGTTTGATCATGGTTTTATTTTCGTAAATACAAATATAGCTTGTTTATGTGCATGTACATACATATACTTATTGGGGAGAGGGGTAGAACCCTGCACTTTCAGATAATTTTGTGCTGTATAAACATTCATAACATTTCTTACACTGCAGAGTAATAGATGAGTAGGATGTAGCTTTGTGTAAAATAAGGATGCATAAAAATACTATATTTAATACTGTGGTACATGACTTTTTTTTTTTTTTTTTAATATATATCAGTTACATTATCCTATTTTAATACTTTCATAATGTTCATAATTCCGAAGAAAGTTTTCTGGCTATAGCATTCATACATATTATAATTATTAAGAATTATAATTGAAGTTGCATACCTAAGATTCGAGATGCTATCTCATAAATGAATAATTTGAAAACTTGGCTGTTAATTTGAAGTACTAGAATTAATTTCTCTTACTGCTAGTTCTAAAATAATCAAAACATCTGTATCTTTTGGAATTTAAACCCAGTATATATTAAAAAAATACCCTTACTTGTACAGCCAATATCAAATTCTTTTGGTGGTTGTGGGTTAGTAGCAGAATGAACAACTTTAATTAATGAATGCCTTTATGTTTACATTAATATGAAGCTGATAGAAAAAGATGACTAAAATAATACAGGTACTTTTCTCTTAACCTCTAAACTAATAACCATCAAAAGATTGCCCTAACTGCCATTATTTGCATTGCAATCATTTCTCTTCATATAAAACAAGGATTTTTAACAATGGATTACTTTATGTTTAAATCTATAATTATGATGAAAATGAGATCTATTTAAAAATGAGAAACAGGAAAAGGAGAAGGGTATTTTATATACTAATGCAACTTGTGCAAAGTTCTATGACAATGTTCAAGACAGTATGCACTAATACATTTTTACCTGTTATAGCAAAAAAGTTTTGTAAGGAATATGGCTGAATAACTAGTATTGAACTAACTTAGATTGAGCAAATTGTGAATATATTATTCAAAGCAATAAAAAAAAATGCCACCATTTTTGGTAAGGTTATAATAAAATAAGGATTAATTTTAATCTATAAAACAAATTAGTAAACAATTTTATAGACATGAAGATATTGTAAACACACACAGAAAAAAAAATTGAACAGCTATATTGCAGCATACACTGGCACATTGTGATATGTATTCATTACACAAGGATGGTACTATGAGTTCTCACCAAAAAAATGGGAAAAAATATCCTATTGAAGCTATTTTCATGTGGAACCAGGTTGGACAACAGCTGAATACTACCTTTCAGTAACAGTTAATGTCCAGTATAAATGTTTATAGCTATACAGAACAACCTTTAAGCAGTATGTTACAGATTTAACTAGCCTTTGCTTAAAAGGCTAGTTAAATCTGTAATTATGATATGTAAAATTTAGAATGCTCAAACAAAACCTATGTGGAATCAATTTCATCTATGATGTTGCAAATATAGGGAAAAAATTTTTGCTGTTTGTATCTGTCTAAAGAAAAAGCTGAAACACTAGAAAATCAAGCTAATAAAATATTTTGTTAAATAACTACTCATGAATATATTAGTTAATTTAAAACATCACAGTTACAACAGTTCACATTACTGATTTTAGTATTTCAAACAATTTTCAAAATCTTATAAAGTAATGATTTAATTTAGTTTTCAACTTTCCAATACTTCACATTTTGTAATCTTTCCTATTAATAAAAGGTGTCCATGTATTTCAGAAAAAAAAAAAAAAAATGCTATTTGATATAGGTGTACAAGTTTTTCATTTTTTTAGTATTGTATTTGAATACCCTGTATTGAAAGTTAAAAATGTAAGACACTTAAGATAAATCGAAGTAAGGTGGACTGTCATCCTCTGTGAAAGATATCTACTGGATACTTCACTAATGAAGGGTTAACATTTACTTAATTATGATCCCTGATGGTAAACTAAAAATGAAAAAAGGATAAATTAAGAGTTAAGATGTTAAAGAAGAGAATTTCATTTATTTTCAAGCATGTATACAATAACTTTCTTTGAAAACAATAGAACATAGTTTTAATAAAAGATTTGTAGAGAAATTGCTACAACAGAAAGATCATTGCATTATGAAGAATTTTTCATGAAAAGTTTTAAGAATATATTTAAATTTTATGCACTTTATATAATTGACTAAAAAATTTTAGAAAATTTTTTTGGTTTATTAGTTTTATTTTGCTCTAGAACAATAAGCATGGAAATAATTACACTTGGTACCATTTAAACTAGTAGTTTGAAACATATATTGCATACAGATCTACAGTGTTACATCTAACAAAATCTTTAGACTAACTATCGAACTGAGTTCCTATCCCTTTTATGATGTTTACATTTTAAGTATCATCAAGATAAAAAAATCACAATATTAAAAAAATAACAAAAAAAAGAACAACTTTCTTTATTGACGTTAGGATGAATAAACTAAACAATTTTTAAGCAATAAAATAAAAGTTGAACAATGTCTAGTTGAAAAATTAAAAAAAAAATTTTTTTTAAAGATAATTATCAGACATTTTAAGTCGTTATAAATAATAAAACATCCTTCCTTCCCTTAATCATAGAGAACCTGATATCTACATAGCTGAGTACTACACTTGTAAATAGAAGTGCTTCAGTAAAATTTATTTAGATATCTTAAGAATCAGTATACTTTTAGTTTTAATTTATATTCAATTACAGGCAGTCTTACATAAATACCAAGTGATCCATTTATAAAATTACAATTCATAATACATCTGTTCACATAAAACAGAAAAATTCCAAGAAATGTAGCCATGTACAAAAGACAATTTTTATAATGAAAAAGCACTAAATTATACGTAGCATAAAAATATATAACACCTTACAGGATACCAGTATTAAATATCCCTTGAGAGTAAAAAATTATAGAGAAAAACACTGTCAAATCTCTTTAAAATGGAATTTATATATACATTTTAGTTGAAAGTATTTTCATAAAATACAAAATATTTTCCAGCTATTTTCATCTAAATTTTAATTTATTTCCAACAAGGCAGTTTAAAATTTAAGTTTTTTTAAAACTCAATATTTCAAACAATACATTTTTTCCTATAAATAATGAACACAGAGGTTTGTAACTTTTAAACTATAAATACAACCTATTCAAAATTTATTTTTAAATCCCTTAAACTGAATGTAAATTATGAATGATATTTAGAATATTGGTAGTTAAAACTAGGTATAAAAATTTTATTACTATTACAAAAATTATGAAATTGAAGGATTCATGTGCATTAGTAATATATAAAGTTACCTAGATGTAAAAAATCAAAGTATGCATATTAAAATGATCAGTATGGTTAATATGATAGCACGGTAGTGAAGTATACAGTATTGTAGTAATGAATATACAAACAAGTAACCTACTATTTACAAATATGACTCAGTCATTCCAGTAATGTTATTCTGTTTTAAAAAATGTTATGAAATCATTTCTAATATTTGTTCTAAAAGAAATATCACAATATCCATTCAACTAAAAAATTTTTGCTAAACACATTACAAACAGCTTGAAGTAAAATGATTTGATTCATTAATTAACCATTTTCTACCTATAACACATTTAACAAAAATAAAACTATGGGTACCATGCTGCCTACTTACATATTTAAACATTATATAGCAGACCTATGTTACATGCTTTATAAATATTGAAATAAGCATGGTGTTTATACAATCACTACATTTGTGGAATGGTTTGGGAAATTATACAAATTCAACTGCAATGCTAAGAACAGCAGCAAACTGCATTATCTAGATAAAAAAAAAACATACAGTGCATAATTCATATTTTAAAAACTTTAGCCTTACACCTTTAAAAAAATTATCACAAAATTGTACTTCCATTTTACTATGTATACTCACTTTCAAATTTACTCCAAATGAGAAGCAACATATACTTGATTACGGTAGTTTCGCAACAATTACAAGACTTTGTTCAGACATTTAAAACACTACAAACATTAAAATGTTATATTACACCCAGTTAACTGCATTCAAAAATTTGTCCAAGTTATACTGAAATAATTCCTTGGTAGTTAATTATCACGCTCTATTTGTAGAGTCTACTAATATAGCTATTTCAATAACTCTCAACCCACGTTCAATAGGATCAGTTATTAGCAACCCTCGAGGAAGCCACACTGTTTCATTCTGGTCATCCAAATATGCAGATATTCTTTTCAAACACTTCTGATAATGAGTTTCTATGCACAGATATATGATATATGATGTCAGGCAAGCAAGACAACCTTCACAAAATGTAGTAGTGCTAGTTTTTTCAGCTTCAGCGTAAATTCTGTTAAGTGTGTTGATCGTTTGTTCAAATAGGTGTCGGTCAATAAGTCCTTCTAGCTCGGGAGGAAATTTCGTCTGGAACTTAACATTTGTACCTTCTGAATAATCTCGCTGGATAAAAACCTTTTGCACTTTTTCTCTGTGATTATTGTCGTTTCTATTTACAGACGCAGCCATTTAACTAATATTTGATGCTGCCACATTAATGAAAGATGGGACACGGAGCTAAAGACCAGAAGACATATGCAACGAAAGTAAAAACGTTGATCTGCGCATGATTTTTGACCATTGTTGTCTTCTTCTTTACTATGAAACTGACAATCTGTATAAAAACTGGTAAATAAACGGATCTTTAAATAATTTTAGTTTTCCGAATAAAATGTTCATTTCAATAACTTAAAAGAAATACGCAATTTAACAAATAGTATTTCTTTTTTTTTATACTAATCAATTTCTCTAGTCAATACTTCTCAACTCTATAGATTCTGTTATTGCTTTATTTTTGTTGTTATTTTTTCGTTTATCTCTGGCACGCGGCAGATTTTGTTTATGTTGCATAAGTACGTGAACAGGTGGACGAAGAGGTTTCTTTGCAATGAGCAGTAAATCAGAAAAACATATTTCATATGTCAAAGAAACTTACGGGGTTATAAGACGTAATTTATATACATTATTTAAAAACAGCGATAAAATAAGTGTAAATAGTGAACATGGAAGTCATAAACAGTGGCAGTCCCTTAATAGTTTTTTAATGGTAATTAGCTGTTTTTGCCTTATCTACCTTAAAATAAGTTTTTTTTAGGTAGGGAAGACATTATATAATTGTCTGTAGATGGTAAAAAGGAAAATGTGTGATGTTGTGGAATACATTAATTTTTTTTATTAGACTAAAATACACCGGTAATTAAATTGGTTTTAAAATTAAATTTCCCTTATGAAATAAATTGTATAACAGTTAGTACTAGCAATTGTTCAATATTTTTGTTATTAGTACAAAAATTCTATTGGTTGAACACCATGAGTTATCAAAAACTTCAAATGCCCATCTTATCCTATATTTATATATAAATAATTTGCAGTCCTGCTTTTCCATGTTTAGGTTCATTTTGAAAATAAAAACAGGCTGAATTGGCAGTGTGCTGCTCTATAATACTAAAAGGCTAGAATCTTACAGCTGCCATGTTTCAGAATCGGCTTTAAGCAGTAGGTTCTGGTCTATTTAGTTCTTGGGGTGCAAAAATTGACCATGACCTTTCAAAACAAACCAAAAATAGGAAGACTTTAAAGAAATTTAATATTGCATTTATTAGTACGTTAAGGAGTACACTGTCAGATATGATAGACATTTCAAAATAACTTTTGAATAGAAATTACACATGAAAAATATATGTATATATAAATTGTATTATATTAACACAGAACAAATTAAGCAGTTATAAAGAGTATGTTATGCTACATTAGCATTAATTTGTATGAGTACTATGAAGTATGGAAAAAACCTTTAATTGCCCTTGTTTAGCAGAAAAGTAGACTGTAGCCCTCCAAACTGAAACCTTTTATTAACACCAAATTTTTTTTTTAATAATATACCAAATTAAATGCTACAGTAATTGCTTGTTGTTGAGTTGCTCCTTTAACCAAGATAACCAAAATCATTTGCCCATAAAATATCTTTCATTATTATAATCTGATTTAGTGTTCGTTATTATGTAATTCTACATTGAGATAATATTGTTATAACAATTAGCCTGAAAGTCTATCTACATCTTGCTTGGTGAGTTTTGGACATTTTTATTAAACCAGCAATTACTGATACAAAATCTAAATTATTTCTGTTTAGAACAGAATATGTAGTATTAATTTTTTTGTTAGCAATCTCTGATGGCATAAATCATTGACTATCTCCCAGACTTCTGGTGGCCACTCCAAATTATCTGAAAATTAAAAGAAACAAGCCTAAATTAGGTTTGCTCTGGCTAGACACATCAAAGGTAAAACAATTAATAACCAAGTTCTTTAACACTTTTTATTGATGTCAAACTTAAAAAATAGAGCAACTGCATATGTTCACAATCTAAGTTGGTTTGCAGAAAAATGATAGAAACTTGACCCCCTCTAGACTGACAGATGCATGTTCTTGGGCAAAAAATAGTTAATTTAGCATTCCTGTGGTTTGTTAGTGGCTCAGTTGGTTACTCAAAATTGCAAAATCAGTAGTGAGAATCCGGGCCTGACTAAGATACTTTTGTGCCCAGGGCACAATCCAATTTTTGTGCCCTCTACCCCCAATGCAAATTTGTAGCTACAAGTTATCATCATTACAGTCATATAAAAATTATTTCATTGAATTATCAAACAGATTTAAGAAATTAGCATTAAAGTAATATTCAAAATCAAAAACACCAAATTTTCATTTTATGCAATCATTATTATTTCTGTTTAGCCAAAATTAAGGACTTTTAAGGATCTAGAGTGACCCACTTTTTTATTTTCTACCTTATTTTCTACAAGCTCTGTGGTGCAGAAAATAAATATTAATAATAGAATTAAAAACAATTTAAATTGATGAGATGATTTAATGGTTTATAATGGTATGTTGCTAATAATCTGTCTTATAAATATGCAATAACTCATAGGATAAAAAGAGCACCAGGTTCATTGAGGGAATTAATTATCAGGTAAATAACAGTAAAATTAAAGTAAATAGGAAACAATATAGTTCATGACAAACACAATTATCTCATACAATAATTTATTAAAACTTAACGAAAGGGGAATTAAAATTGCGTGTGGATTAAAAATTATACTGAAGAAGTTCAAATGAATAAGATATCATGAGGGAAATGAAATTACTACAATGACATTGACATAAAATTCAACTGTTATGCACAAAATAATGTCAAAGATATTGATTGAAATTTATCAGGACTAAATGTTTAGCAGGTAAAATTTAAGCACAGAAATTGATATCAACTACTGCACATTATAAAATGATAAACAAAGGTAAAAAATTATAAATTTCTCCAGGAGATGAATACAAGATGATATGCTTGCAAAAAGCCTTAAATAAATTAGTAGTAATATACAGTTGGCATAAGAAAAAAATGTCATCAAGTAAGCAGTAATGTATAACAATTAGTGCATTAGTAAATTAGTACAATTAGCAAATTTTCATGCCCCCTAAAATTTTCATGCCCAGGGCACGTGGCCCAAGTGCCCATGCGAAAATCAGGATGTGGTGAGGATCTAAATTGTCCAATGCAAATCTCAGACCCTGCAAGAATAGAAATGGACAAAGGAGTAAAACTTGCAACAATCTTACTGATGGGAAAAGGGAAGAGATTCTGCTCTTGAATTGAGGTTCTTTTCTTCATACTAAAATAGAATTAAAATTGGGAAAAATAATTTAAATATGCTTAGGTTGTTTTTTTAATATATATTATATATATGTATAAATTATTTTAAAAATCTAATTTGATAATTGAGTTTTTATTTTCTGAAAACTAGATTATTTATCAACTCTTCAGTGTGTGCCCTAAATAAAACTTTTAATGCCATATAAATAAAGTAGTATAAAAATTTTAATGGGTTATTTAGTATTTTTATATAATTTATAATGTTTATACAAATACTTACTGCAGTGTATTTCTCTTATTCTTAATTCATTCATTTTAAAGTGTTTTCTTATATAATCTTTTTAGTCTGTCTTTCTACCCCATGGTTATCCTGATAGTGTGAGCAAAGACTATCTTCAGTATCAAATATGGGATAGCATACAGGTAAATGAGATACAACAACTTTAACCATTTATAAATGTTTAGTTTCTAAATGGTGTCAAGGCTGGTTCTAGGTGGTAAGCAAGGCAGGCTACTAATATAAACTGACTGAATGGAGCATAAAAAAAAATGAAATTAATAAATAAATCTTACTGAAATATATCTTGATTATTCAAATTTAGAAAATAAATTAGTAATGAAATCAAATCAATAGCAGACACTAGTTTTAGTTTGTAAAATTCATTGTTGTTGCCCCATTCAAAATGTAAATTTCGTATTTCAGTAAAGTAATTTCCATAAATCTTTATTAGTATTACTATTTTAATTAAATTATATGTTCTTTTTTCTGATTAGCAGTACTTCTCTTTCTCCTCTTTTTTTTTAAAATTTAAATATTAAAAGAGGGTGAAGACAGCATTTAGGGTTTGTCTATTATGGTAAACATGCTAGGGCCAGTCTTTATGCTGTTTTGTTCTAGAAAAAAATACATATGTTCAGAAAATCTTGGAAAATGTTAAAATTACTTTATACTTTTCACTTTCTTGTATACATAGAAAAATATTATAAATGTAAAAATATGGGACCCTAAGATTTTTTTTAGATTTTCCTTAAGTTCTCTAAAGTTATTTTTTGAATTATGTTTGTATATGTCTGCTAATCTATGCATGTTCTAACCATAATCCAAAGCTTGCAATTTATAGACATGTAAATAGGGGGTAGGGGTATCCAGGCTTGCAATTCCATCACTTTTCTCACCTTTAGTCATTTTTTTTACAATTGATCACTTTTAGTCATTTTAAGAAAACAGTAATTTTTTTCATGGTGTATCACAGGGTCCGACAATGTACTGAACCATATTTTGCTAGCACAAGCACTACAATCACTCGACACGACCGAATAGAAACCTGTATTATTTTGCATGTGTGGTTCTCGTAGGTTGGCAGATGACCTGGGGTAAGTACATTATTGAATCATTGGTTGGACAGCTACTGGAGGAAAAACTTGGTGAACGCAATGACGTCTTACAAGTACATCACTCCTTGGCTGTTCAGACCCACCTCTACCATCACCCTGTACCATCACCCTGTGGAGCTATTTCGGACCCTGTCTGGAGTTTCGGTTCATCTAGTTTCCAGTTCTTTCTGTTGTTGAAAAAAGAAAATCTGAATGAATAACAAAATATTTTAATAAAAGACCAAAAATGTGATGCTCTAATCTTATTTTTCTTATTAAAATGTAATTAGTCATATAGTTTCCAGAATTTAGTGATTTTAAAAATTCGTAAAGTTCTTGAAATGTACATTTAATACATTCAAGTAACTTATGTCAAAGCACACATTTCGCTTTTTCTTTTACTTCACAATTTTTGTTTAGACACTCTAATCTAGCTATGTACATATTTCAAGACATCATTAATATATGCAGAAAATTGTGATTATAAAATTAATGTATTGTATGTATCCAAATCTAATTTATAGATTTTCTTGAATAAAAAGCAATGTTTAGTTGTGTTAAACAAAATTTTTAACCTTTATTTATTTGACACTAAAATCATGTCTTGCATGAATCATTTGATTTTGAGTTAAAATAAATAGAAAAATCTTAATAATAGCATCTGTAATCAAGAAAAGAAAAAAATCGCTTTTCTTTCAATGTTTAGTAACTTATTCTGTATTATTTGTCACTTTTCTCACCTTTCTGAAAGTATCTCGGCAGTTGCAAGCCTGGGTATCTGTTCTCTGTTCTGTTATTGGAAAATCTCTGATTTTGGAATTCTTTTCCTTGACCACATTTGAACAAGATAATTCAAAGACCCAAGTTATATTGATGAAATTGAGAATATATTATTATTCTAAAATTGTAGAATATTTTTATTACATTCCCCATTTTTTACTGAGAAAAATGTCTTTCATCTAACCGTGTAACTCAGTAGTTATAAGAGTAACAATACAAATTTATGCTTCAACAAACTATATCATTAGAAAACAAATCTATATTGCTTGCTCACTTTACATTATTTTACTTGTAGATTATGCTGAAAATGTATGACTATCTGGAATTATCTAGATAAACTATCTAGAATTATAATTGCAATAGTTTGATTTTCAAAACTAAATAATTGTGTGAAGATTTGAGTAATTCTACATGTTGTATATCTCAATGAGTCTACCACTTAATTGCTGATTTTATGACGGCTTTTCTTGATTAGAAAAGCAATATTATATAAATTTGCATTGAACATTAAATTTAACATTAGACTATACTAGAGAAATGGGTAAAAAGCAATATGGATAAACTATCTAGAATTATAATTGCAATAGTTTGATTTTTTAAAACTAAATAATTGTGTGAAGATTTGAGTAATTCTACATGCTGTAAATATCAATGAGTCTAACACTTAATTGCTGATTTTATGATGGCTTTTCTTGATTAGAAAAGCAATATTATATAAATTTACATTGAACATTAAATTTAACATTAGATTATAATAGAGAAATGGATAAAAAAATTGAAGAATTAATTAAATTTTAACATTGTATCTTTAAATTTTAACATTTTATTAAAATTTTTCTGTTTTGGAAAGCTAGGTATGATTTAGGTTTTTATTCAGTTAGTAAACTATGTATTTGTGTTGTACTGTACTGTTAAGTTACTACAAATGGACTGTGGGATAAGTTGGTTATTTTTTGCTATTGTTCTGAAAGTTGTAACTGTTAAACAGTTTTCATGTGTTCTAAAATATTGTTTTTCTCCAGGAACTTGCAATGATAGTTGTCAGTTCCAGTGTTTTACCATATTTTATATCTAAATACATCATGAGTACATACAGGATCACATACCTCACGTAACAAAATAGTAGATCATAGTGCTCCAAACCAACCTAGCATTTTTAATATTCTGTTTCTGTTTTTTCTTAAATTTATTATCTTTAAGATTTTTCCTATCATCAAACTGTTTACATTTATTATTAACTTTGATTCTGAAAAAGTTTTGTCAAAATAATTTGTGTACATGCACAGTGAAAGCAATGGTGTACATGAAAAAGTAGAGGTAGCAGAATGTTCATTGTTTGTGGTCAGGCAATCCCTTTGCATAAATCAAGTATCGGTTACAGAATTTACAAAAGATAGGAAGTATTATTTTAAATATAAGTGAGATTTCATAAAATAGTAAGTACTTCATATTAGTGTTGTGAATAGTTAATTTAGTCATAGTCATACATTTTACTGAACTTCTATATTCATTTTTGGCATTTATCAATTTCTACTTCCAACCCTTGAAAAACAATAAATCATGATTGTAATGCATTTGTATGTACATGTATGTATGTACACACATACACACATAAAATTATAAACATTTTGCAGAAAAATAAATATTCTTTCATTGCTTAAGTTCTTTTATTACTCTTTTCTGATAGTTGATTAGATAGAACTGTAGTGTTGAAGCCAAGTATTTTCAGCTACTTAAAAAATATACTTTAGAAAGTCTATTCTTATCTAGCAGCTTTGAAATCTGAAAACTTTTTTAAAATTTCATCTACCTAGCTTATTTTGTGGATACAGTGCCTTGCAATCTAATAAATAAAAAAAATTGCCCCAGTGGCAGGAGAGTTGCAAAATATCCAAAGAAAGGATGTTCTGTAAATAACAAGAAAAAAAGAGGATCTCTAGTCATTGAAGCAGAGGTGCATAATACACATTAAAGAGAGTCAGCGGGACTAAATCTAAAAGGTTGGCTTGTAAATTATAATATGGTGTTTTAAATCTAAAACAAACTATACTAATAATTCTTTGCAGAAAGATATTGATTTGTTCTCTCAATAAAGGCAATTTTTTTCCAGTGATGACATTCTTGTAATGACGAAGTGTGGCCTTATGCATGTGCTCTTTAATAGTCTGTGTAATAGCACCCTGTTCTGGGGCGCTACACTTGCGTGCAACCTGCCAGCCTACTTTACTGGGGCAGGTAGGTTTGTAGCCATGTCGCTGGGATGCATAACCCAAAAATAAGGCACAAAAGGCTTAGACAGACAACACACATTTTATTGACAAAAGAAAAATTGACGAAAAATTAAAGAAAATCAAAATGACATATTTCTGAGTCTCAGAGCCTATTCTATCCAGATTTTATGGCTGAGTTCCAGATTCTATCCAGACTACAATTCTCTTGTTACCAAACAGAGATATCTCTCCTCGTCACCGGCTTTATCATGACTCCCCAAGTTGAACTCCAACTGCCCTCTTGCAGATCTTTTCTCCTTTTCTCAGGGGGAGGGGGGGTCTGGCAACTTGAGCCGTTCCAAAAAGAGCACATCCTCCTTTTCCGACGCCCTGCAAAAACAAACAAGTGCCCCCCCAAAAACCTTATCAGCCTCTCTTTGACAGCTGGCTTCTTATTTCCCCTAAGGAACGCTGGGTGGAAGGAGTCAATGGGACTATTTTGTAGATATCATGAAGGCACACATGAGTTGTGGGTGCAAATTCCTTACAGTCTGTTTAGTGTTTTATGAGTGAAACAAATCAGTCAGGTTCGTCAAAACCATAATCTCTTTACTTAGTGTATCTACCTCCTCATTACCAGGAATATCACAATTGCTAGGATTCTAAAGTATAAAAGTGTTGACTACCTCACTCTCAACCAATCAGCTAACTTTCCTTTGCTATCATTTTATCATTAGTATTTGCTATTTTAGTTTTTAATTAATATATTATGTCTTTTTATAGGCATTTGCAAGTAGCATCACAGGAAGTATATGTACTCATGCTGTATTAATAGGAGCTGGAGTTGGCGATAAAAATGCTTCTGCATTAGCTGCTACTATAACATGGTTAATTAAAGGTAAAAGTAACATTTTATAAGCATGCATGCTGCTGATATTATTTAAGGTAGGATTCTTAATATAAAGTACTTTATTAACCAAAATTTTCTAAAAGTTCAGCAATTTTGCTATTTTATCCACATTTTTTATTTTATAGATGGTTCATCAATGGTTGGGAGGATAACTTTTGCTTGGCTTAAAGGGTATAGTTATATTATTATTTTATTAAAAATATTTATGGATCAATTTGATCATTTATAATTTTATTAAATATATATCAGAACAAAGAAATCAGGATATGTGAAAACCAAATATTTAAAATTAAGTAATATTTTTAGATTTTGGTAAAGCAACACTTTTATCAGATATTTTCTTCTTAGCACACCCAGGTACATTTATATAGCTGATTTTAACCAAAAATTTAAAAGAAAATATTTTACTGGTTTAATATTTTACTGGATTATGCTTTTAGCCAAGGTTGGAAAAAATCATGATTTAAAAAAAAAAAATAAAAAAAATCAGATTTATTTAATTTGATTATAATTAATTTGATATAAATCAGATTTCTTTGATTTTTTTCTGAATACTAATTTTAATTGTTGTTTTTATATTTTTTGCAATATACATAGAATAGTTTGTTATAAGAAGTAACATCTTATCTATCTAGTACATTCTACACACTGATTACCTAAAATTAAATATATAAATTTTAATCTAAATACATTCCATTATTTTGTAATTGGATAGTGCAAACTAAATAAGATGTAAATTTAAAGAACAAATTAAATATCCTTTTAATGCAAACTATTTATTTAAAAAAACAAATCACAATTATTTCCATATTTTTAATCACCGAATTATGGATTTAATTGTTTCAATAAAATCACTAGCTTTGATGCTTTATCCACTCCTAATTGGTTAAGAAGGCTAGAATGAACAATACCAAAAGAAGAAAACTGTCTTTCCATTCCAGCAGAGGAAGCCATGGCTGTTGTTATTTGGTGGACAAACTGAATTTCAAGTTCTGTAATACTCTCTTTACCTCCCATTTCATAAAATGAATTCCACCAGTCATAATCATTGTACTACCCCTACTATGTACTTTCTGATAACAACCCCTAAATTCTTGGAAGACACATGCTATCTATTTACACTTATTTACTTATTGGTATTACTGTGCTGACTGATTCCCAATTCTCCTGTCTTTGGACTATAGGTTTTTAAAGAAGTGAAAAAAAAATGATTTACATCAATGATTTTTTCAAAAAAAATCAGCTGATTTAAATCTTGCCAACCCTGCTTTTAGCTATTCAAAACTGTTTATATTTTGTCTGTATGTTCATTCAGACCATAGTTACGACTTTTTTATATTAGCTGACAATATGATCGTAGGTTTTAAATAAACCTTTAAATGTACTTTGTGAAGAATAAAATATGGTTAACCAATTACAGCTGAAATGATAACTTTAAAAGTTATGGGTGTATATTCATGAAATTTTTAATATATATTATATGTGATGCTGGGAATGCTGTGCACTATGTGTTTATATATTTGAGTTTTTTGAAATGTTACAATTCTTGTTATATATTCATGTAACAAAAATATTTTAAAAGTCAATGAAATGATTATTCAGATAAGTATATATATTTGGAATTTGTTATTTTATGTCTTAAATTGTAGTTTATTATATTCTTGATAATCAAAAATGTTTATTTTATCAAGAAAAGAATAATGAAATATTAGAATATTTTTGTGAGATCAAGAGTTATGAATATTAAGTATTGTACTTTTTCCTTTAAAAATTTAAAAAATAAAAATAAATTATAATGAAATACACAATATATCAACAAAGATGTGATACATTTGTTCACTAAAAATTGTTATTATTGAATTATATTTGGCTTGTTTATAAAACAAATGTCAATCACAGTTGGATACCTTAAATAATAATTAAACCTTAATCTTCTGCATACGGCTCAGTTTTTATGCTTTCTGATCCTGAAATACATGGTGATTTTTTTATTATTTTCTTTATCTACATATGTTACAATTCGCATCTTCATCAGTTGTTTTAAAATAACACAAGAATTTTAATAGCTTTTACATTTTCAAAAAATATATAATACAGCTCCCAGTTTATAAATTAAAAAATTCATGCCATATTTTTATTTTTAGATTAATATAATTTTTAAACATTTTGTCTTGAAACATGTTACAGATATTTTGCAATAAAACAGAAAGGAAAGTAGAAAATAAGCATCAAGTGATGTCTTTTTTAACGGGTTAAGTATTAAAACAAGGGGGAAAAAAATTCTTCGCGATTTTCATGTGACACGTAATTGATGAAATGGATACCCCACTCAAATCCCAGGAGTCATACTCGGAGGGTTAACTTCCTGCGTACAGTCTCAACATTATTTTTTAGAACCCATGATTTATTTTTATTATATTGTTTATATAGAGAGATGAAATAGAAAATTGCAGCCTTGCATAGTTGTCTCTTCCCAGGATCTGCTTTACTGGTTATATTGTCCAGGCAAAAAGACACATTGCCACCCCTTAAACATATGTACATTAATTTTTTTTTTATTCTAAATAAAAGTAAAATCATTTTAAATTATAATAGACGTATATATTTAGAAAGAAACATGTAGTATAACATAAAATTGATAGTCAAATAGTGCAAAACAGTAAAAATTAAGAAATAGCTGTACAAACTACAAACTGTTAATACCAACATTTAAACTAATAAAATTAATGATTGTAAATAGATATGAACATTATAAATTTGAACTGTACATTTTGAGTGAAAGAAAAAAATGATTTGGATGAATTTCTGTTAATTGAGTATCAGTATTTTACTCATATTTACACCCAAAATACTGCCCTTGAGTTTCACCCCCCTGGATAAATGTTCTGGTTGTCTTCCTTAGAGCAGACTTCGCCCTTCCAAAATTCCAAATTGGTTTAGGTTATCAGCAGCCCCGTGAACATGATTTGGAGTGATAATTACAGCTTTCACTGAACATAGTTCTCTCAGAGACTGGATTTGGACCCTCATGTTAGGAATTCATTATTTGGTGTTTTGTCTGCTGTGTTATAGAACCTGATTTTTAGGATAATGTTTTAAAATAATCTTAGGATCCTTTAACAAGTGTTGTAGAATCAGCTAGTGCCTCAGCTACCAAATCAGTTAATGCAAAATCAACAGTCAGCTACCAAAATCAGTTAGTGCATAAGCTACCAAACACTTCTACAATCAAAGGGAACTTTACAAAGATCTCTTTTTTGTAAATAACTCTTATAACTTTTAATTTTTTAAACTGTTTTTAAAATGATAGCTGAATGAGTAGTGCTCTGTCTTCAGTACTGTAGTTAATGAGTTTGAATTTCACTGTTGGCTTGGATGTTCATAGCCACTTTGAACCGGCTCTAAGCAATAGGTATTAGTCTCATTAGCCATTGTATTGCAAAACTGTTGACTGTAGTACTTCAAACCATTGTTTGTACTAAAAGGAGGCTGAATTGGGTTAGGTGGTGATCTTTGGTATGAGGGTTTGTGGATTCAAATATCACTGCTGGCATGGATGTTTGAGCCATACATAATGAGCTATATACATCCTAGTCTCATTAGCCAACATGTAGCAATAAGTAGATTACAGTGTTCCAAACCAAACTTCTAGTGTTTCAACTCATGACACTGCTAAAGAAAAATGTAAAACTGACACATGAAAAAATAAGTTAGAAATTAAAAAACATTAATAATTGTTTGTAATATTGTTTTAAAGCTTTTTAATTTTACCAATGAGGTAGAATATTTTGGTTAAAGAATTAAGTTTTGTGAAATAAATTTAATAGCAAAATATTTAAATATAAAAGTTTGAAAATAAGATACAAAGAATTGTTGTCTATGCAGATTTAATATTGTATATAAACAGATATTAGGTTTTACATGCATTGAAATGGTTTTATAACTTTTTAATTACAGTGTAAATAGTGATATGCACTTTCACAGTATGTGAATGTTCCTATAAAGTTTATAAATTTTAAAATTTTAATTTTTTTTTCACTCATAATAAAAAGGTGGCATAAAATGTATAAACTCTTTGTTTTCTTAAATTAATAATTAAACTCAAAATCTTAGTTACTTTTAATCAACTAAATAATCTAAATTCTTCATAGTTATAAAAGTTTGCATTTATATGAGGAACAAAATTATTCTTATATTAGCTTTTATCAATTTATACATCCTAGTTACATTTTAGTTTTTAAAATCACTAAATTAGCAAAAGAAAAAAATGTTACAATTATTAATGAATTAAAAAACTAAACTCCCCAGTGCTACCGTCCACTTGAGGCCATGGCATACATTGCTAACCTTCATTTTTGAGACTGATGGCCCTGGGATGCAAAGCATATGTCCCAGATAGTTGATTAACCTTATGCAGAACTTCCAGTGTTTAGCTCCCAAGCTTGCTTGGTCCTCTGTTTGTCTACCCACTGAAGGGATAAAAGGCCTCAGACTGGGGAAGGAATCAACCTTGCCTGGTCCAAAGATCAAACTCTGGACCTGTCTGTGTCTTGGGATTGTGATGTGCTGCCCCAATGCTCCTAGGCCTCAATTGATGAGTTGGTTACCTTAAATTTCTTAATTTTTGTTTTTACACGTTAAAAATTTAGTCAGCACATGTTAAACATTTTAAGGATTTGTGTTTCACTGATTTATAATTTTTTTTTTTACTATTTTACAGGACTCAGTTAGATCGAGATTGCAAAAAATGGAGGTAAAAAATATTTTTTTTACTTGCAGAATAATTTTTTTTTAGTAGCTCAGTCATAAAAGAAATATTAACTAAGCTTTTTAATGTGTTTTTGACTTGATTCTATTTTTACACAATTTTCTTATTTATTAGGTTATTTGCTGATATTATGAATGACTTAGCCATGTTTTTGGATTTGTTATCAGCTTACTTCCAAAACTACTTCACACTAATTATTTGTTTATCTGGACTTCTTAAAGTAATATTTTACTTCTGTATTTTATATATGCATTCCACTTTATATTGTATATATATATATATATATATATATATATATATATATATATATATATGTATATATATATATACATATATATACATATATATTTACATATTTTAATCTTGCTGATATGTGAACTCTTTGTGTTTTAATTAATTTAATTTCAAAAATTTCATGAGAGGTGTCTTTAAAGATTAATATTAAATTTTGAGCCTATACTTTGAATGAAACCATTCTTCTTATCTTTTTTAACCTTTGATACTAAAAAATCAGAACACAAACTTCTGAAGGAAGTGTTAAATGTTTTAGTTTATAAACTAGTTATAATCCAGTAGATTAAGGTATTACTTTTCAGTATGGGATATGGTTTTATTAAAATATTTTTCCTTGACAAAATTGATTAAACAGTCTTTATAAAGCTTTTCTGGTTTTCATCAAAAGTACCATAAATATATTTGTAATCCTTACAAGACCTCCAGGGTACAAGATTCTTCCCAAATAAGTAAAATGTGGATCACTATGGTTTACTTAAAGCAAAGGCAAGCCTGCATAAAAATGTACAATCTTAGATTCTCTAGTGGTTGGTTGGTTGGTTGGTTGGTAATGCTATAGTCTACTGTTTTGCTACATGAGGGTTAACAAATTCTCTAGTAAGAAAAAGAGAATATCCCTGTCTTCATTTAAATATACTGTGACGTAGTAAGCGAGCTGAGACAAGCTTCTTGATTTTCCAGGGTTTTATTCCTACACTCACAGCTATGTACATTTTACTTCAATATTTATACATTTATATACAAGTAACATTATAAGCATTTAACAATCTCCGTTTAGCTAGGTGCAAACATACTCCAAGAAAATCAAACAACATTCTCCCCTAATGCCGGTACACGAACTTCAAACTGTTCGAGAATAACCTCCTTGGACAAAGCCTTTCTAAAAGTCAATACCTGGCCCCCTAGCCTCTCTCCAGTTAGGTGCTTAACTTTGCCTCCACTCTAAGGGGGGGGGGAGGGTCAGGATTTCCCTGCATTTCAGAGAAGTGAAGTATAATGTTGCAAAAGATGCACCCAACATTCCCGGAGAGATAGCTAGCTTTTGGTGGGAAAATATAGAATATTTTACAATACATATAATATGCAGTCAGACCACGTAATATGGTTTTATAAGGTCAACTCATATATATGGTCACTTTTGAAAAAACCCAGCTGAATTACTTCAAACACTGTATATTTTGTTACTGCTATATAGTCACATGTTATCTCTATACTTATTTATATGGTCACTTAATCCAGTATTTGTTCCATCATTCTGTAGGAAATGAAATGAAATACATTACTAATAATGATCTGGCTACTAATTTGGATGCATCCATTACAGAAATTGGAAGTTTTAAATGCTAATGTTTTTGGTAGTGAGGATAATAAAAAGTTAATGTGATCATGAAAGGAAATCAGTTATGCAAGTGGAATTTCTTGCAGAAACAAATAAGATCATTTCTTACATACCTCAAAGCAGCTGAGGAACATTTTAAACCTCTTAAATCTAGAAAAAGTACTGTCACTTCTAAATTACAATAAAACAATTCTTATAATGGACATCTTGCTTTAAAAAATTATAAGATTTGATATTATATATCTCTAAAAGTCCATGCACTATCTTGTGTAGTATGTATCAGCAAATATATAGAAGAATTTGAAGCAAAATATAAAAATTTAAAAGTAGGTAGAAATTTTAAAAAATTAAAATTTTGATTTAAGTGTGCAGCTTAAAATTATATTTAAAACTGTACTTTTATGTCAATGTAGAGATGCAATACAAACAACAGAAAATGAAGACAAAACTCTGAAATTTTTTTCTGGGGTGGGTGGTGCATAGTTCAAATGCTTAAGTTCCCTCCCCTTCTGGCTACAGCCCTATTCATGTCAAAAACATATGCAGAGTGAACATGCAGGATCAATCTGGGGATTTGTAAGTCCTCTATTGGGAGGTAGAAGAGAGGAACAGGATCAGGTGAAATTCTTTCTCCCTAGACTTATGAAAATTAAAGAATTTTCAGAAATAGTATAAAATATACCAGATCTGATGAATTAAAGAACCTGTGCATATAATGGATAAAAGTAAATATTTAATTTTAATTTTGAATTCTGCTCTATTATTCTCCTCCCTCATAAATATAAATTTCTTAGTATACATAATTGAATTTTTTTCCCATTAATCTTAAGTGACGTTTTGAATTGTTCATATAATTTGACATCTGGGTGTCTATTGGTTTATATTGATAGCTTTCTCTTAAGAAAATTTAGTAAACTCTGAATTTTACATATTTGGGATTTTATGACCCTTTTATCTATTAAGCGCATATTATAATAAACAAACTTTGTGTAAGAATTCTTGGTAGAACATATATATCTTTTTTAAACAAGCCCACCTAACAATATATGGTGAAAGTATTTGGTATAATATATGGTACTTAGATGTATAGTATATAATGATATATGGTAAAAGTATTAATATAAACATCACAACTGAATTTTAAATTTCTTGCAACAATCTTAATTTTTCTAGTTATAGGTTTAACAAGCCCACCCAACAAGTATATTTCCCACATATACTTGTTAAGTATGCATACATTTTTTCCTCTAGTAAATAATCACTAACAAAACAATAATCATGAATGTTACTATCCATGTCACAAGACAATCTCTTGCTCTCATGTATTTAGGTTTTTTCCCTTTTAAATTCTTTGGTTGTGTCAGACGTTATTGCATATATTTTGTAAATGACAGTCAAGGCAGTATCATTCAACCCTGCATGGATTTAGAGAAAAATAACAGCAAACAAGATATCTGAGGTTCAAAGGAAGGTGGCAGAATAGAGATGCTACGTGTCTGGAAGGAACCATTAATTTGTTAATTTCTTTTTACATTACTTATTTTTTTTATTTTTAATTTTAATAGTTTACTTTAGTATTCTGTACTTAAAAAAAAAAAAAACCCTACATTTGTACAAAAATCGAAGTTAGTATATTTTGCAGCCTTTGCAAACTTAAACCTTCTTTGTTTGGCCTGTAATAGTCTTTAAATTAGACCATTCCAATTACATTATCAAAGTATGGTTTTAAGACAGATACATGAATTTACTAATTTTTTTCTCTGAACTTTGTCTTTTTTTCTTACAAAATCCAGAAAAGGTTAAGATGTTGATTTAAAACATTACTGAACATTTCTTAGTTGCTTTAGATATATAAAAATGGCTCTGGGATTTTCATGTTAAACATTTATTTATTTATTTTAATTTGTAGGTTATTTCTTAAAGGTTAAGTTGGTAGAATTATATAATTGATATTGAAAATAAAGCTAGTTAAAATCAATCACTTGTCTGCATTTATCTTAACTAATTTAACAGTATATATATTATTTAAATACAAATTCAAAAAGTACCTATAGTATATTATTTGGTATAAACCTAATGTTAACAATTTTTGCCAAATAATATTTTGTATATTAAAGGCTCCACAGGTTTAATTTATTTTATCTAAGATGAAATTCATTTATATAACCATTATATTTGTGTGCCTAGTTCAAGAATTTTTATAATTATAAAGTGGAAGATCAGCTTTTATGCTGATCTGAAGAACAGATGTAGTATAGGTCTTCAATGATGCCATTTTTTTGCTGTTCATGACCAAAAACTGGTCAAATTTCCAAAAATAATTAAATCAAACAAAAGCAGAAAATAATAAAAAGAAAACCTGTAATGGCAAATTTGCAAAAATTTTGAACTGAGAAAAAACACAAAAGTTGAAAAATAAATTTAAAACGAGTCTTAACTGTGCTCTAATCTCTCCAAAATAGGAAATAGGATAAAAAAAGAAAAAATTTCAAAAATTTGTCACGAAGAGCTGTACTACTGCATCTGTAGTTGATTGGCCAATATCTTAAATAAAGCATACTTCTAAGTAAGCCAGAAGTTAGTAATAAATTGCTAAAAATTGTTCTTTTATAATTATTCTAGTTTTATATGGCTTAAATTTCTGGAAAGATATTAGCTTCAGATGAGGGTATCAGGATTGAAACTATCACCATTTGTATCTAAGTATGATTATTATTGTCCATATGATTTGACTCTGTGATTCTCAAACTGGGTGCTGTGAGAGAGCAATAAGAACAGTTGGTTTAAAATTGTGGAATTAATAAAGAAAGCATGAAAATACTAGTTAGAGTTAATAAAAGTCATAATTTAAATTGTCTTTCCTGTTCACTATTGAGATTTGCTAAGAATTGTCTTTCTATTTATCTTGGAATGTGGCAAATCCTCTGTCTTTGTAGTTCTCAAACTAGATGTCATGAGGAAAAAAAATTGAAAACCACTGGTCTAGCACTTTACTTTACAGTGGTTTGATTGGAAAATAATTCACCTGTTTTACTTGCTTAGTGATATACATTGAAACCTCTCGGAGCAGCCACCCCTCCGTACCGAGAATATTTTAGAGGGGTTGGTCGCTCTGAAGGGTTTTATTTACTATTATAAGATAATTACTATAATGCATAATATAAACAAGTCTGACATATATTCCTTATGTAAATGAAATTTAAAACTTATCTAAAGAGAAAATAGTACTTTATTTCATGCTTCTGTACATTTTTTTTTTTTTAAAAAAGGCTACAATTTGTTTCTGTTTGTTCTGTAGTCTTCGTACTCCTTCAAAATCAAATTCTTTTTTTTAATGACTTTGTTGATTTCCTTTTTTTTGCAGTTAAATAATTCAGCTAACTTTCTTGCCGATTTGCCATTCTCATAATCATGCAGAACTTCAATGCTCTGCTCAAGATTTAGAAAAACACATTTCGACATCGTTGCAACTCAGATCACTGATCAACTAATCAAATGAAACTGATGTGAAGGACATTTTTACTGACAGAGGTGCAATTCTTCCTTAACTTTACTGATTGGAATTCCAAACAAATGCCTTAGGACACCTTCAACGCTTGGTTGTCCAGTCCCTCCCTCAGTTTCTATGGATGGTCCAATAGGAATTCCCTATCTGAAGGGTGTGGGGAGAATACAAAAGAGATAACAGATTTATTCTTTCTTTGAAAGGGGGAGGAGACCACAGGAATGGACTTCTCAAGTTATTCCTTTGTCTTATATTCGACCATAAACCTGACCTTGAGTTTTTTCGCTCAAAATAAAAGTATGGAGTGAATAGAATTTCCCAAAAAATGAAAGGGGCAATCCCACTTGGTGGTTGTTTAGAGGGAGTCAGGTGGCCACTGATACAGGTTATTTTACCATTAGGTCTATGAATCGAAAAATCCATGCCATGAAAAATTGGCTGTTTAGAAGGGTGGCTGCTTGTAGAAGTTTCACAGTATTTGAACATTACACAGAATTTATTTTCTTTGGCTTATATATATATATATATATATATATATTTAACAAAAAACTTACTCTCAACTTATACTACGATAGACATATTCATAAATATACAGTGTATTTTCATTCTTAATGTATAGTTTATTAATAATTTAATCTAAAGACTTTTCAACCATGTTTCAGTCTATTGTTGGGGTAGCTGGAGGATCTACTAGAGCAGCACTGACACAGCATCAAGCTAGGAAAAACAATATGGCTGATGTTTCAGCAAAAGATGGCAGTCAGGAAACTTTAGTAAACTTACTTGCTTTGATTTGCAGTTTAGCTTTTATTCCCATTGTAACTAGGAGTTTTGTGTAAGCTCACCAAATTATTTCTTTTATGTAAGTTTCCTAGATTTATGTTACTAGGAAAATGTTGAAGGTCAAACTTATACTGTCTCAAATCTATAATTTTTGTACTGATTAGATTTCTGCCTTTTTCTTTAAATTTAAGTCCTGAGATACTATCATTTAAATTTTAGTTTTTTTATATTGATGCCATAATTTGTAATAAATTATATTGGCCCAACAAAATTTTCTTCTGGCGTGCTCCTAAATTAATCCATTACTACTTTAATAATTTTGCATTTTTTTATTTTTATTTTAAAGAAAGATGTTTCAAGTGCAATGATATTTTATAGTGTAGCTTAGGTTGTAATAAGCTATAACTACTATTTATTTTTCTAAAAACTTTTCTAGGCATAGTTTAATGCATTTAACATTGATGAAAATTTATTTTAATAAAAATTATACTAATTTTACAGCTTTATTGTTAATTATATTGTTAAAATTTTTGCAGACTCACATGGATTTTATATATATTGATGACAATTATACATCTAACTGCTAACTATTTTGCTGTAAAATCTGTCAGTATGGAAACATTCAACACTACAAGGTTTAGGATTTTGGGATTGGATTACATTATGCAAAAACCACTACATAAGCATCTGCTGTCTGTTGATGAAGTAAACAAAAGAGAAAGTGTGTTTTTTTCTATTTTTCCCCCAAAAATTGTTATCAAGCTGGGTACCTCATTTAAGGAGATTGTCGAAGGAAGAAGGTAATATTTATTATTTGATTGAACATTAATTTTATTTTAGGGTGCTTCTTAATTAATCTTTATAAATAATTATTTTTAAATTATAAAATATCCCTAAACAAATTTTAAAAAATTATGCCTTTTTATTATTATAAATTACCTTGCAGAATAATATCTGATAAAAATTTTATATTAGATGGGATGTAATGTTTTTATTTCAGAATAAGATGAGTGATGAATTTAAATAAAACTGAAAACTATCAGATATAATTAAAAAATAATTTAGATATTTTATTTAGAAAATAGAGTTTTACTCTCAAATTGAAATGTTATATTTCAAATTTCAAATTAAATGTTATTTTTGTTAAATTTTGAAAGATTATTAGATTATAGGAAAGGTGAAAGTTTGAAAAAAAAAGATGCGTTACAAACTAAGGAATTTTTAGTATTGAATTCTTATTATGAAATAAATTATTTAGTGGTAAAAGCTGACATAATTATCTATATATTTTAATTTTACATGTACATTGCAAAATAATTTATATGTATAAAACTATACTTTGAAATTTTAAGTTAATTTATTATAATTCAACAATTTTTCATGCATGAAGGCTCATGCAAAGCAAGGTAAAAAGAAACATGGTTAAACTAATTCAAGATGATAGAATAAAAAAAAAAAATATTGAGTTTACATTCTAAAATTTTCCTGTTTCCTAACTAAGACTTACATGCTATTTAAAATTATATTATGGGGTAGGGGATATCAGTACAATACACACATTAATTTTTTTGCAAGAATAAATTATTTAATAAAAGTAGGAATGGTCAAAATAAAGGGCAAAACTCCCTTCATCTAATGCCAAAGAGATCTTAATGATTCTATGTACTGGTAGCATCTGTTAATAACCATTAAAATTTCATTTGCACTTACATCATCAACTTTGTTGGAGCAATGGGCAGAGATAAGAATTCTTTTGGTTTAGGTTTGGTTTGGAGCACTCCAAACCAAAGCAGTACTTTTTTCCTACAAGAAGGCTAATGAGACTGTGACCTACTGTTTAATGTCAGTTCCAAATGGCTAAAAAACCTTGCTATCAGATTCTAACCTTTGAGCTCCAATAGTGATGAGTAATATTCTATCATTTGGACAATGTCCAGTGAATTCTTTTGGCAAAAGGATAGAAGGTTGAAGAAAACCATTTAGAATCATTGGACATTTACAGAAGATACTGAATTGCCTGTACCAATGTGGAAAGATGGTGGAAATCAAGCATTCCAAGCTCAAAGACAAATAAAGAAGGTCTATGTGAGCTGCAAAAAATTTAAGCTTGAATTTTTATAAAAGTGTATATTTTTCTTTTTCTAGCAGTACCACATAAAAAAGAAAAAGATAAGATAAAAATTATTATGCAACATCAAAACAAAATAACATAATAAATTAATGTTTTCCTCTCGAAACCTGGCATTTCTTGTCTGCCACCATCTTTCCTACATCATCAGAAATCTTTTCCTTAATTATTCTCAAGACTGATGTGAGATGAATATCAATAATTTTGGATAGGAGTCTTATTTCCATTCATAATTACAAATAACTGTTCACACTGATAGATGAAATAATTATTCCTTCAAATCTGAATTATGCTGTATCTGTATTATCACCATTTGCATATTATTAGGAACTGATTCAGTGTTGAGTGAGAAAATTATGGAGATTAACACTTGGTTTTGTAAAGATATGCTAAATACATTGACCTAAACTAGATAAATAATTGTTAACTCAAAATAACAATTAAACATTTCAAAAAAATATTTTTTTAAAGTACATTAACCCTTGACATACAATGGCAACTCAGAATCATTTGTTTCATATGCCACTGTAAAGATGCACTTTGATTAGTCAGTCTTGCCATGACTTTATAATATTTCAGCAGATGTTTTGTAACATATTATGTTACTCAGTTGCTTCACTTCTGCTTCAGTTTTGGTTTGACTACAATGTTCAAGATCCTCACCCTCCCATCTTCTCAACTGAACTAATAATAAAGTTGCATCCACAAATCAGTAAATCAGAAAAAAAGCATATAAGTGTATGAAAAGCATTATTCAGTATAGCACTGATCTTGTATGTCAAATCCCATACTAAGCAATATTTGAGACTGATAAACTCAAATATTATGTCAAATAATAGAAATGACAATGCTTAGTCAATTAAATGTTTTATAATGATTCAAAATTAAAAATAAAACTTTAAAATGTCTCAGGTTGCACGTCTGTTTAGTTGAACAAATTAAAATAGTATCTTTTTGGAGTATCAAATTATCTTGTATGTAAAGAGTCTAAGTTGTCAACTAGACAGAATAAAAGAAAACTTAACACAAATATATATATATATATATATATATATATATATATATATATATATATATATATATTTATGAAAGTGAAACATGTGTAGAAATGTAATACAAGACTAATGATTTTTATTTTAAGTATAATATGAGAGCTGAAATGCTAGTCTCATTATTAAGTCTAATTAATCCCCTGTATTGCAAAAAATTAACTAAAGTGCTCCAAACCAAAGGAGAAACAAAATTTATGGAGACAATAGATACCTCTCATTTATCATAAATGAATTTATCATAATTTTGCAAAAAAGGAGACAGTTTTTGAAAAAATTTAATGCTATTACCTTGAAAGAACTGCTTTATTGTAAATCAAAATTTTATGTGAGTCAGTGAATCCAACACAGAACCTTATGCTGCTTCTCATTGTGAATTTAAATTCATTAGCATAGCTGATTTATTGGGAATAAAGAAAAAATAGAATTACTGTTCTAGTTACAGACCTGAATAGAGCTGTTTTGACTGTCAAAAAAAAAAAAAAAAGAAAAAAAAATTAAATATCAGCAAGGATTTTTAAACTCAATTGGAGGGAAAAAAATAGAAGTCCAATCTCAGTACTCAAGTAATACATTTTAAATTATTGTATTGTTAGCTGATTTTATTTATAGAGTATGAAAACACCTACGATTAGTCACCAAATGTACGTAGAATACATAACAAGCCTATATTTGGAAAAATAAAAGTAAAAAAACAGCATTGTAAAATTTTTTTAAATACAATTAGAAAAATGTATATTAATACTTTTGCTGCATACCACTTTATTGGGTTAGCCATAGTAATACTTTTTGTGAGCTGCAAATTTAACAGTCTTGTGGGTCACATCTTGGTGTAAATTGTTTAAAGGCAAGTAGATCTGAAATGGGCCATGCAACACTAGTTGTGCTTACTTCCAACAGAATTCTATAAGACTGACAAATTCTATAAGACTCTGAGAGAATTCTATAACAACTGTGAGATTAGGATTTTCAAATTGATCTAGTACTCAAATACACCAATGTTAATGGCATTTATAGTAAAAAGCAAGTGTAATGCTTTCATCTCTATTTCACATTCTCATTAATTATATTCTACATAAGTGTGCTCAAAATTATGTGCATTGCTTATTGATACTTCCTCATATTTTGTAATTCAATAAAAAATAGTTAAGGAACTATGCACAACCTAAAGGTAAATTATATATTAAGTTTTACCTTATTTTATTGTATCAGCTATCTGTTAATTATTTATTAGTTGAAAACTTTGTTTCTTCTTTTGTCATATAGTTGTAAAGAAATAGAAAATCTCTTTAAGTTATATGAAAACTGTGATTACATCCTGTGTTTTGAATTGGGAAAAAATCCATCAAAAGGTATTTTGAACAATAAAATAATTTTAATTGAATTGAAAATTATTTCTTTTATTATGTTTTTTATATAAGTTATGCAGATGCACATTTTATTCATCCTTTTATAAATTGTATAAATAACATATTATGGAAATGTACTGTTAAAAAAATCCATGTCATTTAATGGTTGCTACTCAGTTATATTTTATATTATGGTTAGTGATAGTTTTTAAAGGGTTTTGTTATAAATATACAATTTATGTAATCCAGCTTATCTTTATAGAAATTTAGAGTTGATGTTTGATTTTATACTTTATAATGAAAGTTATTATTTTTTAACAAGTATAACCATTGTTTTTACAATATTTTATCGATAAAGATTTTTCATTTTATGCAAAGTAAAATATAAATTTTACTATAGACATGTGCATGGTTTCCATGCACCTGGAAAGTCATGGAAAATCATGGATTTAGACAATGGATTAATTTTGTCATGGAAAGTCATGGATCTGCTAAACTACCGATTAAAAAAAATGCACTGAATTGTTTAATTCTATTTTTATTTGTCATTTGGCTGAAGTTACTGAGTTTGGTATTTATGTATTATCCTATTGACCCTATTGCCAAGTAAAATTTGTTCGCCAAGGAAACTCAAAGCAAGTAAGCTTAATGGGTGGGTAAATGTATATTATTCTGGTTTTTTTCTTAAATTGTAGATTAAAATTTTATTAATATAATAATAATTATTTTTTAATAAAAATTAGTTAAGATTTTTGCACAAAATATAAGTTTATCTCTAGGGATATTATATATAAACATTATGGGTTATATTTGGCTATTATTCATGGTCACCTGGATAATACCAAAGTACCCTGAATTCAAATTGGAAACATTTTGATTGAAAAATTGCTATATGATTAAACTTAGGTATGTAGATACAACAATTTATTTTTATGTATGTGAGTTTATTAACACTTATAAAGTAAATTTATAGTTTTTTTATGAAAAAATTCCTGTAATTTCTCTAAAAGCATATATTTTATTTGTATGTACATCAGAAGGTTTATTCACATATACTTTAATGAAAGCTTTTTAAAGTCATGGAAAATGATCTGCTAAATCAGGAAAAGTCATGAAAAGTCATGGATTTGAAAAATTTTATTTTGGCAGATACCCTGTATAGATTTACGCATATTTTTTTAATAAACTTATTAAAAAATTTGAATGTTTTAAATATGAGCTTTTCCAAAAAATCAAAATGCTTTTGACAGTTGGCGGACAAATGTTATCAGGGTAGTCACAGACCTAGAAAAAAAGGAAACATGTGGAAATTTGAAAAAGAGGGAATTTTTAAAAGAAAACTTAACACAATATATATATATATATATATATATATATATATATATATATATATAATTATTTTGAAATTTTTAGAATGATAACCTCTTTTGTTTCTTTTGACAAAGGCAGTATCATATTTTGACAAGTCTCTTGCATTGAGAACAAGAGAAAACTGTAAATTAAGAGGTTACTTATTATTTTAGAAGATAATCATTGGATTGATTTTGTAACTGTAGATAAGGCTGATGGCAAGTTCAATTTCTGTATCCAGTTAGATGTGGTGGGTAGTTTTCAAGATTACTCTAAACACAAACAATGAACTGACCACTTAAGGCAAAACATTTTGCATAATTTTGGAAAGTGTAGTTCCTTTGATAAAGTTCCCAAAACAGTTTTGATACTGGTATATGGAAATGCCAATATAGAGTGTAGTTTTTCTGTACATTCAGAATGCTTATTGCAAAACATGAGAAAAAACACTTTAATTTCTAAACAAATAATTAGTTTTTGATGCATTTAATGTCAAAAGTAATGGAGAGAAGATAACCTACAACAATGCCAGATCATGTTATTCTGTGAATTTGAAAAAGAGAAGAGAAAGAGAAACACCAAGTTTTAAACAAAGGAAAAATTAATTTAGTAGAAAAAGCCTTTTAAAATCAATTATCTCTATTTCAAGAAAAGCAAATAAACAAGTTAGTGCGATAAAAGAACAGATAACATATTTAAAAAAGAAAAATAATATGTAATTATTTTTTTTTGTCAAATAAAATGTTTTCTTCTCCAATATACCTTTTTTTTCTAAGGGTATTCTTCTTTTAACCCTTTAAAAGACACTAATATAAATTTCTTAGGATTTAATGAAATTAGTTTATGAATGTTACCTATGAACCTTATAAATGTAAAATACATGAGAAAAATGTGCATTCATTGCGAGGAAGAAAGGTTAGAGGGCAGGTTTAAATGCAAAACCATCCCTTTGTACTGTGTGAAAATAATACTTTCTTTTAAATTTTTATTTAGGTGGGAGTACAATGAATAATTATCGTTAAAAGTGTATAATAATAAAATAGCTAAACAGTTTTTAAGTGTTATTTGGATAAATATAAGTATTTGGGGTCACAAGGGAGATAAATCGAATTTCTGAATTTTCAGGGTAAAGCAAGTTTAAAAATGCATATATTTCAAATGGAAAAATGAATTAAGTATAATGTTTTTATCTGGTGTAAATTTAAAATGTCATAAACATAGAAAATTTTAAGAATTAATTCATATGTCTTTAAAAAGTATAAAAAAGAATCTTTTAAGAGGTGGTTTCGCTGCAAAACCACCGTTCGTTAAAGGGTTAAGCTGAAATGATATCAGGAATCCAGCTTTAATTTTAACATAATTTTGTTTTTACTTTCAAAAGACTTTTTTTTTTTTTAAATATTCAATGTATCTGAATAAATAAGCACTATTTTGTTATTTAGGTAATAAAAAAGGCAGATTTGTTTTCATTTAATTACTCTAAATTTATTTTGAAATCATTGAATTAAACAATTCAACAAAGAATAGTCCGAGTGGTATGTAAAATTGTAAAAGTATTTAATTATTGTAGCTGACATTTTCTATAGCTTGTATGTATTTTCAATTCATGTTTTATTTCTGTCTAAATGTACAAATCACTGAAATTTTGCTAGAAAATCTGAGCTTATGTATGTTTTTTACATAGCCAAAGTTAGTAAAGAAAACACAAATATTTTTTTTAATTGAAAAAAAAAAATTAAACACTAAAATGGTCATGATGTTTGTTCTTCACTGTATATATATATATATATATATATATATAAAAAAAAAAAAAAATTAAATATCAGCAATTGTCCATAAAGTAATGAGACTAACCACCGCATGGCATTCCAGATTCCAGTAGTGCATTCTACAGTGGTGGAATTTGTGGCAGAGGGGGGAGGGTCTAAGTTAAGCAACACCTACTACTACAGTGTATCATTTGTGTTCAAACTTTCATGTAATGAGGGTAACACTTGCCTCCAAAACTTTTTTTGAGCTTTTATCATGGTAGAAAACATAAAAAATTGGACCCTTTTCTTAAGCAACATTATAAAATTAATTTTAGCTTTCATTTGGGCGAAACTGCTTCCTAGAAATTTGCCTTAGTTAAAGAGGCTGAAAAAAAAAGTCAACTGTCAAAGATACCAGAGTATCACACCTCCAACTCCTCACATCCCAAGGCCAAAAGCTGGCCGATTGGTTAGGGTGCTGATCATCGGTACCAGAGTTCGTGGGTTCGAATCCCACTTTGGCATGGGTGTTCGTAGCCTTTCAGAATCGGCTTGAAGCAGTAGGTCCCAGTCTCATTAGCCCTCGTGTGCAATACAGTAGACCGTAGTGCTCCAAACCAAACCAAAACCAAACCTCACATCCCAAGAGAGAGAGAATGTTGAAAGTAAAGAAATAGTCTTTTTTTTTCCCACCCAACAAATATGAAGTAGATCATAAAGAATTTATACTTCCAGGATGAACCATCAACACCATTTTCTACCAAGAAGTCCTTATGCACAAGCACAAAGCCATCAAATGGAAATTACTGTGAACGCAGAGTGCTGGAAGCTCCAGCATGTCAATGTTCCAGCTCACATCACCTTTGTTGTAACAACTTACCTGGCTCAGATGGGGTTTGTAAGCTTGCCACAGTCACCTTTAATCCCCCATGTATTCCTGGCAGACTTTTTTCCTGTTCCTGAAAAGCCTGTAGATTACAGTTTAAAGGATGGCCTTGCTATCCATTGGGCTATTACATAGTCTCTGAAAAATCTTACATTAGCTGATTTCCAGGGATCTTTTGAAGCATGGAAATGACATTGACAATAGTGTATTGATGCACAAGAAGACTAATTTGAAAAACTGAACAATATCTACTGATCAGATCAGTAATATATATATATATATATATTTTTGCAAGACCTATTCTTATTGCTTTCCTGACAAATCCTGTATAATGGAATGGAATAGGTGTGTGTGTACTTTACATTGGTAATCTTTACAAACTAGCATGTAGCCCGTCATATGACAAGATCAGTAAAATTTTTAATTTTCCAGAATTGTAAAGTACCCTATGAGGCAGGTAAAAAAGAAATGGTTTATTTTTTTGGCTGAGAATTATTTTGCAACAAAATATTACCTTAAGAAAATTATTTACGTAGTATCTAAGTTTAATGATAAAACATATGGAAATAATGCAAAAGATATTTAAATAATCTAAAATAAATGGTTAAATGAGATGGTTAAAGGAATGACATCATAATGCTAGAAAAAATTGTTATTTTTACCTATTTATTATGGGATAAATTGATACATTTAATCGCCTGCTCTTAAAATGGGGCTTGATATAATAATGGTAATACTTGAATTTAATAAAATAAAAATAATAAAAATCATAAAAATTTGAAAAATGGTAAAAATTTATTTTTAAAAACAATAAAACAACTTTAGGAATAAGAATTCAAAAGAAAAAGCAGAAATTATTAAATTAATTAGACATTTAGAAAAATTCGGCTATGTCGGGGGCAGAACCATCAACTTGAGAAGTACATCGATCAAATCTATTATTATCTTAGGCTATTATTATATAGGGGATGTACACCTTACTCTTCTTTACAGAATAATGGTGAGCCAAATAAATAGCTTCTTACTATAAGTTTATTATTGAAAATTCATTTAATGCAGAAAATCAAAACTTATTTTAACCTTATCAATTATCTTGATTAATGTTAGAGAATATAATCTGCCTTATTTAAACTCTACAATAGTTATTAAAAATTTTTGTATTCATATATTAATTATTATATGAGTTCATCTAGAGTTATTGTATATATTTCAAATAATTTTAATAAGTTGTTTTTAAATCTTTATGTTCCTTCTGTGTATATGTCTTAGGTTTTTATTAATATTTTTAGCCATAATTAAAATTGTGTTAAGTCATAAAGCTACAGTCATGACAGAAATGGAAGCAATGTTACAAGCATGTTTCATAGATTTTGCACTTAATAATTCAGGAATTAAAGTGGTAAGTAAAGAAATATTTATAGAATTAACTTAAATTACAGTTTCATTTGTACTCTGATTATGACAATTTACTTATGAAATTATAAAAACATAATGTCCATAAAGGGTTAACTTTTTACAATTGTGTGTCATTTAGTATGTTTGTAATTATGAGAAATTACAAATAAAAGTATATGCATTAGAATAAATTAACTATTTGTTTTTAATGTAGTATCATGGGTATGTATGTGTTTGCATATATGCATATATATGTTATGATATTCTAACCAAATTAACCGATTTTATTTATAATTATATTCTGTAATAATTTTTTGGTGATTCCATACCTAAAATACAAGCTTCCCTATCCTTTGATGAAATACCCCTTCTATTTCTAAATTCTAGTAATCCTGCCGGTGAGTGCGAAGTCACCAAGCTATATTTTTATCCATTTAGCTTTTCTTTCATAACATCTTATGTAAAATCTTTACATGTGTGCTAATGTCATTAGTGTCTCACTTGTGATCTATTTTAACCTTTCTCATTGGATAATCAGCTCTACTACAGTGAGTTCAATATATAATATACTGACTTTTGGAGTAGAACTCCTCTTTGTAATAAAACATATCATTTCCCCAAATTTTGGATTTCCTCTCTTTCCAGTCTCTACACTTTCTGCAGCACCCAGCATGGAGTGATACGATATATACCAGTTTATTACTAATACACGAAGGGTTAACATGAAGTTTTATTTATCATGTAGAATATTTTACATAAAAGTTTAATTATTATTTGTTCATTTATTTTAAGAAAACTTGACACGGTGCATCATTCTGCTCTTCGGATTTGCTCCGGTGCTTATAGAACTTCACCCATTCAAAGCCTTTATATCACATGTCATAAACCATCACTTCATGATATATGTCATAATATATAGGTTAATATTTATTTCTGTATCATCTCCCACCAGTCACACCCATTGAGAAAATTATTTTTAGATAACCATCTGGATTGTCTTTATTTTAATTGTTCACGCTCCATTCCTTCATTTGGTTTTAGAATTCGTAAAAGTCTTAAAGATACACAGCTTGCTGTCATGTCGGTATTTGCATCAACAAAATAGCTGACGCTTTAGCGAAACAGGCAACTTTATTTTACACTGGTCCTGTGCCTTATAGTGATATCAAAAAAGCAATCGCTCGAATCACCAATGTCCAGTGGAATGCTGAATGGAACACTGAAACTCGAAACAAACTTCACTCCATTAGGTCATTCATCTAACTTTGGTCAGCCCTCAAATGTCGAAAAATGGACGTCATTTTAACATGTCTTCGTATTGGCCATAGCCGAGTCACTCATAAACATTTACTATGTGCAGAGCCTACTCCGCAATGTTCCATTTGTCATACTCACCTCACTGTCCATCATATTTTAACTTCATGCACTGCTTTAAAACATTTTTATAATTTATATTTTAAAACTTTTAATCCTAGTTTGAGTGAACTTCTGGGTGAAACTCCTCATCCCAAACTGTTTGAATTTCTCTTTCGCTCTAGTGTTTTAAACCTCATTTAAATGTTTTTTAATGTTTAAATGCGAGTCTTTATCTCGTTTTAGCTGTATTTTTTTTTTATAAATTTTTAGTATTTTCGCCTACATTTAAATTACAGCTTTGTTTCAATATGTGCTCTTTTGTTTGGCGCAGCATATCCTAACCTGGATATTGCACCAATAAACCCTAACTAACCAACCAACCGTTATTCTTAAGATTTTTCTATCTAGACAGAATCAATAATTATGCATTTCTTAACTTTTCAAAGGCTGTCATTGTTTAATCATATTGTAAACTTCTATCTTTCCCAAACTGAAGACTACTTTAATAAATGTTTTTCTGAAACCAAACAAGTTAATGTTGATAGCTTTAATTTATAACTTTATGCAAATAAGAATGATATGCAGAATAAACTTTATCTGCAGTAGGTTATTTCTTAGAAGTAATTCAAACTTTGATACCCCATATAATACTAATTAATTTCATGCATGCATTAAGCTTAATAAATAAAGTTCTACTTTTGATAAAAATGATATAAAAGCTATCAAACTGTTTATATATTGTAATACTAATAGTGTTTTTTTTTTTCTTTTCAAATTTTTCATCTCCTTCTGGTATAAGTTTGGTAAGTGTATTTTAAAATATTTCTATTTTTTTAAAATTATTTAAAGTAAACATGCCAGTGCTGTAGTCAGGATTTAATTTTTGGGAAAGGAGAGGGCTTAAACTGGCTTTTTTTAAAATTAAAAAACAAAATTTAGTGCAATATTATTTAAAATTTAATATTGCCTTTTAGGGAATACTTATAAGATTTCAAGATTTTATAATATATTTATAAACAACCAATATATATATATATATATATATATATACATATCAAAATCCATTCACGAACTTGTATAATATATTTCAGTAAATGTTTAAAGCAATTTGAAGTAAAAATATTAAAATTATTATAGTAGATATAAATAAATAATCTTTTGGGGAGATGAGAGGGGAATAGAATCCAACAAGTCTCCATCCCTACAGCTGTGATTCTGAAACATGCCTAACATAAAATGACTAACACTAAAAATTAAACAAAAGTTAGGCAAAAGGATATTTTTTTTTCAAAATGTGAAACACCAAAATTTAAATTATCTAAACACTTAATTTTTCTCCTAATTGATATGGCAATTTCAACTTTATCAAATACAAAATTTTAAGGTTCCCTTAAAATGTTGTCCCTTGCATTGTTCATTTCAAAATTTCCAAGTTGAAATGTACTTAAATTTAAAACAGTTACTTTGTTATTCATTCTCGAAATATGTTTAAATAGTATGAAATTAATTTCTATTTTATATGTTTTAGGAGAAAATCTGTTATCTAAGTCAAGGGATTATGTAAAAGCAGAATTTAATGACTTCTTAAAAGGTGCTGAAATTATGGGTTTCAACGTAAAACTTGCATTTTTTGACACAGATATGTGGAGAGTTGATTGGTAATACTGAAAAACACAATTTAACCTACTTTTTGTACTGAATTTTAATAAAGTTTATACCCAAAAATATGGTTTGTCTTACTAGAGAATTAAGCTTTAAAAAAATCACTATAGAATAATGTTTTTTTAATAAAATAACCAGACTTACAATCACAATGAAAACAATAAAATTCAATCTGTATGTTTCCTTCTTTATATAGTTCTGACTAAATGGTACAGTTCAATGAACTGAATTATTACCAAATAAATGTTATAATGAGAAGTACAGTGTTCCCTCGCCACTTTGTGCATTTATCCAAAATATAAATGAAAAAATACAACGATGTTGACAGCCACATTGCGGAAAGGAAGATTGTTTCATGTTGGTGCATGAGAGAGAAGGATCCCTGCATGTCAAACAAGAGTTGAGATGAGTTGACTCAGTACATACCACGGGCTCCTGAGATGACAAAGTCTGCAAGTGAGGAAGAAGATGAAGAACAAACTGAAAAGCATGGCCTTAACCTGGAGAATCTGCAACAATTGTGCAACATGGCAAGAATTTGCACAAGACATGGACGACAATATGGTTCGAGCTGTCGAGTTCAGCAATCGCATTGAAGGGGTTATATCCTTGTACAGGGGAATTTAGAAGGAAAAGGTAAAACAAAGACAACAACTACCCATCACCATGTTTCTCTCCAAGGTAAAGCCCTCTGACTCTACCATCAGCATCTCCAGCAAAAGAGTCTCCACGGGAGCCTAAAACTTCTACGACTCAAGTTAGAACCTCTCTTCTGCCATCAACAAGACTCTTCACCTCTTTCAAAAAGCAATGTTGATTAATGTTTAGTACTCTATAAGGTTTTGTAATTAACCTTAATTAGCACTGACACGTTTAAGTTAATATGTATACTGTTATAATTTTTGTCTTAAATGTGTTTACATATTTAAAACATTCGTGTATCCGCATACATAAAAATTCCTAGGGGCAAATTCTACTTTGTTGTTTTTCGGTTTTCGTGGAAGATTCTGGTCCTCATTAACCGCAAAAAATGAGGGATCACTATATACTTTTGTTTTTTCTTCCTTGTATAAAGTAAGGAAAGTATTGTAATCATGAAAAACCAGTGTTCAGATTTCATTGGAAATGAAGTAAACTAAGTATTGTAATTGCAAGCTCATTGGTTGGAGCACCTTGGTCACTTATTGAACCTTAAGATCTGCAGGATATTCCATTCAGCTGTTTGTTGAGGTTTTCTTCAGCTACATACCTTGTTTCTTAAGTGGGTTTGGATACAATAAATTTTTAGTCTCCATGCCCAGTTCTTGGGGAAACCCAAAGATCTACTATGAAATTGATTGAATAAAATCATATTCAATCAATTCATTTTAACCATGAAAAACTTATTGTTCAGATTTCAGTGAAGTTACCCATTTTGACTGTGTCTGGGTGTACACACAAGGAAACTTCAAGTTTGAAACTTTAAATATCTATTTTAACCATCCCAAAATTAATTTTGACTAGTTTTTTTTTTACCAGTCAGTTTTTTACAATATTTTTACCAGTTACATAATTAGAAAGAAAAATTTAGAACTTCCAAAGATAAGGATTCTGAAACAATTCAAAAGAAACTGAGAAAAGGAAATTTCAAAATAATCACTTTAATAAACAGATTTACATTTCAAAACAATCTAAATATGCCTTCAGTGTTATGGCAGACTAACATTACTATCAGAAACTTTCAAATCTATTTCATATTAGGTAAAAAGGAATATAAATTGATCATTACTTGACTCTAATTTGTAGTTAATTGAATACTTTTATTTAGAAAATTTTCTATTCTTATTTCAATATATTTACTATAACTTGTTCTTGATTCAAATATGAAACAAAACAAATTACTATATTAATAGTAGGAGATATAAAGTATCAAACTACACAAGAAAGGAATCTGCAATTGATAATTAACAGCTAAACAATCAATTGGTAAACAACACAATAAAATACAAGTATGGAGAAAAGTAAAAACAAGAAATAAACAGTTAAAAAGTACCATTAAGTCATAAATGTTTTTGCTGTTTCTTTACAAATCAGGGAATTTGACATTTATTAAACAGATATAAGTTCTGTCTGCATATGTGTTCAGAAGTTAGAGATATTTGACAATAGCTTAAAATATAAAGTCACTGAAGGAGGAAAAAAAAGGGGAACTTATTTTATTTTATTTTTCATGCATAATTAGCATAGATAGATTTTTAGTTTTTATTTTGAACTATTTATTTTTTGTATTTGTTTAGTAATAAACATCATATATCATAGCAACAAGGACTTTAATTATCTAACAAATTTTCTAAATTGAATTAGTCATGAATTTCTCAGAGAAAAGCTACTTTACCATTCAACAGTATATATATATGAATATAATTATTTATATTTAAAGTTCATTTACAATTAAAAGGGAAAAACCATGTCCCATTGATATAATGCTAAGGCCAAATTTAATAGTTAATAATTAACAGTAAAAAATATACTAGTTGCATCTAAAGTCTCATTATCAAGTAAATATTTCACTATCACTACCATCAGATTTAAGATTTCTTTGTTATATTCCTATACTTATAAAAAGTCAACATTATGAAAAAGTCCTTATTCCTATTATTTTCTTAAAATCTACATGAACTTATATTTTTATGAGTAAAAAGTTTCAGAAAGTTTGAATGTAAGAAGACCAGACAATTATTCACATACTAATAAAAAAAATGCAAAGTTACTTATTTTTTCTGATAAGTTTTCATAAATTTTTTAGGAGGCACAAGATCATCTTTCAGTCCACTTCTTTTTTTCACCACCTTTTTACATTCTTCAAATTGATCTTCTGAGTCACTGTGATTTTTGTCATCACTAGTCATGTGCGGATTATGATGCAGAAATTGGCATTTATCTCCAAGTTTACATTTACCTTTATTAAACTTAAAACATATCTTCTTTGGCTTAGGGGTTTCCTTGATAGTAGTCAATTTAACATGCCTTTCAAGAACTGAGAGTTCATAGTTTTCTGCTTCACGGTATGGATTATTAAATACAGAACTTGATATGTTTGATGTATTTTCATCTAACATTTCTAATGCAGATGCTAGTTGAATTATGGGCTCTTCTTTGCTATCAAAATAAATAAAAAAAAATTGTTAAATATTTTAAATGTAATTACATTTTAAAGTTGAATATGTTTAAAAAATATCTTTGTAATATTTGTAACAGTTAAAATAATTATAATAGGAAGTATTTATAACACCTGAAATTCAAATATCGTTTTCTCTAATTAATTCCCCAAATACAGAACTGAATAAGTATTTGCATTGAAATTTTATTTTATGTTCTTTGTACTATTTTATTGTGTACGTACAGCGTAGTCTGAAATTGTTGAGTGCATTTCATATTTGGTGAAAGAAAGAGAAAAAAGGATGAAGTACTACAATTCTTGTTTTCTCAGAAAGACAATTTATAAAACACTTTTACACAACAAAAATGTTTACAAATCTTAAACTTCTACTTGGAATTCCTCCTCCTCTCTGAAGAAGCAACTTCCCCTGTTTTTGGTTATGTTAACTGTTATAACTGTTGGATCTGGGGAACTGAATCCCCACTAACATCGCAGTAACTCTCTTACTATATTCTCTTAAGCACAAAGTACTCCAAAAGTGAATATTGGGGAATTGATTTTCAAAAGACACTGCATATTTACGGGACACCCTCTTTACTGAACATTACTTTAGATCAGGGCTGGCCAAACATTTGGGATCCATGGTCTACTCTACATTTAAAAAAATTGACGGTGGTCTACCAATGGCAGAGCTAAATTAATGTAGCATACATGTTTATATATTTATTTTCAACAACAAGAAAAAATGGTAAATTGCTGAATTTTTCTAAAAAAACTTAATATTTACAAAATAAAAATTTATTGACAAAAATAATCAAAGTATTCATATATCAAAAATTGACCATCCTATTCACTTCGTTTAGTTGAAATTAGGCACTGTATATCTGCAACAAGTTTATCATATTATGGCTGGCACAAGCTTATTGCAATGCGTAAACATGAAATTAAATGTTCATCTGTTAAATGTGACTGATGTTTTGTTTTTATGGTGTTCATGGTTGAAAAAGCAGATTGCAAAGATACATCAATCCAAAGTGTGATTTTAAATACAATATCATTATCAAGATGGTCACATGGACTACCTAAAATGTTTTCGCGGTTGACGTCTTGGCCACCTCTCATCATTAATTCTTTCACTTTTGTTCCTCAGTGATAAATCACAGTATTTATATTTGCATTTAACGTTCATATTAATTTTTTGTAACTTCTTAACACTTGCCACTTTTCTTCTACTTCTTTGATCGTTTGGTATTTTATCTATATATTATTTGCTTTACCAAATTAAGAACTTTGGTTATAGCTTTGATAGACTGAATTAAATGACTGGGAAACTACTTGAAAATAACTGAACGTCACTTTGGATTTCTAAAACACACTAACATTGTTATAGTTACCTATGAAAAGGAATTTCCTATTGCCTAAATAAATCAGTATCAAGCTGCTATCAGAAAGGGGAATCATCAGTAATTTTGACCGATTGGGAGTAAGGTATTGCTACAATACCATTGTTTGTAATGAATGAAACTGGTATACACAGAATATAGTTTATTCAACTAAATTATAATATACTGTGGTACAGGGGTGTAGAAAATGTTTTAGGCTCTGATATTTCCTCAGAACACAATAAGTTTCCTCAGAACACAAAGTAAAGGGCCAAAATTTTCTCTAAAAGCATTCTTGTATTTTCATTCCAGTTTAAGCAACTAATAGAGTACAGTATAAATGACTCTAGAACTCTTCAGACTATTTCAAATTTAAAAAAAAAAAAAAAAAAAAAAAAAAAAAATGGAGGGGTAAATATAGTCACTTGCCAAAATATTTATTTGTCACTGATAACTATCTTATTTGTAGAAATTTATTCTTTTATTTAATTTAAGTGAATTAAAACTAAACTTTGTTTGTGCATTGATATATATTCTGCTGCTATATATAGATGTATCCTTCCTTCTTTCCTCAGTGGCATGACAGCCCAGGATGGGCCTTAGCCTTCTCTAGAATTCCATACCAGGCAGTCCTATCTTTGGCTCTGGATTTCCAATTTGAAATTTTCAAGGATCTTATGTCTTTCTCAATGCAGTCTAACCATCTAAGTTTTGGCCGTCCTCTCATTTGGGTTCCTATTGGTTTGGCCGTAAAAACTTTTTTTGTGGATCTATTGTCATTAAGTTGAACTAGGTGTCCGGCCCATTTTAATCTTTGTAAGCTAATAAAATTAATTATATCTGGGTTTTTATATGTTCTGTATAATTCAATATTCGTTCTTCTTCTCCATATACCATTTACATTAATTCCCCAAAAAATACTTCTCAATATTTTTCTCTCAAACACTGCTAGGGTTTCCTTGTCTCTTTCTGTCAATGCTCAGGTTTCAGCTCAGTAAGACAAAACAGGTCTTATTAGGCATTTATACAATATTATTTTAGCCAATCTTTTAATGTACTTAGACTTTAAATATTTCTTTAATCCAAAAAAAAAAACATTGATTAGCAGCAGTAATTCTGCTATGAATTTCAACAGATATATTATTTTGTGTATTAATTTCTGAACCTAGGTATATAAACTGCTTTACAGTCTCAAATCTATAACTGCCTATTTCTAAGGAGTGATTATATTCTGATTTTAAACATGGCATATATTTGGTTTTAGTGTCATTAATGCTCAAATTCATCTTTTTGGCCTGTTTCCAGAGAAATAAATGCTTGTTTTAGTGCATCTAATGTCCGGGCTATAATATCAATATCATCTGCATATGCAAGCAATTGTACAGATTTGTTGAAAATGATTCCTCTAGAATTTAAATTTGCATCTCTAACTATTTTCTTCAGTACAAGGTTAAAGAGAAGACAGGCCAGGGCATCCCCTTGTTTTAGACCATTCATGATAGTAATAGGTTCTGATAAGCTGTTTTGTACCTTAATTCTTACATTGGTCTGTGTTAAAGTCAAAGCTACCAGATTAACAAGCTTTTCAGGAATGTTAAATTCTTTCATAGCATTCAGAAGTCTATTCCGATTTATTGAATCATATGCTGTTTTAAAATCAATAAATAAATGGTGAGTGTCAACTCCAAATTCCTGGGTCTTCTCCAATATTTGTCTTATATTAAAGATTTGTTCAGTTGTTGATCTGTCTCTACGAAAACCAGACTGGTAATCTCCAATTATGTTCTCTGTATAGCCAACCAATCTGTTGTAAAGAATATTAGAAAACACTTTGTATGATGTGCAAAGCAAACTTATTCCTCTATAGTTTGCACATTCTAGGATATCACCTTTTTTGTGTATTAGACAAGTGGTACTCAGTTTCCATTCATTTGATATATAGATGTATGTTAACTCTAAAAAATTCCTAAATATTTCAAAGAATACATTATATTAACTGAATTTTTTCCACAATATGTCAAATGATTTGAAAGTGCAAAATTGCCCAAAAGAGACCATTAATATTTACTCCTTGATAATGACACTTATTATTGTAACTAAAGTAAAAGTTATGAATGTACAACAGTAAATTTTTTGGGGAAAAAAATAAAAACTTTAATGAATGATTGTGGTGATTGATTTTATATCTTAAATATTCATATTTAATTATCTTTATTTAAAATTAAGAATTAGATTGATTTTTCTGGTTTTTGGAGAAACCTATTTCAGGAACTTTGCAAGCGCATATTATGAAAAACTTTCCTTGTAAATCGTGGCGTAAGAATCTTTGGGAAGTTCGAGGAATAAAAGCAAAGGATAAAACATGATCTCTATAAAAAATAATATAATAGATAAAATTGAACAGATGACACAATTTTTTATTAATAAAACCACTTAACAATAAGTCAGATAAAGAAAAATGCTTTAGTTATGTATGTTAGTTTTCTTTTATACATAGTCTGCCATACAAGTGATGCTAAAATTGCCATCGGATTTAAAATATCATCAAAATAACAAAGTTTTAGTAATTAAGCTCAATATTATTCTTTAAAAATTGGTATTTTAAGCACATATAATTTAAATAAACGAAGGAAAAGTAAAATGCCGTTGTACATACCTTACATGATTAGATTCGCTTTCACTCTCACTACTAGAGGATTCATAATCCGCAACGAGAGATATGGACATAATTGTGAAATTAATAACTAAGCAGAAGCAAAAATATATATATTATCTAACTATCTCACTCATTGTAGACAGAAAAGAAACAAAAAAATTGCTCAAGGTAAAATTGTTTGTTTATGTATTTTGTTTACTTCATATCTACATTGTGATGCCATCACTTGTATACAAATACTCATTTCATTATTTCCGACAAACTCAAAACAAATATGTGTATAATTAAACGCAAAATTGTTAGCTACCTTCTTTTTTCTGTATCAACAGTATTGTTCATTAAAAATATGGTATTAATTCAAAATAATTCACCACCTTTTTTAAAGAAAAGATAAACTGTTTTATTAACTGTTGGTTTTTACATCAGTTTGGATGGTGTTTATTCCTCATCACATCTTCCATATTTTCATTTCTCCTCATAACATTTTATTATCAAGAAACCCGAAAGTAGTGAGATTCTGCTTATAAGAATTGTTGTTGTCTGAAAAATGCTATCGGTGTTTTATTGAAAGTTCCTACTTTAATTTATTGCATTGAATTACGTTACGTATGTTTTACATTCTTTTTAAATTCGTTATATGTTTGTTACATGTGCTTTGTCTATTCTTTTTAAGTAATGAATTTTTCATTTCTTTTATATATTGGTGGTTACGCACTGTAGTAAAATTCATTTTAAATAGCTCTTATTTAACTGTTAGGTATTCTTCACTGAAATTATTAATCTTTATTTTCTGGAATGTCTTATTTATATGCTCTTTTATTCAACCATACATAGCATATTTATAATAAATAGCAAAAGCAGAGTAATGAATTATTAATATTTAACGATTCTATTAAACATAAGGGGGTTGTTTCTCGGGAGCAACTTTAAAGTTTATAGTAATTTTTTATAAAATATTCATGCACACTCTTAGTAGTAACCATTTTCTGGATAATATTCAAAATATTTTTATTAAAAATTAATTTACTGGGATAATTATTTTGTACGTCTTAGTCCAATTTCTTTTCTTGTTTATATGTATATATATACACATAAAGAATAGAGGTAAATTTTTTCTTTTGCATACTTACGTAGATTTTTTTTGTCTCATACATTTTTGTAATTTTTTTTTTGTAAAGGGTAAATTAAGTGATTTAAATTAGTAGACCTTGTAACTGTTTTTATTATTTTATGTAAGTTTTGAATAAGAGCTTTAATTTGAAACTCAGTTTTACATTTGTAAGATTTTTATTTGTTAAAAGTAGCATAAGTTTGACAGCATAATATAATGAATCTATATGTTTCTTAAATATGACTGGTGCGTTATTTAAAGTAATGTCTTGTATAGTAATTTGACCTTTGGTTCAAAACAGCATCTTTAATCATTTATACATGCTATATATTAAACTGTCCTGAAGTTGAAGAAAACTAATAAAAAAAAAAATGGTTACATTATACATACTAGTTACTGCTTGTAAGACATCTTTATATGCACATCTTGCAAGTTACCTTCATAGTAATCAATTTTGGACCCTAGGAGTCAATTTAGCCCATTCTTATAATTAATGCAAAATAGAAATAGTTCCATAATAGATCAACCAATTACGCTACAGTCAAATCTTTGAAATTTGTTGATTTTTCACTCAGATGCAGTTTAAGTACATTGGATGAAAAATCTGAAGTATCATTTTTCAATTATTCATTTAAAGGTTATGAATTTTTAAAATTTTGAAAAGTCATTTTTTCTATATAGCTTATAAAACCTTACAAAAATGAAATTAAAAATTCATGACTCTTAAATGAATAGTTTAAAAACAAAACATTTTTTAAAATTTATATGCAGTCATTATAGGAGGTAGTTAACTAGATTTGAAATCATTAATGAATTAAAAACATTTTCTGATGACATTGAAATGCATATGTACTACATCTATACCACTTGTGAACACAGGATTTTGATCAAAGGGTGCTAAAGAAACAAAAATTGTGTGTTGTGACATCTCCAAATTTTGCTGCAGTGAATGAAAATGTTTTCTTAAATGATTAGTCTAAATTCATATATGAGATAGGGGAGACTGGGGTAAAATGGACCATCCCCTGTTATTTATTTTATTTATTATTTTTAATGTTTAATACTTTGATACATAGATGACAGCACTGCAGTCTTGAAAATGAATGTGTAATTGTGTGTTTAGTTGACAATTTAGCCATTTTATTCTAGAAAGTTGATTTGTGATAGTCAGAAGAGCTAAGATGATGTATTATTCTATTTAATGTAGCTAAAATAATTTAAGATTAGTTCTTTTTTTTCTGACACTTTTTGTCAGAATTACACATGGGATAAAATGGACCACCAGAACCTGGGGTAAAATGGACCATGGTCCATTTTCCAGGTTGTGTTTCTTTTTTTTTTATTTCTGTAATGATTTCTAAATTGATTTTTATGTGTGATACTTTAAAAAACATGCCGGATTTAAAGTAACAGATATATGGCAATTTAATGAAAATGTCTTTGAGGGTATCCAATATCTCTCATCATATGTGACTGATCAACCGTCACCAGATTTTGAATTAACAAGTACAGCTGATCGTCAACCAAGCACAGGTAATCAGCAACCAAATACATCACAATCAGTACAAAGTGAAAATCATCAGTTGAAAACTATCACCATTTGAATTATGCCCCTTGGCAAAAGCTAGCATGAGCAAGACAACAAAGAAAAGAAGAAGGGTGCATCAAAAATTCTAACTGATACACGAGTGAAAACGATGATTGAAAAAATGTCAAAGAGAAGGAAGAGAAAAAATTAAAACAGAAAAATGCTGCTTTAGTTAAAGATAGGAAGAATTTAGAAAAAATGTTAGTCTTAACTAAACAGAAAAATGATAAAACTGAATTTTAAAGCAAATAAAGAAAATTTATGTGGGTTAGAAAGTTCGAGTGTTTGGAAAATATGTCTGTTTATAGTGATAAAGAAAGCAATTCACAGCATGATGCTAATTCTGATAATGAATAAGTTGGCAAGTATGTTTTGGTTAAATTTTTGACAAAAAAGAAAGTGGTTCATTTGGTTGGTTTAATAACAGGAAAAAATGATGAAGATTATGCTCTTGTGAAATTTATAAGGCATAAACCTAATCAAAATGTGTTCATTTTCCCTGACAATGTTGATGAATCGCTCGGAAATGTTCAAGATATTGTGATGAGTCTCCCAGATCCTACTGCTTCTCAAGAAAATAGCAGACTTTCAGTAACACACAAATCTTTTGGTGTATCATTCATTAACTTCAATATTCGCTAATATTATGCTTTATGTGTACAGATTGAAGCTATAGAAAATAAATATAATACATTTTATGTTTTGTACTATTAAATAATGTACTACATTTAAGTTATCTGTAGAAATTTTTTGCGGTCCATTTTACCCCGTGCCATGGATCATTTTACCCTGGGGTCGGGGTAAAATGGTCCACTTTGTCACTTACTATTAAAAAAATTATAATAAAAAAAGTAATTATAATAATTGATTTTGACTGAATGTAATATAAAGCCTAATATATAGGCAATGTGCATATATATTTTCAGATTAAAAAAATCATTAGTTTGAGAGCAAATACTCAAAATTCACAAAAGCGGACCATTTTACCCCGGTTTCCCCTACTTATCTGCAGGTGGGTCTTATATACTACTAAATTATCAAATATATATATATATATATATATATACCTAGAATGAAAAAAATTGATATTTTTTTTTTATATTTTTGCATTTAGAGGGATCAATTATACTTAAAGCATCTCCTGTCAAACAGTTAAGCAAACTGAAAGAAAAATAGTCTCTTAAATCATGATATATATATATGTATCAAAATTATTAACTTTAATATCTCTTAAAAATCTATTTTCTCAACCAGAAAGTATCAATTAAAGTAGTGTCATCTACTTAAAATTCTTCTAATCCATTTCCTAAAGCTTTTCCAGCTGTTGCTGGCAAATGGCTGTTTTTTCCCCATATTTAAATTAACTTTTTATTGTTAAATTCACCGACTAGCTGGTTGCTTGGGAAAATTCTGTGTGTTGCTTGCTGTAGGGTCCAACTCCGTAATCCACATGTGTTTTCATGGTTATTCTCTCATCTGCCTTTGACTGTTATTTTAGCAGTTCTTCAATAAATTTTAAATTGTATTTTTTTTTTTTTATTGAAAGGGCATGACTGCAACCTGTCATCTTTGTCTAGTTGCTTAGGCTTCTCCTTGCCCAGGAAGTCCGGGCAAGTAATTAAATGTGACCAGTGGATTAATTTTCGTCGTGTTACATATATACATATATATATATAGATATGTTTTAAATTTTGTTTATTACTAAATGCTACAATTTAACATATTAAACTGAATAAATTAGACAATGTCAGCAAATTATAAGAATATTGATATAATGAAAGTGCTTTATAGACTTGATTGACCTGACAATAAGTACAAACACTACAATATTTTTTATGTTTTAAAAACAAAACAATAAAATGACTTGACAAAAAAAATATTTTTGACCATGTCACTGCTACAAGAAGAATGAATACAAAAAGAGGAGAATTTTTGAGCTTGTCAAGCTAGAAAACAATTTTGCAATGCATTTATATATGTATGTTGCTGCTAAAATCAGTTAATCTGTAGATTGGCTAGCTAATATGTGCATTAATTGGAGTGATCCTTTAAAGTGTGAAAAATTGTATCAATTCTCAAATTATCTTGGTAATTGTGAATTACCGAGATAATCTGCAGATTACCTATTAGGCACTCATTGAAGCCAAAATATAATCTTTGTTAGAACAGAAATGATTCTGTACACTTAAATGTTTATTTTTTGATACCCAAAGAGAATCATGTTAATACAATCAAGTAAACAACAAATTAGTTGATAGAATTAATCAACAATCAATTTAAAAACTAATATAATGAATTTACTATTTAAAATATTTTTACTGTTAAGGAAACTGAGATGTTATTTATTTTTTTATATCTAAGGAACCATGTTAATACAATCAAGCAAAAAACAAATTGATAGAATCTATCAACAATAAATTGAAAAACTATAATATAAGGTGTCAAATGGTTTAATCTATTACAATTAAGGAAATGAATTTGTGGAACAAAAAAAAATATGGTTTCTGCAATTTTCTTGTTTAAAAGAAAATCAATGAAAATTCACCTGTTAAAAAGCAGAAATAAATTTGAAAACAATTAGCTATGGTATGTATTGTTTGGTATCAAACTCAGTTTATGAGAAATAAAAACAATTGGCAACAACCAGGCTGGCAAAATTAACCCCTTCCCGTTTTTTCTCAAGATGAACGTAGGTAGGCAATATGTACCATTCTGGCTCATCCCAAGTGTAGCTCGGGCACTGTGAAATTTTACACTGTGCAATCAGTCTTTCCTGAAATATTTCACATGTGCTTTTTATGGTTTCGAATGCTTTTGTTTACTTTTCTGGCTACTAGATTATTTGCTGCTGAAAGAGACAGTAGAGGGAAGAAAATAAGGAGAGGAACAAAGTTCTACTGTCCAGATTGTGATGTTAGACTCCGATTGTATCATACACAACCAAATTTTGATTAATAGTTTCATAATCATTTATGTAAATGTATAGGACATAAATAAAATTTAATTCAAGATAAAAGTTAGGTATTCTAAGCTTTATATTTATAGTTAGTGTGAATTGACTCCAAAGTCTAATGAATTCTGTCATACAGCAAACCAACTATATATGTAAATTACTCATTTATTTAAATTGATTTTTTTTACATTAATTTTTAGGAAATTTTGCATGCAAATGATGCTATTATGTTTCAAAAACTATGTATGTATAAAAATAGGCATAAAAAATTTGACATTTTTTTACCCATAATCCCAAAATATAATATGGAGTAAGGAAATGAGAAACTTTTGAACTTTAATGATATTGAAGCTGCTAATGTGCACATTACCTAGTTAAAATGGTGAAAACTGTTGATTCTGCACTTTAACAAGACAAATCAGATAATCTGCTCATTAATGGCTTTCAAGCTCTAATGGTAACATATATAAGAAAGAGTGATCAAAACAATGCTGCCTAAAAAAAATCAAGAATTTTAGTTTAATTTAGGGGAGGAGGCTATGCATTATCATAGTCCCTGAACCTGCATTTGTTAAAAGTGTATATACTTAATTTATTAAGATACTTTTTTTTTTTTCATTTTAATGTATTATGTACTATTGTTAATATTTAAAGATTCATTATTAAATTTAATGTACATTCTATAATCTATGTTTTTGAAAAAATTTTTATGAAGCTTATCCTTTGATAGTTATATACCTTCTAATATAAATTATTAAAAGAAATTGTTCCTGGCTAAGAAACTAGTTACTGGCATTTGGAACTAGACTCTGAATTTTCTTCACTTGCTTTGGTATTTCTAATTGCAGTTTGAAAATGTAGATCTTAGTTAATTAGTCTTCAAGTAAATAAGCATTGATTGTAGAGTTTGAACTTTTTAAATTTTTACTGTTTATAAATTTGAGTACTGTGATACAATTACATATCTTTTTTCTAAGGTATCTTGTATTCTATTAGCAGTTAAGATATACCTTATTAGTTTGATATATTTCTTTCTCCCTGTAAAAAAATCTTTCCTACATATTTTTAATTTTACAATTGGGGAGATTTAATATAATTTGTGAGCTAAGTTCAAATTTAATTATTTCTTTCTTAAACATAGATAATTTTTTGCAGGTTTTATTTCAGGATAAATAAAATTTAGTGTTATAATCTAAAATCTGTAAAAACATTCAGGAAGACTTAGGTAAAGTGAAAATGCACGATATTAAACTTTTCCTTGTGAGTTTTTATTTTTCCTTGTTAGCTGTGTTTAATTTTTTTCTTTTTAATGTATGTTGCTAAGCACAGATTATTCTTAAAGTTATTTTCCACATTATTCTTTTATTCTTTTCAAATCTTTTTTTTTTATTATTTAAAGAATATTGAATAGCTTAACTATATTTTTCAACTTATTTGTTAATGTGGGTGTTACATACTGCTGGTGTTCTTTTGAAGATAGAGCATTGAAAATTAAACTGCTCTCTCTTTTTATAGGGCACTAAGCAGAGTTAACACAAGTCAGTTGTTGATAACCTGAGAAATATTCTTTGATATTCCATATGGCTAATGTGGAAGTGAATATTAAGACAAAGAAAATTCCAGAGCCTCTAGAAACTTCTGAAACTACCAGTCCTATGTGTGATCAAGAGTTTGAATCTGCAGAATATAATGAACCACCTCTAACCATGCAATCGTCCAATCTGCCCACTGAAGATGGGTTGGACATTAGGCATGATGGAGGTGGAAATGGAACTTCAGAGGATGATAGTTTAGAACCTCCCAAGAAAAAGCTGAAGAGCAACTTGAGTAAAAATAATTATGCATCCAAAGTTGATTCTGATTCAGAGAATTCTATGGATAAAAGTTCATATGATGGGTCTAACTGCCCGTTTTCATCAAAGTTGGAAAAAACAGAGCTTTCAACTGACATCGACTATGACAAAGCTACAGATATACAAAATAGGTATGTTAATATATATATTTTTAAACCTTTAAATTTGTTGCAGCATTTGTTTCTGATATCTTTTTTTGCAGTTTCACCTAAAATTATGGCTTAGAGAAAGTACTCTTTCTGTCCATGGTTATATATGTTCAGATTCATTTGCAGAAGATTTTTCTTTTCTCAAAATATTTTAAGAAATATGGTAAGATAACATTGCTAGTGTAAAACATGGGGAATATGTCATGTTTTAATTTTATCTAAAAAATTTCCACTACTCAATATGTTTTATCGAAAGAAAATAGAATTTTTTTTAAAACTTGTTTGTGTTTTCCTGTCTCCTAATTTAACATCTTAAAAGTAGTTAGCATAAGTTATATATACATAAAAAATTACTGTTAAGTGATTCCTGATCAGACTAACATGAAATTCCTCCATTTTTTTCTTCATTCTGTTTAAATATATGTTCCACTTTTCTTGGTAGAATTCTACAGTACATATATTTTTTCAAATGACGATTACAGATCCACTAGCTGCAGATAGCTCTTTGTTTTTTCTTTTGTATTTGTGTATATTTTTCTCAAGATGGGGAAGAAGTTCACAACTTCATTCTTTTACATTCCTTCAGGTCTGCCTTGATTTTATTCCTCCGTTGGCGATGGATGTTACATTTGAGTTATGCATTTCAAATTTTAGTTATCATATATTTCCAAATATAAGCCCAACCTTGTTGTATAAACTGATAATGATTTTCCATCAAAAATTTACCCAAAATTCTAAACCTGTATATAAGCAGAAATGAAAATATAAGTTTCTGTAACATTTAAATTTGACACTAAGAGGCCAAAAATGTCGCCAAGCAGGTAAAACAGGAGATATATTTTCCAATCAAATTGCTGTAAACTGAAACTAGAACTTTTTTGCCGTAGTATACAGTTTAATTACTGTGGAGGTAGATGATTGGTCACACCTTGAGATGACTATATGGATGTTTTTCACATGTTTTCGTGCATCCGGAAAATCATGGATTTAGACAATGGATTAATTTTGTCTTGGAAAATCTTGATTTTTCAAGTAAAATGAGTAAAAGTCATGGATCCGCTAAACTACTGATTAAAAAAAATGCATTGAATTGTTTAATTCTATTTTTACTTGTCATTTGGCTGAAGTTACTGAGTTTGGTATTTATGTATTATCCTATTGACCATATTGCCAAGTAAAATTTGTTCACCAAGGAAACTCAAAGCAAGAAAGCTTAATGGGTGGGTAAATGTGTATTATTCTGGTTTTTTCTTGATTTGTAGATTAAAATTTTATTAATATAATAATTGTTTTTTAATAAAAATTAGTTAATATTTTTGCATTAAATATAAGTTTATCTCTAGGGATATTGTATATAAACATTATAGGGTTATATTTGGCTATTATTCATGGTCACCTGGATAATACCAAAGTACCCTGAATTCAAATTGGAAACATTTTGGTTGAAAAATTGCTATATGATTAAACTTAAATATGTAGATACAACAATTTATTTTTATGCATGTGAGTTTATTAACACTTATAAAGTAACTTTATAGTTTTTTATGATAAAATTCCTTTTATTTTTTCTAAAAGCATATATTTTATTCGTATATACATCAGAAGTTTTTTTTTTATATATACTTTAACAAAAGCTTTTTGAAGTCATGGAAAATGATCTAAATCAGGGAAAGTCATGAAAAGTCATGGATTTGAAAAATTTTATTTTGGCAGATACCCTGTTTTCAGTTTGTTTCAACAGTGTCTATAAAAAGATCAATTTTAATTTTTTAGTAACTTCTCTGCTGTTTTTATTAATTTTACAATATTATACTGAATTTTCTAGATTACTGCCACAACCTCCTTTTTCAAAAACTCACCACTTTTCAACTACTCTGTTTTCAAAATCAAGGCACTAGACTGTGTGGTCAATATTTTTACTTTTGACATTACATTGACGTCAGTGACAATAGTATAAACTCTAGTAACTATCTTAAGGTAGAACTTTTTCATAGATTTAGGCAATATAAACTAAATAAAATTAAAAAGTGCTATTGTTGTTGACTTATCTATTGTTCCCTGAGTGAGTAGCATGTACTTTTTTTAGAAGGTTAGTTGGTCTGCTACAGATATAGTATTGCTATTTTTATGCAATTGTAACACAGGTATAAGTATTTTAAATTTATTTTTCAGTTTTGTTTTATTTCAAAACTTTTGTAAATGTCATTTTTTGCCATTATATATTTTCTTTCTGCTATCACTATTATCTGCTTTAAAAAATTAAAGTAAAGTAAGCTTTTATTTTTACTAATTTGGTGTTTTTGTCACTAACAGAAGAAAAAAATGTTGCCAAGATGGGTATATACTACATTTGTTCTGTGGATGTTTATATAAACTGATCCTCCGTTTCAAGTCGATAAAAAGATCCAAAGGTTCTCGGCTTTTACATGGAAATATATAGTGCTTAAGTTTACAGGGCATAGAAATTTAATATATAAGCTGCATATTTCCGAATATAATCCCATCTATGTATAAACTGAGAGTAGGGTTTAAGTCTATAAAAAGCCCTAAAAATTCTCAGTTTATACACTGATAATTTAAGTAGATGGATAATTTTAAAGTCCAATATCTGTATAGTTTTACTTGTTATCAAATTTTACCATTTTAAAAATTTTATACAAATTGTGACATTTTTTCTTTTTTAGAGTATTGGTTTTAGATTGAACTGCTATTTTTAATATTATTTAGGCTTTTAATAGCTTATATGTTTGATATGTCTATGATCCCAGTTCAATATTCATTCTGTTCATTGTTTTTTACCACTTGGTAATAAAACCCTTTCTTTAACAAAATTTTGTAGCTACCTTAGAAATTATTGAAATATCTTGTTTATATTTAAATACAAATCATGTCACTTATATTTTTTTGGTTTTATTGCAAAATGCATAAAATGGAGTAAAATTGGAATTTTTAAATCCCAGAAACTATGGTAGCAGGTTGTCTATAGGACCATGCACTTAAAAATCAATACCAAATGAAATTTCTGTCAGTAAATAGATCAGGGATGGGCAAACTACCGCCTGCCAGAAGGTTTTATCTGGCCCGCGGATAGAATTTTAAGTTGTCGGTCCAAGGCAAATTAAAAGAAATATATATTCACACATTATATATCCATCTGCTTTTCCACTTTGTTTAAATATTATATCCCAAATTTATTATCTCATGCCCAGAAGATTTGTGGTATATTTGCTTCTTATATCTGAACAAGTGTTTTCAGCTTTCAACCTAAGAAAGAATAATTTCAGAAGTAGACTGACAGATGAGCATTTAGCTTCGTTCCTGAAAATCAGTACATCTCACTTCGAACCTCAGTATAAGGAACTTTTAAAAATGAAATCGCAATTTCATTCATCTCATTAACATATTTAAACTGTAATACTAGTATATTGTTTTTAAAATTTTAGAAAAATTTATCTTGGTTTGCCAAACTTTTTTTTTTTTTTTTTTTTTTTTTGTCCGTGACTGAGAAAGTTTGCCCATCCCTGAAATAGATGATAGTTATGGTTGCATTTAAGAGATAGTGAGCTTGATGTGTAATAATGGGGCTAAAACTATAATTCATCTTTTTAGCTAAATACTTCTACTGAAGTAATGAACACATCTTATAAATATAGATGAAAGTTGGAAACTTTTTTTTTTTCTAGTAATAGTTATACTTACTACAACATATAAATGCATTTCATTTCCTAAACCAGTGATGGCAAACCTTTTTGAGACGTAGGTCAAATTTTGTTTTTATTTTTTTAATTACTTTGAATTCATGGGTCACTAAGTCAGTAGTGTCACTTGGAATGATGGGGAGACTGTGGTGAAAAGATTCCTATAATTTGGAGACTCCGAAAAATTGTTAAAAGTTATAGTACATATGTCAAGACTACCTGTTAGCTAATTACTATAAACTGGCATATCCATGGTCTGTAATTAAATAAATATAATCACTAGGACTGTGCAATTTTTTTAATAGAGTGATAACGGTATTGGAATTTTGATTCCTACGATGTATTGTTTCAAATGGTATTTCATCATTCATACAAAATTATTTCTGCAATGTGTATTGTGTAGGAGAAAGACACTTTTCACCTCAGAATTTTAGTTACATGATAATTGATACTTGTGTGATAATTGATTTTTAAATTTTGCACATGTTCCAGAATATGGGTGAAAAATATACTGTTCTAATGACCAGTATTGGGAAAAATGTTCATGATTGATAGAATCAGTCATGCTTTCCAAACTGCTGATTGAACTTTTTAATTTCCTCCAGAATTTTGAAATCACATGTTCAGTTATTGACAGTGAGAGAAAGTGTGCATTGTATAATTTAAGTATAATTTGTAGATGTTTCTAGTGTGTTATTTTTCATTTATTAATAACACTAATAATTACATGAGGTATAATTTTATAATTTTTTTTTCAAACTGAAATTTTACTTATAGTTGCAGTTATTTTTCATTTATTTATTTATATTCCCATAAGGATTCACCTTCATTATGAGGTTTATTAGATATGCTTATATGCTCCATAATATGCAGAGTTTCACTGCATGTACTTAGGAGATCCAAAACACAGAATTTAAATTGAAAACTCTTAAAAGCTTAATTTTTTAAAAATTTTGGATCATTTATTGGATTTTTTATCATTTATCTTTTTGTTTATACTCTCCTGGAGCTTGTACAGTTAAGGTTAATTAGTTATGCAATTTTTAAAAAGATATTTAATAGTTTATTTATAGTATTAGTTTTAAATATTGTATTTAATGAAAAAATTACTTGAAATAACCTTTTGTTATTCAGGGTTTTATTAAAAACACTTTATATGCTAAATTATTCTAGTTTGTTATTCAATTAAATAGCTTAAGAAATAATTTTTTGTAACCTTAATAATAAAATTATACACAGTAAAATTAGGCTTTCATTTCTATTCTGATTAATAATCTAAAATTTATTTATATCATCATTGTATTAATGTTTCTTATAAAAAAATTTTTTTTACTGTATTCTTCATTCAAATAACATGGGGGAATTTCAAAATTTCTCTGTTTTCATATTTCTTTATCTTTAAAAGGATTAAAAAATTTTATAAGGTTCTGTTTTAACTCATACCAAAAAATTAATACAAAAATCCTTGCATACGTAATACATGAGAAATTTTTCTGGTTGGGATTTCAACCCCCACGGTTCTCTCCCCCCCTACTACCTGTATTTGATGACACTCAGTGCCAATTAAGAAAATACAGTAGAACCTTGGTATAACGACCCACTGTGGGATCAACATCATATGGTCATTGTAATGAATTGAAAAATAAGAGCAAAGAAATGATGCAACAGTACATATCTAGAGAACACTTCTATTTATTTGTATTTCCATTACTGAATTTTTGAAAAGTCTTTGATTGATGCCTGTTTCAAGTTCATTTGGGAATTTTTCATTATTACTGATTCCTTATCTATCAGATTTTGAAGGAAATCCTCAGAATTAAATTGTCCTTCAAAATATTGGTGCAAGGTATTGATTGCATTGAAGGCTTCTTTCTCATTCACTTTTTCAAAAGCTTGGACGATTTCTTCTCTGTTGTCGGAATCGCAAATTTCTTCATTTCCAGTAATACGGGCAATAAAATCGTCCTCATTCAAATTTTCTCTGCAGCACTGTAAAGTTTTGTCTACCGCAACAAACTCATTAAAAGATAATTGAAGATTTAGTTCTCCCTTTTTTGTCATGCACCCTCCCTTACTTTAAGGAAACACAAAGAGAGAAGTACAGGTTTCTTGAAGTTGCGCCACAGTACAATAATTTTGAAATAGCCCACTTACTCATGAGTTCTGCAGACTAAAATTGGCGATCATTCTAATGAAAAATAATATGCTTGGGGTCGTCATAATGATTCAAAATTAACATTATTCCTATGGTAAAATAATTGGGACTTTTTAACTCTTTTCCTGGCGGCAGGGGGTATTTAAATCCTACCATGGTCTGGCAGGCAATTTAACAATTAAATGGCTGAAATGTCTGCATTAAAATAAAAAATTCCAAGCATGAAAACACGCCGTTGCCAGGTAAGAGTTGGCTTTGTCTCGACGTGTTATTGCGCCTATGCCAGGGAAAGAGTTAAGATGGTCGTTGTATTGTGGGGTTGTTAAAAAGAGGTTCTACTGTATTTTAATTATTTCTTGAATTGGAAGCCATAATCATGCTCAAGTTGACTTGGACAATAACAAGAACAGACTTAAGGACAAAACCAACACCTCCAGAATGGGGTGAATGATAAGAATAAGCAAGTCATTGTGTGAACTGCCATGGTTAATGCTTCTACTGCCATTTAACATGTGTTCTCAACCTCTGATTTTTACAGATTAAATCTCTAATTGTTTCTTGGAATAAAAGAAAAAAAAGTTGTTTTAGAGTAGTGACAAATTACAGTTTCAGCTTATAAATAGTAATGATTTATTAAAGCATCAATTTATATAAATCATTGAACTCTTAATATCCTTTACTTTTAATTTTCTACATGTGCATTGGAGGCTTAATAATAAGATATACACCTTCCTCAAATCCAGCTTGAGTTTATCTTGGTGCTGGAAAATTTTTTTTTATTCATTTACATTGTGTTTATGCTATTAATTTTTATTATATAAAGTTACAGAATTTATGATATTAAGATGAGGCCAACAGAGCGTCTAGGCCTGCTGCACGTATAAGTGGAGCACTCATAAGAAAATACAAAATTGAAAAAAAAACTAATTCCTCCTGATGAATTTTGTTTATTTTGAATATAAATAAAGGTGTAAATAGGATATAAAATGCTATTTAGGCCATCAGGGCAAAGGGACCACACTCAGTCACAGATATGCCAAACAAGGCTTCTTGGTGAAAAAAGGAAATGGTGTAAAAGCTGGTGCAGAAGAAATTAAGCTTCAGACTCCTTCTTCCTTGCTCTCTCTCAGAGGGGGCTTGCAGATATCTGAAAAAGTTCATTGGGCAGTGTTGCCTTGGCCGAAAAGGGCTACTCTGCGGTTAGCAACTCCTATTGACCAATGGGGTTGAGGGAGGGTAATTCACTTCGCTTTTGCCTCTAGGTCAGTTTCGCACTTTCGTTGTTGAACTGTAACTCTTTGTTACATATGACATGATGATAATCCTTATTTTATGGAAATTTATTTTACATTTGTTTTTTGTTTCAATTATATAAATAAAAATAGTTTTTAAATTAATATTAATTTGACAAAAAATTAAAAATTTTAGAAGTCTTTAACTGTTTTCTATTTTTTTTTAAGCTGTACTTGTGCAGTGATTCAGTGGTAGAAGATATCCTGATATGTATATTTTTTCTAGTATAGTTTCCTTTTGTAGTTCTTTTATAGAAAACCATTATTTCTGTGGTATAGAATTTTTTTTTGCAAGTTTCTTTTAATATAGTCTGAACAAATGAGTTATCAAGAAAATTTCTCAATGTAGATATTTATGGTCAAAAAATATTTTTTCCTAAATATCAATTTTATTTGATTTCTATTTTGTATAATTAAATACATTTTGCATAAATGTATGGAAAATTCAAGGTAGGGTCTTCATATGTGAGAATGCTCATACAGGTATGCTAGTGTAACATGATCTAAACTAGGCCGTGACAAATTAAATATTTTCCACAAGCACATCAGTTATAGAGGTGCTGTGCTTTGTGCAAAATACTTAATAAAGAATGAAGGGGCTCAAAAGAATCCAAATAAGGACAATTCACCCCTAAATAGAAATAAATGTGAAAAAAAATTTCAAAATCGTGTAATTCTTGTCAATGGATAAGATTAAAATATAATAAATTAAAATCATAAAAAAATTATGTAGAAAAATTTACATTTGTGCATATCACAATATGTGTGCATGGTGCATCCTAAAACTTGGAAAGCCTACAAAAAAGTTTTAGAAGGAATTCATCAGCTAGAACAAGAAGATATGTATCCAGATTTAGTAACTACATTGAGAATCTCTCCTATGCCTGCTTGTATTGCCATTTTTTGTGTGAATAGTTTTTCAACAATCTGAAACTGATAATTTTGAAATGTTTTGAAATTAATGACTATAGATTTGAAACTGTTAACAGCTTTACCTATTTAGGTTCCAAACTAAGTGTATAGTGAGCCTGAAGTTTGCAACAGAGTTTCTGCCGCTACCAGATGTTCTTTTGGTATCCACAAATATCTCATATCTAATCTCATAAACAGAAGAACAAAGTTATAGCTTTATAAGACAATAATTTGACCAATCCCCTCATATGCTGCTGAAACATGGGCATTAACTGAAAGAAACAAAGATTCTGGCTGTTTTCAAAAGAAAAGCACTCTACAGCATTTTAGGAGGTTTGAAATGCAATAACATCTGTAGAAGAACAAAAAATTCCAAAATCTATAAGATTTTTAAGGAGCCAGACATAATAAAATTAATTTCTATTGAACATCTGAAATGGGTAGGACACATGATTAGAATGAATGACAACTGAACCATCAAGAGGATCTCCGAGGCTAAACCATTGGGAGCTTGTAAAAGGGGAAGACCAAGAATTTGGTGGATTGACTGCCTTGAAATGACTTAAAGATCCTAAAATTCAAAAACTGGAAGAGTCTATCCAAGAAAAGAGACACCTAGAATTCGATTCTGTGGAAGGCCATGGCCCACCCTGGGCTGGTGCGCCATTGAAGGAGAAGAAGAAACTGATAAATTTTGTCTACACTCCTCATTGGGACAAGAACAGCTAGGGAATAAATGTGTCTATTGTGAATCAGAAAAGAAACCAGAAATAGCTGGAACTGTGACAAAGTTGACTTATTCACAGAAGCTAAGTTTGAGAAAGTAATATTATTAATAACTTTTCTTTTTATGTAATTACATAAGTTTAAAGTTGTTAGTTCTTTATTTGTGATCTCATTCTTAATATATTAAATAGAGCAGATGTTTTAAACTAGTGGCCCTTGGGCCAAATGTGGCCTGTGAGACTAATTTTGCAAGTGTAAAATATATTTATAGTTCTTATCGTTTTTTTTTTCTTGAACAATTATTTATTAAAAACCAGTTCAGAACTATACTTGCAGATTTGTGTTTGCTTCATTAACAGTGTGTATGGTGTGATGGTCATCTGTTCTTTAGCTGAAGATGAGTTAGTTCATACATTCTTTCATTTCCATTTAATGGAATTTTTTAAAAATCAGTACAGTACTTCATTTGCAATTTTATCTGTTTTTATCATCTGAGATTAGAATTAACATAGCTGCTGCTGGACATTTGTTCTGTTGTTAGTGAAGAGGACCATCGACAATATCATTTTTAAAATTTTATTTTGTTTACATCATTTGTTTTACTTAATTTTTAGATTTTTTTTTCTTTCTACAATTTGCCAATATTAATCCAAATAAACTGATACTGTTGAGTGATCATCTTCAAAGTTCAATTATTGGGGATGTAATAGAATTTTGTCTAATTTTACTCTTTTATACAATTGTAAAATAATTAGTGTTATAAGAGCTTTATTTTTCTTAAATATTAAGAAAGCTATTTTTCTCTTTGGATTTTCTAATATTTCATGTTTATTCTTACATTTAAAATGTCCAGAGTTCCCACAGTCCTTAAAAGTCCTTAAGAACTTAATTTTAGCTTTCATTTTTAAGGGCCCTTAAAACTACTTAATTTTTGTCAAAGGTCCTTAAAAATTCCTTAACTTTTAAATTGGAACGCAATCAATTTGTACATCGACAAGATCTGCAGTCGTCATGTGATTTCCTATCAGTTTTCTTATATGACAAATATATAATCTTTTGTATACTTAAAAGGTTTAAAGTATAAAGTCAGCTGCCCTTTCCTAATAGCTAACAGTCTTGCAGATTTTAATTAAATGAAGCATGGAGGATGGGGTTTGTAGATATTTCAGTTACTTATGGATTCTTAATTTTCCTTGCATTGAATGTAATAGAAAAGTCTAAAACTTTCTTCTTTCCCAGGAAATGTCGGGTATAAACATCTAGTGTACATAATATATATATATATATATATCAGTCATTTTTAAACCCTCAAAAAGTACTGTTTGTAATATTGTTTTTATTCACAATTTATTTTTAGTCTGATCACTCCAAAAACTTTAGACGTACATTTTTCAAAATTAGGTTTTGTTAAATAGATTTATCTTATATTAATTTTTAGGCATTTTTAAAACTTAATTCTGAAATATTGTAAGCTTTTTATTGAACATGCCTTTTCTGGTTCATAATCATTAAAATATGTTCCTTAGGAGACAGGGTTTATGCCGTTATGTTGTGTATTTCAAGTAGGTCCTTATAAAAAAATTACTTTGGTCTTTAGAAAGTCTTTAAAGAGTCCTTAATTTTTCTTCTGGAAAAAGAGTGGGAACCCTGAATGTACAAATAGTCAGGAGTTCTCAAAATGTATTTTATAACAAACATATTTCTAACTGTTTTAAGCAACTCTTATGGCTAAACCTTTGTTTAAATTAAACCGTGCATACTTTTCATATTCAAACTTATGTTTTACTTGAAGAATTCAACAAAAATTTGCCAAATATGAAAATGCATCCTACAGTCATGAATGCTAATTAAAATGTATAATCATGATAAAAGATTGGGTACAATAAACCTCTGGTTGTGATGCCCTGCTCTTGGGATACCCTCCCACACACACATACACCCTTCAGGTGCTACTCTAAAGGTGATTTCATGATCAATGATGCAAATTAAAATATATAATCATGCTTTTATATAAATTATATATTATTATGCTTTCATATAAATTATATATTATCATACTGTTAGATCATTTGAAACAATTTAGATAGCTATTTTAAAGTTATCTATAATGCTCACCAACCTAAAAATTGAACTTTAACACTATACCATCTGCACTATGTAACAAAATATACCAAAGTACTACTTGAGGTTAGTTTTAGTTCAGGATTTGATTAAAATAGTAGCATTTTTTAACTGTGTCCACATGCATGCAGACAAACAAGCTCAAACATATATGCATAATTTTTAAAAACATATGCATTTAGATGGATCAATATTAATCAGAATCTGCCAAATTTTATGAGATTTAAAATACTTTGTACTTCATGTACAAGAACATAAAAAGTGGATACCTAAGTGTTTTTATATATTAAAATGTCACCATAGGATTTTGAATAAACTCTTGGTTTAATGAAATTGCTAAGAAATTATTTTTGGTAATTTTGAATTAATAGCTTATTCTGAAACATTAAATTATTTTTAATGTACTTTAGTCTGTATATTTGTCATTGTAGGTATTACAGTGTGGAATCTAAGCAATCCCCAAACCAACAAATGCTATGGTTGGTTTGGGGATCGGCTTTCAATTTCTTCTAATTTGCACTTTCATGGGCGACTTAGTGTTTTATCAATCTGAATTTCTAGGTATTATTTCCTCTGTTGGAACAAAATAAATGTTTCGTGTTTGGAAACTTAGTTTCATGACATTATGTTTGCATTGTTATTACTTTGTTATTTGCAATTGTAAGAGATTACAAATAATCTTCTACAGTTAAATTGTGAGGTTTCGGAAATTGAGGAACATGTGCAGTGGAATTTGGTTTCTTGGCTGGTTGGTGTATAAGTCCAGTTTTGTTCTCATTTGATATCCTATTGGTATATGTGACTGATAGTACCACCTATTTTATATATAACAATTTCTACTCATTTTCAACATGGAGTATTGGGAAATTTTTCTATTCAGCATAGTTTACAACCGTGTACATACATAAACCTTAAATATTTTGATTCTTAAATCTGTACAAGATGAAGATTTGTTGCTAAATGAGTCGTTTTATTGTATGTTTACATTTTTAGTAACAGATAAGAAAATTAATATTTTTAGTGTAAATACTTTGAGTTTTGTTCCATTTTTATGTTTTTGTTTGGGCATAAAACATTTGTGTCTTAATTTTTATATTTATAAATTTCAAGAGTGGTACAGGATTCAAGGGTAGTACAGGATTTTAACTGGAAGTTATATTTGCCTGGGATATTCAAATTATTTGTTTATTTTTGTAGGATAATAAAATAAGAGATAGCTGAAAGTGTAAAAAGAAATCACTTTGTTTTTTCTTCCATACTTAATTGAGGAATGTCGATATGTGCAATAGTAGTTTTATTTTTATAGTTCTTTATCATATGTTTTTTCAGCCATTTAAGTTTTAGAAAGTAGTTATTTCTCCCTTGACTTATTGTAATGGTTGGTGCTATGAAGCCTTTTATTAAAAAATATATCCTGATAATAGCCATTTTGTCAATTTATAATTTTAAATAAGCTTTAATAATACTTTTTTTTTCAATTTCACACTGATAGAATGCTGTAATATGTTACCAAAAGCAATTATGATTATGATTGTCTATGTTCTAACCGTTTTCATGATCAGAAGTTAATATAATACTTCAGTGTTCTCATACCAAAATATCTTAAATATTTTTGAGAATTATCACTGTTAATAACTATACTGTACAATTTTTCTGAATATCATTTGTGGGTCTTATAATGAATAAATAATTGAAGTGAAATCAAAATTGCATGAATGCTCTAATTAGACCCATTGCAATACATATAAGATTTTACAGCTTTTAATGTAGTAGGATATGGAAGACATACAGATATTGTTTAATGAATTTCATAATGAAATGACTTAATTAGGAATTTCATTGAAAATAGCCCAGTACTTGTTTTTAAGTTAACTTTTTTATATCTTGGAAATGCATGTGAGCACATTTATTGGCTGAAGGGGAACTAATGACTTGTAGAGATTAGCTGAAAAGTAATTGCATTGATTAGTCTTGATAACTCTGAGAGGAACTAGGCCGAACGATGGCCGTGTGGTTAGGGTGCTGGCCCTCAATACCGGAGTTCGTGGGTTCGAATCCCACAGTGGCATGGATGTTTGTAGCCGTTCGGAATCGGCTTTAAGCTGTAGGTCCCGGTCTCGTTAGCCCTCGTGTTGCAAAAAGTAGACCGTAGCACTCCAAACCAAACCAAACCAAACCAAACCTGAGAGGAACTAGTTTCAACACCAGTTTTCAACATTTAAGAGAGTGGGGAGGAATGTTTGAAAAGGGAAGAAAAGTTAATCTATTGGGAGAAGGGAAAATATAAGTCATACATAGCAGTTAAAAAGATACATAGCTATTCTTCCTGCAAAAGGGCAGCCTAATAAAAAGTGTTTTTAGATATGGAAATAGACTGAGCAGTTTGCTCTCCAAAATACCACATAAAGCTTCTCTTACATTAAGAACGAGGATTTGAGAGGGCCACCTGAGGTGTGCAATGTGTCACCGTGTTTGTTTTCAAATGTAAACACATCCTTTGTCTGGAATAATTTGAGCAGTGATTTGTCTGATCAGATGACATTCTCCCATTGTCATGTCCAGTTTTTACGGTTGTGACACCATTTAGGTTGTTTTAAGGCATTGCATGGTGTCACTAATAGTTTTGGAATAGCGGATATACTGTGTATGTTTGCTGTATGCAATTCTCAGCATTAATTTTGATAAATACAACTTCTTGTAGATGAGTTTTCATCTTGGATGTTATCTGGAATGCTGTTGTCTTAAGTTTGTTGGCTTCATTCTACTTTAAAACTCTTCTGTCTCTATCAGTCAGCATTGAGTTTTGGCCACTGTTATATTTGATAGATGTCTTTCCCTATATACTATAAGCTGTCATTATTGTCAACACAGTACTTCTCCTAACACGAACAAGGCTAGCTGTTTTCATTACTGTAGCTCTGGCAAGATGAGTTCTTGTAATCATGCATCTTTCAAAATCTGTGAATTGAGCCATAATCAAGTTTTAACACTCTAAAGTGATTGTGCATCTGAATGCTATCACTGCTGCAACCATGTGTGCACATTCTTATCTGCATGGTGGCACTCTTCCATACTAGAGGATGAAGGGAGTATAGAACAGGTTCCCTTGTTTGTTATTTTCCCCACAGGTTGTCAGTAATTTTCTCAATCCCTGTCTGGATGTGCGCACATACCAATAAGTGCAGATGAGATATTTTCTTTTTCTAGGATGAGCCTGGACTTAAAAGGTTTTTCGGTGACATGCTGGGTACATAGCAGGAGATTAATGTACACTTATATTCTTTAGGAGAAAAGTTTATCCCTTTAAGTTTTCTGTGTGTAGTGAGCCTTATATTTTATAAGGGGAAACCAGGTAAAATCTCATGTGGCCATCCCGTATATTTAGCTAGAATTACCCTTGACCACCTTCATTATTTTGATAGATTTCAAACTTCATTTTAATCAGCTGCTTAAATTTTTTACAAATTTTACTTCATTAAGAAAATAATTTCATCACAGTAAAATTGTGCTTGAGATATCATAACTTGAGAAATTCTCTTTTGAAGTTTATTTTGCCAATTAAGTATCTCAAGAAATTTTTTAAAAAGTTGAATTTACTTATCTAGTGATACAGGTAGATGAAAGCATTGGTTGCTTAAAATTAAGAGTAGTATTCAAATTTAAATATAATTAAATTTCTAAGAGGTTAGTTTTAATTATAGCTATAATTTTTTGTTTAAAGGTATTTATATTTATTTTATTTATGTATAATTAAAAATAAGAACATTTTAATTATAAATCAAAGTTTGGAAAGGTGCAATAATGAAAATTAGATATTTTGAATTGCTAGAAGTAATTTTAATTTTTTATACTGTTTTGTACTAGATACACACTCTGTTTTTTGTTGAATTTATTTTATTATTATTCGGTTTTTTAGACTATTAAAAATTAGTTTTCTGTTATTATATCTAATGTTATGATTGAGCAAAATGCTAAATTTAAATTTTAAATATAGAATTGTACATTTGTTACAGTAAACTATCCTTTAGATTTAAAAACATTTCTGGTTCTTCTTGTTTTTATATCTGTAAACAGTTGGTATTTATTTGCAAGACAAGTATATATATATATATGTGTGTATATATATATAGTACCGGGTGACCGAGCTCCGCTCGGAGAAAACAGGTATCGAAGCTAACTCGAAGATTTAAATTTTCAATTGTGATTTATCAAAACAATACATGCCATAAGAAAATTTGTGAAACCATTAGTGAAAAGATAACCGGTTAAAGTGCACCATTTTAAACTATTCTAAACAAAGTTGTTTGGAAAGGGAACTATTCTATACAAAGGTAAAGTTTGAAAAGTCATAGAAAATAAAATGTAATTGATAACAAAAAATTATACAATTAAAGAAATGGTACAAAGTGAGCAGTGTAAAGATTGAAGTGTGTTGAATGGAGAAGCATTCTGACAATGACGGTATCTTCTAGTTGTCCATTTGCGAGTATAATTGAGTTGATCGCTTGTTGTTCCAAAATTCCGGCTCCTTGAAGCATTTCATGTAGGGTTGCGTTCTGCATGTTGAAAATGTAGCTTGAAATCTGATGAATGTTGAAATGTTGAACTTTGTTGACGGTGATTTGAAATCGAAATCAGTTCCTTAACACGTTCGCTGCCACCGACGTACTGGCGCGTCAGAGCGGCACCTCCTGGTATGCCGACGACGCACTAACGCGGTGACGGACTTTGATAAGTTATATGCTCTGTGTTTAGTGTGGCTTTGGAAATTGAACGGCGAGGTTGTTTCGGCACGTTAGTGAAACATTATTTTTTAATTTTTTGTGGTTGGTTTTCAAAATTTTTGTTTGCATTATTTTTTTTTTACTATATTGTTTATGTGTTATATATACTTTGCTACATTAATTTAATATTTAGAGTTGATAGAAAATAAAAATGGAAACCGATATCAAGGAATAAAGACAAATCAATAAAGACTTTTATTATTATTATTATTATTATTAATTCTTCAGAACTACAGCCAATCGATTCCTCGTGGTCGAAAACCCCCGGGTACCAATTTTCACTTGGTTTGGAAGCATGAGAAAAAAGTTTGCCCGCACCGGGGTTCGAACCCGGCCCTATCTGTAGCGCTGAACTACGTGACCTTAGCGCGTCAAAACCGATGCCAATCGATTCCTCGTGACCAAAAACCCCAGATCCCCAAGTTTACTACAGTTTATTAATTCTGGGGCGATTTTCGACTTGACAACCATTCCTCGTATTATAGTATAGGATATATATATATATATATATATATATATATATATATATATATATATATGTGTGTGTGTGTGTGTGTGTGTGTGCATGTGTGTAAGGAAAGTAAACTAAATCAGGAAACTAATGTAGGCATTTTGTATTAAACCCCAAAGATGGTCCCTTAAGGAATATAGTGTCATGCAATTTCTGATAATGTGAGGGTTTAAATATGTTGATCTAAATTTTTAGTTGAAAGCCACCATAAAATCCTAAGAAAATTCTCAGGGGGTTTTCATGTCTTAAGTCAAGGGTAAAAAAACCCTTTGTCCCTTTGCTTTTTCTTTTTCAACCGCTAATCTAAATTTATCACTGGGGCTACAGTTCACACCCTCAGAGAAGGGGTCTAACCAATTAAAATTTTGTACTGCCCTATCAGCCAATTTAGAAAATTCCAGGACAAAAAGAAGATGCATATCAGAGGCAGATTTTAACTGATATTTTTATCCAGATGTTATGTAGCCTTTTACTAAGAACTTCATGTTAGCTGATCTCTCAACTGGTCTGAACCTATAATGAAGTGGGAACCTGTCCACTCAACTTTATGCTAATGAAAGTCTTTGTCTTCTAGCCGTGATTGCTACCACCTGTTGTAGATTTTGTTTTATTACAAATATATATGCATGTATATATGTATATGCTTATATGTCTATGTAATATATTAAAATTATTACATATATATATTAAGGGTACTTTCCTTGTAAAGTCACTTGCTCTTATACACCTTTTTTGTATTAAGTATAAGTTTCTTAAGGTTGTAGTTTACTTTTCTTAATGAAATTTTTTTTTCAGAGTCAGATTTATTGAAATTATATTTAGCCAGTAGGTTCTTTATTACAAAATAATTATTGATTTTCAACACAGATCCATTTCTTTACACACAGGTTCACTTAGCAGAACTGGAGAGTTCTATGGGGTTTTTTCTTTTGTGTAATACCAGTTGGTATTTGTACTTTGTACTATAAAAGGGAAAACTTTTCTTTTAACAGGTTTAGCAGTGATTCCATGCAGGGAATGCTTGTGCTGTGGGAAAACTCTGAATTATGAAGATTTGTGCTAATTCTGTTTGGATTTCAGGAGATATAAATTTAAAAATTACTTCTCTTCAATCCTTTTTGCTTACTTTAAAGAAGAATGCAGCATCTTTTCTTTTCTTTGGCTCTCAAACATAGTTCAGCCGGGTGCTTAAAATCCTTAAAAAGTGCTTATTTTGTAGATCCATTTTTAAGGCCCCTAATAAGTCATTGAAAAGTGCTTAGTTTTCTTTTCATAGCCTTAAAATTTATAATTTTTTCAGAGTGCTCAAAAAGTGCTTACTTTTCCCCAAATATCGGTTGCTGGATTTTTATTTCCCTTGGTAATTAATCGTCAATCGATTCAACAAAGCTAAAGATAAAAAAGAAGAGTTAGACCAATTTAAAATATGTATAGAAGAAAAGAAAAATGAACTTCAAAATTAGATATATTCTCTTATTTTTCCCCTTTCCTATATTTTTTGGTTCTCATCATCTATTATGAATGGGAATAGTTCTCCAGTTACATTTTTAAAATAGCATTGATAATTTCTTGAATCTTGTTTTGAGCATGTCATAATTAATTAAAACTTTTATAGTGTAGATACTGCATCATTTTTTCTCTCTGTCTCCCTGTGTGTGTATGAATATTATATTTACCTGTTTATAATACAGAAGTACTTTTTATTATCTTATTTTACATCTATGTTGCTCTAAAAATACTGTTGCTATGATGGGAAACTTGTTGATCTTCCACCACATATAGTACTTTCTTATCTTTACAAATATTTCAGATTTTTTTAGGAGGGGGGGGGCATTTGATCAATAAGGACTATTGCTGTTCTAAGATTTGTTTGCAAAGAAAGATGTCTTAACATAAAGTATGAGATATTAACAATTGTGTTTAATAAAAATATTAAATTGATCTATATATGTTATTCAATGTCATTTTACAAGTCATAAAGCTCATGAAAAGCTTCAATTTTTAAGCTTTAGCTGTAGGTCGATCATAGAACAATAAAAATTGAGGTGCTTAAAAAGTGCTTAATTTTTTTCTGAGGAAAGAGTCTGAACCTTGTCAAATGATCCTGAAACTTCTGTGATGTGGTTTGCTAGATCCTGAATTTTAAAACAAAAGGTTGAAACTTAGTAAGTTATTTTGGCAGCATGCAGCAAGAAAGTACTGACATTGGCAGGGCCATTTATGTTTTTGAGGAGTAGCAATGCTTTGGGATGAAAGTCACTATACAACAATTGTTAAAAGGTTTAAAACTGCAAAAGAAATGCTGTTTCCATTGAATAGGGATGGATGTATAGACAATACTTGGATGCTTGTCATATTTGTTAACAAAAGAAATTAGCAATGTTGTTCGGTACATATCGATGTTCCCCCCACCCCTTAAGTGCAATGGTTGTGTCCAGCGCGTCCCTTTCCTTTTTTTTGTATTGTAACCAGAGTGTGAGTGTTCAGACCCCATCTAGGAAGGTCGAACCGTTGTTCGCGTCTCCCCTGAGAACGCTTGAAAAGAGCCCATTGCTCTTATATGACCCTGTCATATATTTCTTGATTAAAGTTTTTTGTTAAGTTTTTAAATACAGTCCACTTTATTATCGTCCTCAACATTTGAGGAAAGGGACGCGCTGGACACAACCATTGTGCTTAAGGGGTGGGGGGAATGTCGATATGTACAGAACAAATGTTATTATAAATTTTAGGATAAATTTCATGTGTCTTACCTTCCCTTATACATTTAAGGACATTTGGTTTTTCAAATGATATTGAATATTAGGTAAAAACATTTTAGATCTTTTTGACATTAACTTTGTTCATCTTTTATTTAGCGGTCAGTCTGCTGTCATGGAATTTGATATACTTGATGAATTTGAGAGTAATGATAATGATAATGACGATGACCGATATACTGATGGTGGATCAGATATATCTCTTGATGAGTTAGATGCAATGTTGGAAGCTAGTTTACAAAATCCAAGTAATACTTCGAAAGGAACAACACATTTAGTCATTGATGAACTAGAGCATGAAGAGAAAGAAAAAGTTGTCCTAAAAGGTAATTATGCATATCCTGTATTTAATGTTATCTATAATTTTTGTTTTTTCTTATAAATGCACTGATTTCCAATTGCATTATCTACAAAAAATATGTATATAAAACTGGTTTGGCAAAAACCTGGGTTTTTTCAGAAAAAACCCAACCCAGTGGGTTTTTGAGTTTTTTTCAAGGTTTTGGGGCTTTTTTTCGGGTTTTTTCAGGGTTTTGGGGCTTTTTCAGGTTTTATCAGGGTTTTTACTATACTTAAATGGGTTTTAAATGCTTTTTTGGGGATTTGAAAACTATTCAGGTTTTTTGTTATGTAAGAGGACAGGATATATAATTCATTGTATGATTAAAATAAATTTAAAATGTTAATCACTTATTAAAATTTAAAAATTTAAAAATCAATTTTAACTTATGCAGAAGAAATTTTTGTCTAAATTAAAGGAAATTTTGATATCGTAAAATAAATTTTTTCCATATGCATATAGTTGCATTTGAAGTTTTTTCTTTTCATTAAAATGTATTAAATTATTGCTCTATATTTGTTAGCAGTATTGTGTTATTAAAGCATTCAGAAGATATCTTTTTAGTTAATTTGTAAGTTATATATGATAAGTAGCAGAATTAATTATATATATTATCCCCATGTTTATTTGCAGTTGTTATACATATTTTTTTCCCAATTTTTCCTGTCCATTTTTCAATTAATTTTATCACATGTAATACTTCAATATTCTTATTTTTTTCATCATACATTCTTATTAACTTTGTTTAATTTAGATTTTATTATATTTGTTATACAGATAATTATTTTTCCCTGAAAAGTTTTTGTTTTTTCTAGCAGTTTAGACCCTCTCAAATTAAACAAAATCTAGGATCATTGTCAAAGATAAAATATGTAATATGTATTATAGATTTAATTCAATATATTTATTATTAGTTAAATATGTAGAATTTTAAATAAAGATTTTGAGAACCCAATTTTAAAAACACCCACTTGGGTTTTTTCAAGTGGGTTTTTTTGAAAAAACCCGCCCGGGTTTTTTCGGGTTGGGCAAATGAAGCCAATCCTGATATAAAAGCTAATAATTTCTGTGGTAATATAATGTACTTTTTCAATATGTGTGTTAACTTTGATAACTTGTTTAGATTCATTAATATGTTAGCATTTTTAATTTTGTCTGTTTTAACAGTAGACTGTTACTGGAAAAAAACATGTATATTTTGCATTGTCCTGTCAAGATATTATTCTGTTATGCACTTTTTGCTCTATCTTTTCATGCAGTTAGATTTGTTAAAAAAAATAGCGGAATATATTTTTATGTGACAATAAATGAAAAGCTAATGTAAATAAGGCACAAACAGAAAAGATTGAATTTCAAAACTATGAATGGCCTGCATTTTGAATGTGAGTAGCATGAATCTAAATGTCTGAAAGCCGAAATTTCAGTTTCAGGTTTTCATCCCCCCCCCCTTTCAGACCAAATCTTAATACTATTTTAATGTGTTTGGAAAACTCAAACATTTATGTATAAGAAAAATGATGAAATGCAGGATGAGGTTCAAAATCGATTCTTGCAGTCACAGGTCAAGGTAGTTGGGTTTTTATGGAGTACTTAGTAGTGAATAAATGCAACCTCCGAATGAATAAAGATCAAACTCCTCCATTTTGAAGGAGAAAGGGACATATCTTGATGATAAATTAGTGCTCTGGGCCTTTTGGCAGAGCTAGGAACAGCTGGATTGTAAGCAGGAATGTTGTGAAGCACATGATTTGGTATAGAATCAATGCTGCGATGAAAACAAAAGGCTAAACGTTTAAATTCCGGAAGAACAGGTCGAAGTCTGACATCATAATGAATCGCATCATTCCACACTTACCAAGGAGCAGAAATACATAATTTTAGGACTGAATTTTGCACAACTTGAAGATTCTTAAGATGTTTAATTGAGGCAGTTCCCCATACAGGACATCCATATGTCGTAATGGGTCTAATATAGCTTTTGTAGAGCAATAACTTTGTTTTAGTATGCAGGCAAATTCGATAGTTGATATAGGGATGAAGAGTAGCTATTGCAGTCTTCATTTTTCTAACAACGTTCTCAATATGAAGCCTCCAAGTTAATTTGGAATCTAGGGTAACACATAGGTACTTATAAGAATTTTCCCAGGGTATATTTTCATTGAAAATTTGAAAGTTATCAATGAATTATCAATGAAATTAGTGACACTTCTATTAGTAAAGATAAGGGCAGCACATTTTGCTGGATTTACCTTAATGTGCCAAGAAATGAGCCAAAGTTCGTAAATTTTGAGGTAATTTCGAATAGCAATGAAGGCACAATGTTTGTGTCGGCAAGGATGGCAGTGTCATCTGCATAGAAGCAAAGCTCAATTTATTGCAGCTAAAGGCTTTTTTCATTAGTGGCATTTTCTCATTCGTTACTTTCACATTAGTAGCTAAGAATTCAAGTTAATTAGTTTGCATTGATATTGCATTTCGTTTGTAGCTGCAAAACAGCTGTCTTCTTTGAACCCTTTTCTGTTTGTCCTGTATTTACATTACTTTGTATTTATCAAGATCTAAGCTAGTAGAACATTGATGGTGGTAGGATAAAAATGTTTTTGTTTAATTTTGTGCTTTGGGAAATTAATTTTTTTATATCTAGTTTAAATACATTTATTAAAGCAAATGTTATTTTGTTGGATGTAATCTTGTTGGGACAGTAATTTTTTCTTCTCTTTTGGGAATGTAACTTGTTCTTTGCTTTAGTATAAATACGTATAATAAAGACCCTTCTCTATTTATTCCATATTATAGAAGTTGTGTTTTAAAATAAAGCAGTAAAATTCAGATATATCTGAATATACCATGTAATCCACTTAGATTGATCTACATTATGCACTTAAATAGGACTGTGAATGGATTATATTTTTTGAATAAATTGTTATAATGTTTGGTGTATCAAGTTTGGGCTGGATAATGTCATGTATATCAACTAGTGCAATATAAATGTGATAACAGTGTGATTCTATCACTCTGTAATAAAGGATTAAACATATAAATGATGTATCTATCTGATTTAAATTTATAAAGATTTCATGTAAGTATCTTACTTTTTTGCCTTTGCAATAATATAATGATAATTTTGTCTTATTGTCTGTTCTTTTTAATATAATTATTTTAATTAAAATAAGTTCTAAAGTGGGTATTAAATTTTAAAGTACAATATTTTTTTTTCAATTTTCGTAAATATAAATTCAACATACTTGAATGTTTACCAATTTTTGTTTAGTTAGAGGTAAAGATCATTTTGATGTACTACCTGAAGGATGGATCGAAGTGACACACAATAGTGGAATGCCTATTTATTTACATAAAGCATCTCGTGTGTGCTGTGTTTCAAAACCTTACTTTCTTGGACCTGGAAGTACAAGGGTAGGATATTTGCATTAGTTATACTTTTTAAAATCCAGTAATGGAGCTAAATCCTTTTAATATTTAAGAGGATCTACACACTTGTTAAAAGCTTTTTTAAGTACTCCTTAAAAAAGAGTTCTTGAAGTAAAGCTGTGAAATTGTTCACTCAAATTTCTTATTTTTTTTTTTTTTTTTTAGAAAATTATTTTTGTTTAACAGCAACCTACAATCACAATTTTCTTTTTCAGCAAAGTTCATAATAAAGTCAAAATATTATTTTAAATGTTTTTATAAACTCTTTCACCTTTAGAATGTCCCTTAAAAAGTTTACAAATTCTTAAAAAGTCCTTAAATTCTTATTTTTACTTTTAAGTAGTCACACTTTAATTTTAAGAAAGCAAAAGTATCTAATTATCATGACACAACGGTTTCTATACCATGTTACACTCTGTGTATTTAGAATAGGTACTTCAAGATCACTAGCCGTATAGTTAGGGCACTGACCTTTGGTATTGGAGTTTGTAAGTTCAAATCCCATTGTGGCATGGATGTTTGTAGCCATTTGGAATTGCCTTTGAGCAGTAGGTCCTGGTCTCATTAGCCCTCATTATAAAAATGTAAACTGTAATGCTCCAAACCAAACCAAACCAAACCAATCAATATCACTGATCTTTTCCCAGTTGTTATGAAGTATAACTACATTACAATGTTAGTGTGTTTATATGTCATTATGTATGTAAAAAAAGGCAGAAGTTGAAATGCTACAAAAGATATAATCTTGATTAAATAACAACAAATGACTATGTTAATGACTTAAAATTTTACATAAATGATCATTCTATTTATATTAAACAGTTACTTTTGAAGGATTGACCTAAAATGTATAAGCCTCAATTGAAATACATAAAAGTTTATCTATGATAGTATATTTTTATAACAGTTTTTCCTTTATGTGTTTTTATTCAAAATGGGTAATTCCTTACCAAATCAACGCAAGGTTTCTACCTGACTATCTCCAATTTTGATTAACTTTGGTATATTAGAAGATTTCAAGGGTATAAAGAAAATCTCCAAATCTTATGTTCAAATAATAATTGGTTTGGAAGTTAAAAGGCTTCAAAGTTGTCAGATTTGTCTAAAAAATACACTATCAGCATACCTTTAAATTACATTTACTACTCACCTAATTTAGCTAGAGATATGAGCAAGCTGTTATTTTAAACCTTTTTTCACGGACTTTCATATGATATACAACACATAATGATTTGAATTTTTTAAAATTAAATTTAAATTTGTCAAAAAGCCAAGTTTTTAAAATTTTGAAAAAAATCTCAAAAGTTATTCATATTATTGTTAGTTAATCCTCAAAGTTCCATGTTGGGATCATTATGGGATCACAAGCTACAAAAGTTTTTTGTTTGATATATTTACTATTACAATAATGAAAATGAGAACATGCATTCATTACTTTTAATCTAACACAGCTGTAAAGATGGCATTATGTTTACACAATACCTTATTGACATATACTCTATTAAATAGTACATAACATTTGTAGAGATTTTAGAATAAAGAAAATAATTAAAGTTTATTACTTTTGATGGATGGTGCTACTTATTTAGTTGGAACTGGTAGAAAGCTTCATGTATTTTGAGAATTTCTACTTCACATTTGACCTGATGGAGTTAAAAGATTCACCTTACACAAAACATCTGAAATAGAAATCCATAATACATCTGGCTTCTCTGGATATGAAGAAGATGGTGATGGTACAAGTGGGTGAAGGAATGTCAGTTTCACTTCATCAGAGTTTTTCTCTTCTTTCTCTAACATAAATGCAAGCCACCATTTGTTATAAACAGCAGTAATATAGCCATTTATATCAGCAAATAGAAGTTTTTCTTGTGATGCTATCACAGTTTGTATCAATAAATCTTGTGAAAGGGCAAATGTCTTCACAAAGACTTTTGTTTTTGATTCTGTGAGTATAAAACCACTAGCATATAGCCTGTCATATGATGAGATCAGTAAAATTTTTAATTTTCCAGAATTGTAAATAACCCTATGAGGCAGGTAAAAAAAAAATGGTTTGTTTTTTTGGCTGAGAATTACCTTTCAACAAAAATAATCGATTAAAATTATCACATATGTACTTAATCTATTATTTAAGTTAAAAAAAAAAGAAAATTATTTATGTAATATCTAAGTTTAGTGATAAAACGTATGAAAATAATACAGACAATATTTAAATATTTTAAAATAAGAAATGATAAATGAGATGGTTAATGAAGTCATAATGCTAAAAAAAAATTGTTATTTTCACCTATTTATTACGTGATAAATTGATAAATTTAATTGCTTGCTCTTAAAATGGAGCTTGATATAATGGCATTAATCTCGAAAAGGAGATGGGTGGATTTCGAACGTTTTAAAGAGGACAGTATTTTTTGCTGTGATACGAAGCTTATTCATACCAGTTTACTTCAGAATTGAATCTATAGTTTAGGAAAAGATAAACTTTACTCGCTTTGAATTTTGCAAACCCTAACTCATCAAAAATTCAATATGGATGCTCTATCCATTCCAGCTCCAACAGCTTCATAACTTCGAGGACAGACGAGCAGATAACTTAGGCTATTATTACATTACGAGAAAAAAGTTTAAGGATACACAACATGAAATGTTTATGTAACCAGGGGCATCCGTAAAGCAATACGTGAATTTAATAAAATAAAAATAATAAAAATTATAAAAAGCTCAAAAAATAGTAAAAATGTATTTTAAAAATAATAAAACAACTTTCGTAATAAGAATTTAAAAGAAAAAGCAGACAATATTAAATTTATTAGAAATTAAAAAGAATTGGCTGTGTTGGGGATAGAACCATCAACCCGAGAAGTACGACGATCAAGTAGGTGGACTTTCTACCAATTGTACAATGCTTGCTTGTTGGGAGCGAACTAATTAGAGTATATGAAGTCAGGTAGTCAAGTAGAAACAGTCCGGAAATTTAAATATTACTTTCCACCATTGCATCCTATCAAGAATGAATTTCGTATAGAATAAGAGGAAGGATAAGGCTTGAAATAATAGCATTAAACGCTCGAAAAGGGGGGATGGGGTGGATTTCGAACTCGTTTTGAATTTTGCTAACCCTAACTCATGAAAAATCCAATATGGATGCCTGTATCCATTCCAGGTATAACCGCTTCAGAAATTTGCGGACAGACAACTTAGGCTATTATTATATAGGGGATGATATTTCTGAGTCCCAGGGATTTCAACAGCATTTTTAAATCAGTCATCTAGAAATACAGCAGTAGAAATATTTCTTCTTGTGTAGAAAAACTAAAATATTTTTCCGTGCCCAGTTAAAAAGTTGTCATTCTGTAAGTATTTGATTTTTATATGGTCATTGTAGGCTTGCTCAAGCTGCTAATCTCTTGAGTGTGCCTCCTACCCCCTCAGAAGGTCTTTTACCATAAGCAGTTACCCAAAAATGCCATTCTGCCTCAATAACAAAATCTTCCTTAAGTAAGCATAAATTGGCAAAGTTTTTCTTATTTTTATATTGTGCAGATGACCCATCTAAGAAATAAAATATTTTCTTTGCACTTTTTTCAAACTTCAAAAAAGTAATAAGCTTCTTTTAAAAACAGTAAACTGCTACCCTATTGTGCTCCAAACAGTCTAAAATTACAATGTATGTAAAGTGGACAATTCCAAACTTTCCTTTCAAATATACAACTATAAACATCGAAAACATCGCATCATCATAGAGCTTAGAACTCCTTTATTAAACATCACAACAACATTGCTGACATTTATTACTGTTGCCAACGGGTAACGACAAATACACTGTTGCCAAAAGGTAATAACAAATAACAGATAATACTAATAAACATTTTAGATGCTTACACTTCGTCCATCCTGACGTTATAGTTCATAACCATCGATGTCGTCAATCTCAACATCTTCCTCCGTGTCCAAGAGATGATACAATTTCATCTGGGAGGCGTGAACGGTGGTTTTATATTTTTCCCTACGCCTACGTCCTTGACCTGTGCTTCGGAGATCACTTACCTGATAAGTATCTGATGGTAATACAGCTTGAACTACCAGTGGTCCACGATAGCGCACTTGTAATTTTGTACTTGTTCCGATCTGCTCTGGTAAACGTTTTATAAGAACAACATCACCTACATTGTATTTTATGGCATCACAATGACGTTGATCATAATATTTCTTCATTTTGGCTTGCGATTTACAAATACGTTGTTTAGCATCATCCTGGAGAATTCTCGGGTCGCAATATTTACCTTCTTCTGGTAATAAGTCTACTGGGAAATCATTCGTTATTTCAGGAATATAACCATACAATAATTCGAAAGCAGATTTACCGGTGGATTTACTAGGAGTCCAATTAATTTCTCGTTGAGTTTCTAATAAAAATTTGTCCCAATCTCGTTGATTAATTTTCTGACATTTAGCACTAATTGCGGGAATAAGAATTCTATTTATTCTTTCAACTTGACCATTAGCTTGTGGTCGTTGACTGCAGACTAAAGTGTGCTTAATCATTCTAGAAGTACAGAAGTTTTCAAATGCTTTTGAAGTAAAGCATGTTCCACGATCAGATATTATTCGCTTAGGTACTCCAAAATCTCTTACAAATTCCTCTAAAAATTTTAGAACATTTGCCGTTGTGCATGTCGAGCAAGGACGCAATCGTATAAACTTCGTTAAATTATCTACTACAACAAAAATTTCTTTGTTTCCCCTAGAACTATTTATCATAGGTCCTAGAAAATCGACGTGAATGACTTCAAAGGGTCGTTTGCCTGGTGGAATTGGATTTAACTTTCCCTGAGTTTTACCACCAGGAACTTTAGTAAAGGCACAACTAATACATTGACGTATGTGTTGCTTTATGTAACTTGTCATTTTTGGAAACCAAAACTTTTCTTTAATCATTTGGCGAACTTTATCCACGCTACAATGTCCTCCAAAGTCGTGATAGCGGATAACTAAATACTTTCGCATTGAACGGGGCATAACAAAGAGTGTTTTTGTCGACTTGCCATCGGTTATTTTTCGGTAAAGGATACCATCCTTTAAAATATACTGATTGGCAATGTTTCGTTGAGCTTCATTTCGCTTATTTGCTGGTTTTTCGAGTATTTGTAAAATATTCTGCAAATCTTTATCCTGAAATTGAATTAGGGACACTTTGTCGTTTTCAGTTGTCACGTAAAAAGAACTCGGAGCAGTTGTTAATTCAACAGGAATCGTTGGTTCTAACTCCTCGACTGGTATAGAATTTCTTTCATCCATGGGTGCACGGCTTAAAGCATCAACATGACACATTTTATCTCCTGTACGGTGTTTTACTTCGTAATCGAATTCACTGAGTAGTTCTGCCCATCGAGCAGTTTGAGGCTTGATGTTCCGTTGAGTATTAAGAAACTTTAAGGCCGAACAATCAGTAACTAAAGTAAAATGCTTCCCTATTAATAATGATCTTAAACGAGTTATTGACCATACTACTGCAATTAACTCCAAACGGCTGGAATGGTATTTCGCTTCATCTTCACTTGTTCTTCGGCTTACGCAATAAACTAAACGAAGCTTGTTATTTTTATCATATTGTAATAGCATACCTGCTAGCCCAACTGAACTAGCATCTGTATGTAGCTCAGTGTCATCACGGTGATCATAGAGTTTCAATACTGGTTGAGTAACAAGGCGCTGTTTTAGGTCATCAAAAGCAGTCTGCTGAACTTCGGTCCACTCAAATAGTCTGTTCTTTTTCAATAGATCTGTTAGAGGTGATGCTATTTCAGCATATCGTTGTATAAATCTTCGAAAAAAGCTTGAAAGGCCTAAGAATCTTTTCAATTCTTTCACATTGTTAGGAACTGGAAAATACTTGATTGCAGCCAATTTTCGTGGTCCAGGTTGTATTCCATTGTCAGATATAAGGAAACCCAAATATTCTAATTGCTCCATCGCAAATTCACATTTGGAAAGCTTTAGAGTTATTCCTGCTTCACGAAGTTTAATTAAAACACTACGTAAACGATTCAGCATATTGTGGAAATCTTTCGCTCCAATGAGCATATCATCTACAAAACAAATAACAGTGTTCCACATAAGATCCCCTAGCGCCATAGTCATAGCTCTTTGGAAAACAGCTGGTCCATTCGTCAAGCCGAAAAATAGTCGTGTCGGCTCATAATGACCGTCAGGTGTTACAAACGCTGCTTTACTCATAGAGTTTGGATGTAGTGGTATTTGGTTAAAGCCTTGTGCTGCATCGAGAATACAAAAGAGTTTATATTCAGCTAATCTGTCCAGTAAATCATCAACATGAGGAAGTGGAAATTTGTCCTTCAATGTTTGCGCATTCAGACGTCGATAGTCGATCACCATACGGTAATCACCAGTTTTCTTTTTTACTAGCAACACTGGACTACTATATTCTGATGTACTATCTTGAATAACTTGCTGTTCTTTTAGCTCTGCAATTATCTGTCGAAGTATTTCACGCTCATGGTACGACACGCGATAAGGAGTATGGGAAACTGGTTTACTACCAGGCACTTCCTTAATTTCCATCTTAGTAGTATTTATACAGCCTAACTCATCAGTTTTAACGGCGATACAATCCCGAAATTCGTTTAATAAACTGCATAACTGTTGAGCTTCTAACTCCGTTATATTAGAACCAATCTTAATTTGTTTCAAAGTTAACGGTTCACGATTATTTGATTTCTTAGTATTCGAATTATTAAATGGGATTTTATTAGTTTCAGATATTGGGTCAAATTTATCAATTTTCTTATCAACAACGAATGAAGTAAAATTAACATCAATAGAGTCATCCTCTATAGAGCCTATCTGAGTGACTGGAACGGAATTTCCCCTTAAAATAACTTGATTTTTCTTAATATGAATTTTAGTATTTGTCGGATTAACAACTGGAATACTAGCAGCACCTTGATGGACATAAACTTCGGTGCATGGGAAATTTATAGGTTCAATAATACAGTTTGTGTTATCGTTATTACTTGTAACATCGATAATTTGCATACTACATGGGGCTAAGTCCACAGCATTTTTACATTTAAGAGACACCTTATCAACTGAATTATTTTCAATGTTAAAACTCTGTAAAAACTCCTTATTTTCATCAATTATCAATGTCAAGCCTTGCTTTCTGACCATTGCAAGATTTGGGAGGTCAATTACGTTGGTTCCAATAAGTACGTCAGGGCCATCAAAAGTGTCATCTGGGACCACATAAAATCGTATGCCATTTAAATGTACTTTATCAATTTTAATACTTAAGGTAGTAACACCTAATACATTTTCCTGCCCGCCTACACCACGAATGGAAATTGGGAGCTCACTGTCATCAAAATGCACATTGATTTTCTGAGCAAATTTATTCTTGATCATTGAAATGTTAGCTGCAGTATCCATTAAAGTTTCAGTTTGAACATCATTAACTAAAATTGATTTGTTTAATTTTGAGCTAACTGTATCGTAAGCAGAGGTTGTAGCATTAGCCATGGGTGACGAGGATTTCATAAAACAGTCCTTCGTTCCGTGACCTTCTTTCTTGCAATATGTGCAAAATTTTACACGTTTCGGTTTTGGACAGTCTCGTGAAAAATGTCCTTTTTCGTAACAATTAAAACAAGTATTTTTATCGGCTGGCTTGTAGTGATTTGGTTCTTTGATCATAGGTTCCTTTTTAATAAAAGCATTTCCCTTTTCGAAATCATTTGACGATCATAAGAAGAGTCATGAAAATTCACCTTTCCGCCATCGTATTTTGTTTTCCTTTGATCGTTAAACATTATTTTAGTACCGCTTCTAACGCTCTCGTAATTATCTAATTTTTCAGCAAGTTCATTTGAATTTACAATTTTGGGCCAATCGTCAATAAAATGTTCTCTGACTGCGTAAGGGACTTTGCTCTTTGCCTGATTGGAAATTATAAGTTCTTTTAAATCATCAAACTCCGTAATTTTTAAACCCGAAATCCATTCTTCAAAATAGCTGCGAAGTTCGAATACGAAATCCTTCCAAGTGTTATTTTGAGTCTTTTGATGATTCATGAACTTTAAGCGAAATGCTTCCGCATTCAATTTAAATCTATTCAGCAATAATTCTTTTATGTAACTATAGTCATTAGCTTTTTCTTCTGGTTCTCGCGCTACTAACTGAGTAATTTGAGAAGGCAAGAGTGGTAAAAGAAAAGATACCCAATGTTCTTTCTCGATTTTTGCCCTACTAGCTTGTCTTTCGAAAAGAATCAAATAAAAACTTATATCGCCATCCTTATAATCAAATTTGTGCATTAAACTTTGAAAATCGTACCGTATATTTTTAATAACATCAGTATTTTCAATAACACCATCACTTTCGTTTTCTCTAGCATTTTGAATTCTTAATTTCTCTAACTCAAATTCCCTGTTTTCTTTCTCTAATTCCCTGTTTTCTTTCTCTACACGAGCATTAACAATAGTTTCTAACATATTTTTAACCGTCTCTTCCTCATAATCGCTATTATTTTCGATTAGTTTTTTTATATCAATAATTCTGCTCTCAGGATTTACTTTCTCACCAAGCTCTTCAGCTAGAATTTTAAGGTCGCACTTTTTTGCTTTTGCAAGGAAAGACATATTCATAAATGTACGTTTTAACTGACAAGAAAATAAATTTACTCTTCTTTTACACAAACATCAAAGTCGTAACAACTTAAATTTCGGTTTAATTCAACACAAAACTAATTGTCATTAAATGCATCCATTTTTACATCACAATTATTAATTCACTTCAGCTTATTCATATAAACATCAAAATTCTAATAACATCACTCAGAATTAATAAAACTTCAAATCGAAACTGACTTCAAATATAATAAATTTTTGCATCAAAATATATATTCACGTACCTTCAATAATTCATCGCATATCCAAATTATTTCACGGAAACTTGGTCATGTAAGCATGAAACACAATAACGTAATTGACAGTTCGTAAAACTTGGAATCGAAACTGATCGTTAGTAAGAATCTTCTAAGTTTGCATATAAAATAGTGGATCACTTATCTAGTTTCGTAATTCATCGAAATTCATCGCTATTTTTTTTTTAACTTATCCTAAACAACATCTCTATATCCCACTTCTGAAGTATAAACATCGAAAACATCGCATCATCATAGAGCTTAGAACTCCTTTATTAAACATCACAACAACATTGCTGACATTTATTACTGTTGCCAACGGGTAACGACAAATACACTGTTGCCAAAAGGTAATAACAAATAACAGATAATACTAATAAACATTTTAGATGCTTACACAACAAATGGGTGAATTTTAGCTTGCACATTAGTCGAGTGGTAGATCTGGGCCCTCATCCTGTATGACAAATAGTAATTTTCAGCAAAATCAAGAACTACAATCTCCGAATCTTTTAAGTTTTCTTTAATAATGTTTATAAATGAACTTTGTTGTTTTACCACAAATTTATGATAAACTAATACAGACATTTTTTCCCAAAATAAGTCAATAAATTCTGATGTTGACTTTTGTATTGTTTCTAATGTGCACCTGTCAACAGAAATCCACTGATTGAAAATGACTTTTTGCACCATATTTTCATCGAATGCTTCATCAAGTATGGTTTTTAATTCTGTAGTCCGTGAACATGATGTACACTCTCCCATGTGGTAGCTGACTGATACTGGATTACAAATCATCATAACAAGACAGTCCTTGTACATTTTAATTCTTCCATTTGTTAATGATGTTAATCTGGCCTTATAACAACTCTAAAACCCGTATTCATTTGAAGATAAAAATAAGGGATTTTCTTTATATCCATATAGTCACTTTCTATACCAAATTTAATGAAAATTGGAGGTGGTCAGGTAGAATTTGTTCCAAAATAACATTGATTTTACATGAAATAACCGAAATATTACTTTTGTAGAAACATGAAATTCCCATATCTGCAATTCCATGTCTTCATTATTTAAAAGAAATTGAAAAAGAAAAAAGTCAAACGGAAGAACCTAAAGAAAAGACAGGTACTTTTTATTTTAATATTTTGTAATCATAAAGGCTGTTTAGGTTAAGAGTGAAAGTTTGAAATAATTTCTGAAAGACATAAAATTTCTTTTCATACAACTGAAATATTTGTTTTAGAATAATCATGTAAATGAATGAATATGAAAAAATTATATGTGAGTTAAAGAACATAAAATATTATACTCACGTTTTTTAACTCTTTAAATGTTTCTTAAATACTATTTCTCACTGTTAGAGAAATAATTTTACTGTTCAGTTTTTATGTATAGTTAGTAGAAAGCAATTATTGTGTATATTGCATGAATATTTGCAAAATAACCATTAATTCATGAATATTACATTTAATTTGGCACTTCCAATGTTGCTATTTATATTTGACTAGCATATAGCCCGTCATATGACGGAATCAGTAAATTTTTCATTTTCCAGATTTGTAAAGTATCCTATGAGGCAGGTAAAAAAATGATTTGATTTTTGGCTGAGAATTATCAGGTACATGCTGAATAATTTGTTTATCTTCATACTCCTCTAAAGTCACCCGATAGTGTGAATGCAGTTTAGAATCATGTTGAATTCATTTAGAAAAATAATTCAAAGTTTTCTTAGCTACTTCAAAATTATTGTTAAGTTCTTCCGAATTTTTTTATCACAGTAATTAATGGAAGTAAAGGAATGAAACTATCATTTCCATCACACCCTGAAAACAGATATTTTACATTTTTTTTTTAAGAGGTGTCCTCGGTAGGCCTATATCCTCTTTGAAAAATAAATAAATCTGGAAAATCAGACATTGTTATTGAATTGAAAAAAAAAATTTTTTTAAAGTCCAAATGTTAACAAAAATGAAAGCAAGTTGAATAGAACTTAAGTGAAGGCAGAATACACCATTTCTGCAAAGTGTAAAGAAAATAATAAAATCCAAACATTTTATTTTTAAATTATAGAGTAAAAAAATAAAGATACAGCCAATCCCAGATTATACATCCCTCCCCCCCCCCCAAAAAAAAAAGCGTGATTTTCCTAACATATGTTTTTATCGAAAAAGTTTAATTTTAGAAGCATTTCCCCTTTTATATTTAATAATTTTGTTCTATTTTACGATTATGCTGACTAAAAGTTATTCATTTTAAACTTTACTTGCTTTGATTTTTACTAACCCTATCAAAAATACAAGGCAATGGTGCAACTGGATTGCCTTGGGCTGAGCCCTCTAATTCAGAGATTTCTTTCAATAAATACAAAAATGAAGACAAGCAGAAAATTAAACAGCTTTGGTTAAAGGACACATAAAAATAAATGAGAAGAAAGTTTAAGCATAGAAAACATGAAATATTTATGTGGCCAGGGCTCTGTACAAAATACATGAATTTAATAAAATAAAAATAATAAAAATAATAAAAAGTTGAAAAAATAGTAAAAATTTATTTAAAACATAATAAAACAACTTTAGGAATAAGAATTTTTTTTAAAAGAAGCAGGAAATATTAAATTAGACATTTAGAAAAATTTGGCTGTGTCGGGGACAGAACCGTCAACTTGAGAAGTACGACAATCAAATGGGCAGTGCCATGCCTACAGACGCTGAAGAAACCAACTAGAGTATATGAGATTCACGTAAAAACAATCCAGAAATTTAAATATTACGCTCTGCCCTCACATCCTATCAAGAATGAATTTAGTATAGAAATTTATTTGATTTTACTTGAAACATGAACTGGGGAGAACAATTCTTTCTATTCACACCAATGAGCAATTCTTAGGTAGTCTGAATCTTCAATATCAGCAATGTATATTATTTTTTCATTTCTCTGTATCAAGGAATACTCTCCAAAATTTTTTTTCACTATGACTGACCATTTGCATGAAAGTAATAGAAAAATAAACAGATGCTTTCTTAATATACCTAATTTATCTTAAAAGTTTAGAATTATCTCAAAAAGTTTTGGACATGGTAAATTATAAAATTAACATTAAAAAAACTATACTGACCATATGTTAGTTGCCAACTTTAATTTATCTTGTCATATTGCGTGATAGGATGAACAGCAGACGTTTTAATATTGACAATGATTATTTGGTGGTATATATGAATGATATCCAAAATGATAAATTTAATTGCCTGTTCTTAACAGGTTAGAATAAGTCTTGAAATAACAGCATTAAATGCTCGAAAAGGGGGTGGATGGGGTGGATTTCAAACTCATTTTGAATTTTGCTAACCCTAAGTCATAAAAAATCCAATATGAATGCTTCTATCCATTCCAGGTACAACTGCTTCATAAATTTGCAGACAGATGGATAGACAATTTAGGCTATTATTATGTAGGGGTTTAAAAAATTTCAATGGATTTTTAAAGTAATTTTTGATAATTCTTAAGTGGCATGAAAATTTTTTAAGATGAAATATAATAGAACTAATAGATGAGATCTAATAGAACATTGGATGTTAGAAGAAAAGACAGCTTACTGAGCTTTGGTAGCTCAGTCATCAAAGACACTTATTTCATAACTAGAGCGTTGGGAGTTTGAGCTCAAACCAGCTAAAGATACGCCATGTTCATTAATAGCATCTGGGGCATGTAAAGCAAGTTTGTGGTTGCAATGTCCTCCAAGTTCCAAAAAGTACATCTTGGAGGGTTTTTTGTTTGGTTCAAGTTTCTAAATTATGAGGCCCCACTTTGTGTTGTCTCTAGGGAGTAATGTTGGCCACCTATATGGATCTTTCATAATAAAATGGCCAACAAATATCTCTTTCTTGATAATGGCAAATGTTATGATAGCAAGTATCTCTGCATTGGGAATAATATGCTAGACCCCCCCCCCCAAAAAAAAAAAAAAAAACAAAAAAAAAAAACTGAAGAATTTATTTGTGTTACAGGTGTCCTTGAGTATAGAATTAATAGAATTTTTAGAGAATGTGAAAAATAAGAAATATATAATGAAATTAGTTTTATTCTGATCATTATTAATATGTCTAGACACTCAGTAATCTTTTTAATAATATTTACTTTATTGTAATAAATGCTTAATTTTGTATTTTTTTTAAGATATTACTTGAGGTTAACCTATATCTCAAAGCATTTAACCCTTTGTTTCATCATATTGCATAATTGCAACATGCACAGAAATTAATGTCATTTCTTCAGTGAGTTTGAAAAAAACTGTTTTGTTGATTTTTGCTATCCTGCAACATGAAATTAATATAATTTGCTCAAAGAATGCCTATCAAATGACATTACTAAGTTACTTTTCATATTAAAGTTTCATTTATAAATGCACATTATTTCTGAAATAAACTTTGTATTTGTTAAATTAAAAATTTTTAGACTTCTGAGAACTAGATTTCTCACAAGGATAGTTTAAAATTCTTTATGCAAAGATTAAATTTCTATAAAGTAGTTCACAATATTTATGAGAAATAAAATAAATTGTAGATGTAAGGTGCCTCACGTGTCCACAGCTGTCTTTACCAATGACCGCACTCCTCATTTCTGTACCTGCTTGCCTATTGTTACTGGAGCAGGTATCCTGGGTTTGCAGATAGCTCATCCTGCTGACAATTAATTATTGCAGCCACAAACTCCTCAACTAAATATTTATTATTTACAGGTTTTGTTAAATATATGTACACTAAACATTGTTAATCACAAAACATGGTTGGAAACCCCAAGAACAACCAAATAGTGCCGAGCAGAAAGCACTTCTCTCAGTCTCAGCTCTCCTTCAAGAATAATGCCCATTCTCTCTCGTTCCGAGTGGGCATCTCCTCCACTGCTGTTCCCAAGGGCCGGGGTGGAATCCCCCCTCTTGGTCAGGCTTTCGCCTCCGTGGGAAAAATGTCCTTCTCCGCAGCTGCACGAGCAGGGGTGGCATTCTTCTTCCCCCTGGTGAACTTTCACCTCCCTGGAACAGGGCTTGTCCACCTCCTCACAATGTACCCGTCTTCACTCCTTAGTGCCGTGAAAAAAAATGCAGGTGTCCATGTAGCACCAACTCTAGTCTTGAGTCTAGTATTACAGTAGAGTTTTGCCATTCCACAAAATTTGTAAAGTATTTCTTTTGCAGAGCTTTTAAAAGTTTAAGATTTCATTAGTACCATTTGAAAAAAAAATTACATTGGTTTAATTTCTTGATATTTGAAGGATTTGATATTGTCAGTGTGAAGTTATGTAAAATAAAGGGTAGCTGCTGAACTAAATATTCAAAAATAAATATATGCATTTTATTATTGTAAAATGCATTATTGGTTCATAATAGTTTTTCTTACTTTACAGAGGAAGTTAATGAAAATTTTCCATCTGCAAAACTAGAATCTGTTAAAGAAACTAAAGAATCAGGATCATTAGGTAAGAATTTTTTCTTTGTTATTTTAGAGCAAAATAAAAAATAGTTTTCTTTTGTCTGTAAAGGCTTTTCTAAGTATAAATGTTGTAATTATATTTAGTTACTATACTTATATTAATTTATTTTCAGTAACTAAGCTTTTTATGTTTTAAAGCTTCTGCAAATTAAGAATTATATTTTTATCTTATTGGTATGAACTTTATTTTTATTAATCCATTATACCAGTTATTGATAATTCTAGATAGAAAAGAAATTTTTTTATTCTCTAAGGGTATTAGGGTTACTCTAAAAGTTACTATGAAAGTTACTCTAAAATGCTAACTTGCATATGGGAATGTAATTGGTATCTGGAGACTATTCAGTATCTAGCCTGTCTGGCTGATATTAAATATGCTGAACCTCATGTGGGTATCTGCAGAAAAGATCTTGATATCCAACTATCAAACTGGTTTCCATAGAAAAAGTTTAGAAAACAAATTTTCTTCAATTGTATAAACAAGAACTCTTAGCACATTAATGCTCAAAAATTTAATGCAGACCTGTACTGAATCAATGATTACTATCTGTTCCCATTTCTTATCAAAGATTCTTTTGAGCTGCCAGCTGCATTAGGGATTGGGGAGGGGTAGTTGAATCATCTCTAGAACTCTCTGATGAGGAGGGGAGGATGACTTTTTCATGCCACCTGAACAAGCTGGTCCAAACAACTGCAGTAACTTAGATTTATCACAGAGATTTTTGACTTCAAGGTCAAGGTAATTGGGTTTAATGGAGTACCTAGTGAAGTGGAAAGTCTTTACTTTAACCTCCAAACGTAAAACAGATCAAAACATCAATTTAGGCCTCTAGGCAAAAAGTGATCCAAACAAAAATTTAATACACTCCAGCTCACAAGGAAGTGAGGAGGTGAGAACGTTCTCTTAAAAAATTTTGAGTAACCAATATGTTGTCTAATTAGGGGATAATTAGACTGAACCTTGATTATGACCAATAGGTATGGTTAACAGCAATGCATAGTATTCAATACAACATAAAGCTCAGAATTTATAAAAATACACAAAAAAAAGTTAAAGGGACTATAACAAATGCAACTTGGTGTAAATAATAAAAAATAAGTAAAAAGTGATGACACCAACAAAAAGATAAATTTTGTATTTTACAAAATTTTTAAATTTTTATTAAGCATTTTTTTCAATTTTTTAATGACATAAAACAAGAGAGAACATTACACAAAGTACAAAATAAACGAAAGCAAAGTAGCAGAATGATACAAAACCCAAAATATTGGAAAAAATAAAAACGAGAAAAAATAGCCAAAAAGTACAGAAAAGATTTTTGACTTGTAATCTTGCAAGTCAATTGCTTTAATGTACTCACAGTTTTGCTTGTACATCTAAGATTCACTACCTCTTCTGACCTTTAAGAGTCTTTTTAGAAAAATAAGTAAATAAAAATAAATATGTTTTGCTAATTATTTTGGAAAAATATGTAATTTTTATAAATTCTTCACTCATAAATAATATCTTGCTAATTGGGACAAAACAGGAAGTAAGGGGTAAGTCATCTTATAACCAGGGTGGCCCAACTGCAAAATTTTACTGCCTGTGGAAGTATTCACAAAATTTATATTTGGAACAAATATCGTACATTGCAATAAATTCTGGAGTTACTTTTGGGATTAAATAAAATCTAAAAATTTTACAAACTGATACATTAAAAGTAAGGACAAAATAAATGCCACTTATCCATTTTCTAGCCAATTTTTAAATATTCAGATATCTGACTGTCAAGCCTCACTGTATTTGGTGCCTCCTTGCAGAGACAGATTGCACTCCCACCAGGAATATCTCTGGATGTATTTGGAGTTATTTATTTATTTTTTTTAAGTATGAACTAAACTTATCTACATGGAAAATACTCATGCTTTGATTGTGTAATAAATTTTTAGCTTTAAGTATAATAAATTATTTAATGTTTAAAGTTTAATTCCATCATACCAATAATAATATAAATGCAAATAACATTAATTTAGCATTTAAAATTATCTATTTCTATGCAGAATTATTAGTAATATTTATATGCTGTTTATTTTCTTGTATGGGTAAAGAATTTTGAAATTTTTTCTAAAGGTAAAAGGAAGGGGGGGGGCTTGGCTTACATACAGATCTGTTAATCTTTTACTTAATTTTCTATTAGATTAATGCGAGTAATAGATCTCTAAATATTGCCAAAATTAACCCTTTTTTATTCCCTTAGTTTAGGTCTCTCAAGGTTATGAAAAATATATTTTAATAAAATGAGTCACTCATTTAAGTTATCTATTTTTTAACCCTTTCATGCCTACTGTCACAAATACGTGCCAGCAAGTAACGCACTCACTTCCCGGCCGACACGCTGGTTTGCCAGAGCGTTTTCTCCTTCACCCCCGACCATCACATATGTGTGCCAGTGTTGTGGAACATTTTAAAAACTATAAGTTTTGACACAAGATGGCATTCTATGTCCATATGGATTTAGATACATGTAGATTTGACCTTGTACTCAACTCAATAGGAGAGTAGTATGATACACATACAAGTGGTTTTTGATTATATGAACATGAGGGAAAAGGAATGTTTCCGATTGACATGTTTTATGACAGCTCTTTAAATTCCCACATGGTGTTTGTTTATGTAAGCAGGGGAGTTTTATTTTTGCTAAAGTGTTGTGTATTTTGGTTTGCAGTCCAGTTTTTAGTACAGAATTAGATCTGACAGACTTGATTTTTTTTCTGTCTTTATTGTTAGATTTTTGAAGTATCGAAAGTGTTTAATTGAGCTTGAAATAGCTGAAATGACGCGAAATATTTCTGATTTTCATTCTGAAACAGATTAGGATATTAGTAATAGTGACACTATAATATATTCTGATTGTTCTTTATGTTCATAATGGATCTAGTGATTCTAAGTATGAGGAGGACATTTCTGACAAAGATGATGACGATGCTTCTTTTTTCACATTCCGGAAATATCCTCCAAAACAGCAAATGAGTTACTACAAGAGCAAGGACTGTAACATAGGATTGTTTGTAGATCCTTGTTTTAAAAATTTTTCATACAAAAAAAGTTTAAATAACATAGTATTCAGTTTTGCAATGTTACAAGTCATTAAATACTAAGTAAAAAATGAAGAAAAAAATAAAGTATGAAATATATATTTAAAGAAATAGCTTAAGTAAATAAAGTATCCATAAACATATATAAATCCCATTCTGTTTAAATACTTTATGCCTCATTATTAAATAACGTGTTGCCACTTCGTTAATTTCATAAATTAGGCTTAATAGCACAAAACCCTCCAGCCCAGGATACTCACTCGTGAAAGTGAATGCCAGCCTCACAGAAAAGGATGCGTTTGCTCTTCCCGTTGTGAAAGGGTTAAAATTATTTATAATGTTGTTGTTCCAGTTTATAATAGCTTTTGGCATGATTTAAAAGTCTGTTACTTAACCACTATAAAAAATCAAAGAAAAATCATTAACTTTTTAAAAATTTTAAATGCTTTACACAAATTTTTATATAAAAAAGTTTTTTAAAGTTTCCCTTTTCATTCTTTTTTTTTCTTTTATTAAGATTTTATGGCAGTAAGAGAATACTGTCAAAAGAGATTTGAATTCCAGACTATTACAGTGAAGAGGTTTAAGTAAGTTCCTTATATGCATATTTTATCGCTTTAGCACGTTCATTTAATTTTCATTTTTGAAGTATATTTGTATTTTCTTATTGTCTACTATTTTTTCTCTTGTGTTATTTGTTAATTCATTTACATTGCTTTTTATAGAACATGGTCTGGCAGAAGGAGACATCAAAGACAATTGAGAATGAAGCAGAGGCCATCACTGGTAACTAATTATATTTAAATGTTTCAGTTATAAACTTCTTGTTTCATCTTATCCCTGTTTATGAAGTAGGTACTGAAATTTAACAGAGATCTTATAGGTATTACATGTTAAATATAACTTATTATGGACTGAAAGCTCTGAAAGTCAGCAACACACATCCTGAATTCTGAAAAACATGTCATGAGATTGTTTAAAGAGAGTACATGTAAATATGCAGGTCATTCCATGGCAAAGATAAGTTACTATGGCTTTGGGGAAAATATTGTTTGCATTAAGAGATGTGAATTAAAATTTGGCAATATAATTGAGAGATTATTTAAATTTTAACATTATATATATGAAGAATGAGAGAAATTGATGCAAAAAAAACTTATATTTATATTTGTTCTCATTTAAAATTTTCATAAAACAATTAAATTGTGTAACTTTTGGTAATGTAGACTAACTATAGTATTGCTTGAAATATCCTTAAATAATCTAACCTATAAAATGTTTCTTTTGTTAAATTGTTACTATGACAGAATTTTCAGATTTTTTTTTTCTTTTGGCCTCATTTTTTATTCACTGTTTATGTTAAAGTAAAATAATTGTTCAAATTTTTGAAAAATTATTAACTTTTTATTAAAAGTCATTTATTTCTTCTAGCCTGACAGTACTAAGCTTATTACATGTCCATTGCCCTCTACATCTGATAAAACCTCTGCTGCTGGTAATATTACTAAAAAAGGTAATAAATTGTTCTTATCTGTTAACAAAATATTATCATTCATATTATAATATTGTTTTGTTAAGTTATAATTTAAGAAAATGATGGGCAATTTTTAAATGATTAAAATTAGCAAAATTATTTATTACAAAACATAATAGAGATTTTAAGAAATTGTATGCAAAAAATTTTGACTAATGGGATTGATAAGACTGCATTTATAAAAGTTCCTTCCTCTTTTAATTGAACAGTTCATTCTCACATTCCTGAAAAATGTTCTATGAAGTGGATAAGTACGAGCATGTCTGTTGTACTTACATAAGTTATAATCAGCAAATTCATCATCTTTCAAAATATTAATTTAATTTCTAAATTTAAATATGAAAATAATTGAGTACATTTTTATAATTTTATGCATATTTATTACCTGTTTCTTTTTAATTGCAATTGCAAAAAATTTTTAAGACTATTTTTAATAAATTTCTCACTAAATTTTGCATTAATTAAATATTTTAATTTCTGATGGAATATTTATGTAGGCAAGAAAATAAAAATAAATTTTCAATTTTGTCTTCATTTAATATTGCTTCTACAATACAGCAGATTTTGTTGGCCATTTTATTATGGGAACACTCTGTAGGCAGTCAACATTAATTCTTTATGTAGAGGTAACACCCAAGCTTTATGCAGGATCCAAATCAAAGCCTGTTAGGTGAAAGTTTGTAATCTAAAATTGAACATGCTCTTGTATGATCTTTTTAAACATTGACTCTGAAAAATTTTCATTCTTTATTTCAAAATCTCTGGTAGATCAGATAAAACCCCTAAGTAGGTTGGATCTGGCCTGCTGGCTGTAATTTGCCCATCACTGATTTAAGACTTTTATTAATATTTTTTACTGATGTGTTTGTCATAAATTTCTCTGTTTTAAACTATGGTAACACCATATAATGTTAGAGAAAGCAATGCTATAACTAGAGATGCCTTAATTTTTAATTTATAAAGAATATATAAAAGTTAAATTAAAATATAATATAGTTAGACTAAAAAGTTAATTTATCACACTTTTAATTCTCCATTATGTAATGGAAAATGCTAAATATTTCCAAGTTGTTATAATATTTTGCTTGTACAGTCAGTACCGGCTATATGGTCACCCGCTTATATGGTCAGTTTTCTAAAGTCCTGTCTAACTTAATAGGGAACATGTGTTAAAGCGCACCGCTTATACAGTCATTTTCTTTTTCTTGTTACCGGTTATATGGTCAATTTCATGTTTTCAACAAGTTTCCTTTTTTTTTTTTCTTTTCATTTTTTTTAAGAAGTTAGTACGAAATCGAAGATGACCTGAATTCAAGCCTTTATTTCCCTCCCTTTCTTGTTAGTGTAGACTCTTCATCAGAGTTTCTCACCTCTCTCAGTTCTCTTGCCCCTTGACAAGAGGTGGACATCTGTCTGTTTTTTGGTTAAAGTAATATCTCCCTGCTTAAGTTGCAATTAAGTAAAGAAAAATTTTGTTGCATTTGGATCACGTTGCATTTGGTTATGTCATGGATAAGAACGTTCATTTTTTAATTATGGCTTCGAAAAGAAAGAATTTATCATTTGCTGCCAAAAATGAATTGAATGAAAAATTTTAAAAATCTAATATTTCAAAGGCTGCTTCCGCCAAAGCAAATTCGATTTCCTGGACGACATTAAACAACGTTTTAGCTGCCAAACTTTTCTCCTCAAGAGTTGAAATTGGTGATCAAGAAAGAAAACGTCAGAGCTTGTCACCATATGGGAATGTGGATAAGGCTGTTTGTTATGGATTAAAATGCATGGTATATGCACAATAGGGTTGGATTGTTCTGCATATATGGTCACCCCGCTTATATGGTCTGATTTTTCTGAACTGCTGAGCTGACCATATAACTGATACAGACTGTAATAATTTTTTTTTCTTCGATCTCATTTTAAAAAGAAATTTGTTATAAGTTTACAATCATGTGCTATAAATGTATGTTACATCTCTGAACTTGTGTGTGTATAGAAATTAATGGAATATGCTTAGAAAACTATGCACAGTACAAATGCATGTATTTTAGAAATAAAATTGTTTAAAAAAATCCCCTAATTATTTTTATAGTTATTTTTTTTTTTAAAGTGGTAAGATACTTCAACCTCTAACTCATATAAAGTTAAACACATTATTATAGACTGGTTTTTTCTGCTGCAAATTTAAAATACATTTGTTTTCTGAACTAAAAAGAAACTACTACTTAAATAGAATTTTTTTTTTAATTAGTTATGTGTTTTACAAATTTTCAAACTTTATTGTATGATTATTTGTTTGATATCTACAGAGGAATATGTAGGAAAAATACATGGAAAATTGCTATAATTAAATAAACAAGAACTAATTCAGGTTTTGAAAAAATGTATTTTGCATTCAGTTCTTGTGTCTGCTGTGAAGAACACTGTACAAAATTGTATGCCTGTACATTGTATTTATATAAAGTATATTCAGAAATTTTTATAACCCTATTTACATATGGTGTCTCTGTAAACTTATCCTTCTAATTTTAAGTGAAATTAATCAATGACTTCTAGCAATTAATTCTCTAATGTTTGTGTACATTTCTATAAATCTCATTACATGCACAAATATAATGTAAATTGCTTTGTTGAAAATTTCATAAGAATTCTATTTTGTTTTTTCTTCCCAGAGTTCATCATGAATCCTAGTGGAAAATCTCCAGTATGTATTTTGCATGAATATGTTCAACATACATTAAGAGTTCAGCCAAGGTATATTTTTAAAGAATTAGGTAAGTGTATTTTATTCCTCTACACAACTAAAATCTGATTTTTGATCAATATTTTGATTGCAAATATTGTATTTAGCTAAAGTACTTTATATGCATTTAATTATAAACATATATTTAACATTATTAATGTGCTAATATAAAAACTTTCAGAATATTAACAACAACATTAAGGGAAAATTTAAATTCTGATGATTTTTTTAAAGAATTAGAAGTTTAGCTTGTACTTCAAAATAAATCATTAATTTTGATTTCATGGCTGACATTATTGCTAATATTTAATTCTGTTTTAAAAACTTTATTTCTTCTTCATGAGCATAACAACCTATTATAGGTCCTAGCTGCCTCGACAGTATGCTACCTCCAACTCAAACTGTCTAGAGCAACTCTTTTCCAGTTCTTAATCTTCAAGGATTTGAGGTCAATTTCAACATCGTCTAGCCATCTTGTAGGTGGTCGTCCTAGCTATCTTCGGACTTGTAAATGATCAGGGGTGCTGGCGATCCAGATTTAATTTTGAACTATGTAGGCTTTATAAAGAGCCTCAGGTTATGCAAGTCATTCATAGTAATAGACTGAGATGGCTTGAACATATCTGGAGAACCCCTGATAACAACCCTACTAAAAAACTTTATTTACTTTTTCTTTTCTATTCCATTATGGTAAACAAATTTTGTTTTCTAAAATGTATTACTTTTCAATATTATTAAAATTATGTGTCTAAAATATGAATAATTTGTAAATTTAAGGATATTTAGATTTTAATTATATTTGTTCAGTGTGAGTAAGTAATACATATAATATTACGTAATATGAAAGTATTTAATTCTTTTGTACCTCTCCCCTAACAGAAAATGCAAGTACTCCATATGGTGCTGTTGTGATGATAAATGATATGGAATATGGCTCTGGATATGGAAGCAGCAAAAAACAGGCAAAGTCTGAAGCAGGTAAAAGATGTTCTTTTGTTTGCTCAGCTTCCAAATAATTTAGTGGTTCTTAAATTCAGTTTTGGGTTTTATTTCTGAACTAGCATATAGCCCATCATAAGACAAGATCAGAAAATTTTTTAATTTTCCAGAATTGTAAAGTCATGGTTTCCGCGCACCTGGAAAGTCAGGGAAAATCATGGATTTAGACAATGGATTAATTTTGTCATGGAAAGTCTTGATTTTTCAAGTAAAATAAGTAAAAGTCATGGATCCGTTAAACTACCGATTTAAAAAAAAATGCATTGAATTGTTTAATTCTATTTTTACTTGTCATTTGGCTGAAGTTACTGAGTTTGGTATTTATATATTATCCTATTGACCATATTGCCAAGTAAAATTTGTTCACCAAGGAAACTCAAAGCAAGAAAGCTTAATGGGTAGGTAAATGTGTATTATTTTGGATATTTCTTAAAATGTAGATTAAAATTTTATTAATATAATAATAATTATTTTTTAATAAAAATTAGTTAAGATTTTTGCACAAAATATAAGTTTGTCTGTAGGGATATTGTATATAAACATTATAGGGTTATATTTGGCTATTATTTATGGTCACCTGGATAATACTAAATTACCCTGAATTCAAATTGGAAAAATTTTGATTGAAAAATTGCTATATGATTAAACTTAGGTATGTAGATACAACAATTTATTTTTATGTATGTGAGTTTATTAACACTTATAAAGTAAGTTTATAGTTTTTTTTTTATGATAAAATTCCTGTAATTTCTCTAAAAGCATATATTTTATTTGTATGTACATCAGAAGTTTTATTCATATATACTTTAACGAAAGCTTTTTAAAGTCATGGAAAATGATCTTCTAAATCAGGGAAAGTCATGAAAAGTCATGGATTTGAAAAATTTTATTTTGGCAGATACCCTGTAAAGTACCCTATGAGGCAGGTAAAAAAAAAATGGTTTATTTTTTGGCTGAGAATTATCTTGTACATGCTTAATAATTTGTTTAGCTTCATATTCCTCTAAAATCTCCCTGTACTGTGAATGCACATTAGAATCACGTTGAATTCATTTATTCAAGCCGTATGGTTATGTGTAAAAAACAAACACACAAACGAACAAACTTCTTAATGTTCAAAGATATATAACTTAAATGCTATATATTTATTAGTCTGTGAAATAAGACTCCTAGTCTTTTATGAAAAGAATTTATTGTTAATACTGGTGATAAAATTTTCTTTGCAACAAAAAATAATTGATGATTCAATTTAAAACTATCCCATATGTACCTAATCTATTATTTAAGCCAAATATAAAAGAAAATTAATTACGAAATATCTAAGTTCAGTGATAAAATGTATGAAGATGATATTTAAGTAATTTAAAATAAGAAATGATTAAATGTGAGGGTTAAAGAAATGACGTCATAATGCTAGAAATAAATTTTACTTTTACGTATTTATTATGTGATAAATTGATAAATTTAATACCCTGCTATTAACAGGAGAAAATAGGGCTGGAAATAAAGGCATTAAACACTTGAAAAGGGATGAAGGGGTGGATTTCGAAAGTTTTAAAGATGACAGTATCTTTTGCTGTGATATGAAGCATATTTATACCAATTTATTTTAGAATCGGATCTATAGTTTAGGAGAAGATAAACTTTACTTGCTTTGAATATTGCTAACCCTAACTCAGCAAAAATCCAATATTGATGCCTCTTTCCATGCCGGGTCCATTTACTTCATAAATTCAAGGACAGACAGACAGATAACTTAGGCTATTATTATATATTCAAAACTGAGACTACAGATTTTTTAATATGCTATGTTATATTTCAACAAGTACTCTTGGCAAGATAGTTATCAGCACTAATTTTGAAAGATATTTTGTAAAAATGATGGTAGCATGCATTCTAATGTTTCATACACATCATACATTGTGACACCTTTCTTTGTCATTAACTTCTTTTAATATAAAGCCAAACTCCAAATAAATGTCATCATACTTGTGATTTTTATCATTCTCTACATCCTCGATGCTGGTTGACTGTGTGTTTTTTTACAATGTTTATTGCAATTTGATAAATAAAAGTTGATATACTGTTTAGATCACAGGGAAAGCATTATTCAATTTCTTCTCTTAATTAGAACAGTATTCAACCAATACAACCTTATTATTAACATTAGTCTAAGCATTGTTTAATTCAACAAATGGCATGTGGTTGCATGCAAAAATCTGATAAGACCAATATCTATATGTAAGACAATTTGGACTCATGTTAATTACTTTAGCACAGCAGCGCTAACTAAGTTTAATGTCATGACCTCTGCATTTTCTTTAACTGCTAAGAATTAGCCATAGTTATTACAGAAAATACAAAGTAATTACAGTCATCAGTGATAAAAAGTACAGATTTAATGATTTTTGCACATATTTTCCCAAAATAAACTTAATAGTGTATTACAAATGCATAAGTTTTTTTTATTTTATCTGTATATTTATATATATTATTATACAGTCATGTCTTGAATATCTTGGGTGATTAAGAAATTATTAATCAATCCAATTGTTTCTATAATTGCTAGAACTGTGTGAATGTTTTCTCACTATTGTTTTTGTAGACATATTATAGATTATTTATTTATTAATGTTTGCAAAATGTTTTACATTGTATATTACATTCAGTTTATTGTTATTACATAATAAAAAGATTATCTTCTATTTTGTAAGAAACTTTCTACCACTTCATTTGTGTTTTTAAGGTAGATTTTCTAGAAATTAAGCTCACATTTAAAAAAGTTTAATAGATTCTAATGTTGGTTTGCAGTTATCAAAAAAAAAAAAAAAAAAAAAAAAAAAAACATTTTAATGTATGTTTGTTTTATTAACATTATAAAAAGGTATTTTTGTTTATAGTTATAAATCAATATAATAATAAATTAATGCTTGAGTTTGTACTATATAGATTAGATTAGGACATTATTTAGGCTGTGCATGGTGGGATACTGGTTAATGATCAATATTAGAGGGTATGTCTAAGAATTTAAATTAAAAAGGTAAATACAGTAATGAAGATTGTATAATATTTTATGGTGCTTTTATCAAAAAATGGAAGTTCTGCAAGGTTCTAAGCACACTTTTAGTGCTAGAAAATATCACATGATTTCTATATTTGAGAAAAACTTTTTTAAACAAAATTTCAAGCCACCTAGGTTTTTCATCTGAAATCTGGATTTTTAAAATTTTTATTTTGTTTTATTTACTTGTTTATTTTATTAATTAATTTTTTTTGGAGGGGGGAGGGTGAAAATCTTGCATTAGTTTCAGGAAACTTTTAAATCTTAATTACAGATTTAGCATTTTTCAGTACAACCTCAGGCAAATCTAAAGTAAAAAAAAAATGTTTAATAGCTGTTTATCACTAGTACTGCTACATAGGCTATGCAACTGATGATACATTTTTTTTTATATAAAAAAGAAACTTTTATACTTGTTTATTACACATATTATTTATTATATTTAAATTAATATGTATGTCATTCTTGTTTGAAATTTCAAAAAGTTCTTAATTAAAATTATATGCATTTAATTATATAAAAATTTTAATTGAAATGTTACAGATATCATTGAATAGAAACAGAGTTTCTTATTTTAGCACATTAAACAAAATAGTGAAACAAAAAGAATATTATGCTATAAGAAATTTAGTAAATTTAGACTTCTGAGGGAAGCAATGTTTTTATATTGAGTACTTATTTAACTAGAGTTTTGTTGCTCTATCAACTAAGATTATAGCTAGAAGGACTATTTTTGGAATAAACTGAATTTTAATGTACTAAATATCAAATTTTGTTAATTTAGATTAACTAAACTACAATATACTGATATATAAACAAGAATTTAATTTTAAAATATTCTAAATGTACAAAAATTTATCTTAAACATAGCTTTAACAAATGATCTAAAAAGGAAAAAATGTTCAGAAAAAAATTATCAAAATTCAGTTCTTGGTAACAGCAATAATTATAAGTAGCATTTTGTCTCTAGAGTAAAAGTTGCAATAAAGGTATATTTAAAAAAAAAAAAAAAAAAAAAAAACCTTCCCTCTTTTTTTAAGTTGCCTGAGCTAGGTTCACTTTTGCAAGCCTTACATGATTGACTGAAAAACCTTTATGGACTGCTACAATAAATAACACCTTACCTTGCATGATTTTTAAAAATATAGTGCTCTGGAAATTTGGTTTACACGTTGGAAGATTAAAATAAATCCTAGCAAATACCAGGCTATTTATTTTAGTCGCTCCTTCAAACTTCCTCCACGGCTTCAATTATACGATGAGGTAATCGAATGGGAGAACTCTGTTAAATAACTTGGAGTTACAATAGATAAACGTTTAACCTTTAAACCCCATATAATAAATGTTAAAAACAAAATCATCGCTAGGAAAGTTGAGCTATGTTCACTTCTTTTTGGCCCTCATTTGTCTATTAAAAATAAAGTACTACTGTACAAAACAGTAATACTGCCCGCTGCCATTTATGCAGCACCGGTCTAGTCGTTTGCATTCCCTGCTAACTTAGACATCTTAAATGGTGCTCACAATAAAATTCTTAGAGGAATAGCAAGGGCTCCGTGCTACTTAAAAAATGATATTATCAGACGAGATCTGAATATGCTAATGTTTAAAGAAATCTGTACTAAAATCTCCATTAACTTTTATAATAACATTAATAATGTTAATAATGAAATCATTGCTGAATTACCTATGATTTCAGGGAAAGTAATAATTGTAAAAGGCCCTGTGCCGCTATGCTTCCCTAAAATCATTTTATATTCCAAATTCACTTAGATTTTCTAAGTCCTTTTCCAAATTATTAACTTAACTATCCTCTCGTGCCAATACAAGATGGTGCCACTATGACGCTTGCTACTCCTCAATTCAAGTTAGCTGAATTACTATCCTTTCCTATCGTTGGTATTTCCCTTTTCATCTCCTTCCTTCCTTTTATTTTATTCATATTGTGTTTTTCTTATATTTAAAAAAAAATTAAAAAACTCCCAAAAAAATGTATAAAATTTTATAAAATGGATGCCAGCATCCGCATAAAAATCTCCCTATCCTTTCTCCCCCATTTATCTTTCCTATCATTAAATTTTTTCACATCTTATGATGTTAGTTGCTATCAAGGGGCTTAAATTTTTCTCTTATTTTATTGTAAATGTATTTGTGAACTTAGAATATGTTTGTCACGTAATGGAACCCCAGTTCACGATGCACACCCTCATTGAATGCTCACCAAATCAAATTGGAGATACAGTCTTGGACACTGGTGCTCCAGTAAAATCCAACCATTCGAGTTAAAAATATAGTATATTTATTTGTTAAATTTGGCCTGTAACCATAAAACTGTTTTTCTTATTGCTAGATTCCTAATTAGCAGCCATATTAAGTCAGATTTCTGTGTTTATATAGCTCACTTTTAGGGGAAATTTGTAATCATGATAACAGATTGATACTACACATTTTGTAAATAATCTCAAAAATATTTTTATGTATATTTATACAGTGCTTACAGAAATGTAAAATATGATTTGCATTACAGCTAAATCTGCCTTAGATGTACTTATACCCAAAATGAAGATGTTTCCTCCAGAAGATCAAGCTGCTGAAGAACAGCAAGATGTTGAAGTAAATAAGAGAGTCAACTTTTATTATTATTTTGGATTTTGTTTAATCTTATTAAGATTTGAAGTTTATATACTGATGTTTCCTTTAGTTTTTTGACCAAGTTAGAGTAGAAGATCCAAGAGTATCTGAGCTTTCTGTTAAAGCTGGACAACCATATCCCTTCCAAATTTTACTGGAATGTCTCAAAAGGTATTGGTATTTTTTTATTGTTGTTACTGACATGATATATCTTTATGTAGTTTGGGAATTAAATTTTTCTTAATCTGATACTTAATGCTTATTAATATCACGTTGAATATAGAAAAATGTTGCTTTGATTTGCAAAATTATTGAACTTCAGGCCTATAGTTCTTTTTAATCAAGGGTTTTGATATAAATAGATTAATGGATATAATGGAGTCTTCTATTACTTAATACAGGCTTCCGACTCTTTTTCCAGAACAAAAATTAAGGACTTTCTATGGTCCAAAGTAACTTTTTATAAGGACCTATTTGAAATTCATGGCGTAACGACATAAACCCTATTTTATGAGGAACATATTTTAATGATTATGAACAAGACAAGGCATGTTCAATAAATGCCTTACAATATTTCAGAATTAAGTTTTTAAAAATGTCTAAAAATTATATAAAATAAATCTATTTGACAAAAACTAATTTTGAAAAATGTACATCTAAAGTTTTATGAGTGATCAAACTAAAAATTGTAAATAAAACACAATATTATAAAGAGTACTTTTTGAGGGTTTAAAAATGACTCATATATATATGTGTATTTATAAACTAGCTGATTATTCCCGACATTCCCTGGAAAAGAAGAAAGTTTTAGACTTTTCTATTACATTAAATGCAAGGTAAATTAAACTTCCATAAGTAACTAAAATATCTATAAACCCCCCAACCTCCATGCTTCATTTAATTAAAATCTGCATGACTGTTAGCTATTAGGAATGGTTAGCTGTCTTTATACTTTAAACCTTTTCAGTATGCAAAAGATTATTTGTCAAATAAGTTTTCTAACTTGTGACCATAAAAAGTACTTTACTAAAAGTATTTTCATACTTTTTTTAAGGATATCAAGGAAAGTAATTTTGAATTAAAGTAATACACTGAAAACATATATGTATTTGAGGATTTTCTATATTATTAATACTGCACTTTTGGTTAGAAAATGTAAAAGAATGTTATGAACGTTAACAAATATTTTATATATTCTTAGTATATATATTTTTTGACCAGTACTTATCATCTGTACTGGTGTTCTTAGAACCGGTTTCCGGCAAGTTTAACTCCAAACTTATAAAACCTGTAAATTTCAGAGAGAACGGCAAAACTGATAGGAAATCACGTGATGGTAGTGGATCGCGTCGATGGAGAAACTGATCATGGTCCAATTTAAAAATTAAGAAGTTTTTAAGGACCTTTGATGAAAATTAGGTAGTTTTAGGGGCTCTTAAAAATGAAGGCTGAAGTTAAGGAGTTCTTAAGGACTTGGCCGACTGTGGGAACCCTATTAATATAATATTGAACTAAGTAGTATATGTAGTGAAACACATTATCATAAAATTTCCTAATACTAGTCCTTGTGTGACCAAAATGCCTGCTTTTAGTTACTTATTTTAATTGTGTTAAATAGAATGAGAATGTATGGTAAAGGGAGGTGGGTTCTCTGCTGGTGATTGCTGTGAATTTCTTTATAGCATTGTAACATCATAGTACTTATTTTAGTGATTAATTATTAAATAAGTATCAAATTGTATTAGAACAATATCTATGTATACATATAATAACACTGTAGAACTTGTGTTTGTCTGTTTGGGTGTTCGTGCATCACTCAGTAACTTCTGAATCAGTTTTCTTTGGTGGATTCTGTAAGATTAAGGTAACATGTAGACTTTATTTCATTGCAATTGATCCATTAGAAAAGAAGATATGCTGATTTGAAATTTTAATACAAAGTGCTCTTCATTACTTTAACCAAAAATGACTAAGCAATTTGATTCCCTCTTGTGAATGCTGTCATTGTGAAAGTAATAAATAAACTTACACTAAAAGAACCGAATTATTCCTTTACCATAATGATGAATGTCTCAGAAATACAAAAAGCTATATCTTTAGCAGAATGTAATGTAGATTGTAATGTATGCTCAGAACCAGTTACTGTTCCCATAGGTTGCTTCAGCTCTCACTGGTGAATACCCACTTTTGTAATATATGGTTGAGTTTAATAAATCTGTCTGGATAAGAACTATTTTTAAGATTTTGAAAAATGTGCATTTTATAATTATATACAATGTATCACTATCTTTTATTTCATGTAATCTACATAGAGTAAAAACTTCAAAGTATTTTATTAAGTTGTCATTTTGATTAAATAAATTTATTACATAGTTTTATTAAATCATAAACAGTTTTAAAAAATTAAATGAATGAAACATTTGCAATGTACCAGATCATCAAAAATTTCAAGAGATTTATTTCATGGTGGTCAAAGTGAAGTTTTTCTAATAAACACAAAATATGTCCAATTATTAATAAAATAAAAGGATATATGCAATCTATATTTAAATATTTTATAGGTGTATGTCAATTTTCAAATATTTTACTTTTTATTTTAGGAACTATGGTATGGGTGATACTGAAATTGATTTTACTATGCGCAATTTAAAACATCAAAAGAATGAATTTATTATGAAAGTTGGAAAGCATAGTGTAGCTGTAAGTAAATGAATTTTTTTCATGAGACATTTAAGTTAAATTTTAACATTGTGTAAATTAAATTTAACATTTACGCAGCATTTTAACTTTATATTATCTTTTAATCTCAGCTTTATAAAATGAAAGTGATGTCAAATCTTCATGTTTACTTACATACCTAAAAAATCATCAATAATATTTTCCTGTTTTTCCTCTTGATTTAAACCCTTATAGCATGAGTTTTACGGAATTATTGGTAAAAAATGATAGTTTTTTTTTTCTTTTTTTTTTACACAATAGGAATATATGGGTATAGTGTAAGTTATTTTTTACATAAGTTATGGGAGTAACTAGGGAGTAGGAAAAGGATTAAAAATTATTAAAAAAAATTGCTATGCAAACAAAGTTTGAATGATTTGATTACTTGTTTATTTTGAATTTCACCTATGTTAGACACAGGCGAATGTGTTTAGGGGTTAAGCCCTATTTAATAGCCTGTGTTTTGCTTTTTTAAGGGAACTTGATACCATTTGTATATTTTCTGTTTTTTAACTGAAGGTTGTTTTATTAAATATTTTCTGTATCCTAAAATTTATTTCATATGGGAATTTTGAGTAATGAAAAAAAATTTCTTTGGTAAATTATTATAAAATTAAAGTTTAAAAGAAAATCTGTCTGGGTAAGAACTATTTTTAAGATTTTGAAAGTGTATATTCTATGATTATATACAATGTATTACATCTTTTATTTTAGGTAATCTACTTAGAGTAAAAATATCAAAACTTTTTATTAAGTGGTCATTTTGATTATCTAAGTCTAAATTAAAATGGATCTAAGTTAATATTTTTAATTTCTTATATTTTATCACCATTTTTATTTCATGTATTTATTTATTTATTGGTAGTCACAACACTATTCTAAATAATTTTAGGGATTGGATTTTTGGTTTAATGATTGGTTCTTATTAGAAAAAAAATTGTCATTTCATTTGTAAAAAAAATGTAATTATGAAAAAATATTAATTTGATAATATAGTTCAAATTAAAAAAAATCTATCCAATTTAATGTAAAATCCAAATTTGATTCCCTTTGACATTTTTTAATATGTATTAAAAATTCAAGTAATTTTACTCATTTATTTCAGTTTTAGCATTTTGAATACAGTTGTGTATGTAAGAAACTAAAACTGAAGCAAATCAATTTAAAAATTTGAAAGTGAAATAAATATTTAAAATATAATTGAAAATGTTAAATATTTTGTTACATTTTGCACTAATAGTAATCATTATTATTTTTTTTTATAATTTATCTCATTATATTATAATTGTTGACATTTTTTTATACAATTAAGCAAAGCAGAATTCTAAATAAATAAATAAAATAAAAAATTAGCAAACCATATTATAAAAATACATATTTACATTACTGTTTCTTACTTAAAATTTTTCTTTTGGTATATTATAAATGTATAAATAGTGAAATGTAATGTTATTAGTTAAAATTTATTGAATATTGATGTCATTAAAATATTTTTCTTATTCACAGAGCCTTAATTATTACAGCATAATTATTATTGAGTAATTCCTTCTCTTTTAGACTTATTTTTAGAACTCATTGAAGTAAACAAAATAATGAAGGCTATGTAAACAAATGATTTAAAGGAATACAATGAGAATTATTTTTTTTTTAACATTTCTAATTATATTGTTTTAAAATTTTGTCGCAATAAACTAGCTGAGCCAAAGACTATTTTAAGAAGAAAAAAAATGAAAATTAATATTTTCTTCAAAACTAGAGTTCTAAGTCCCTTTAAGTAGGGGTTAAGTGCTAAATTCCAGTTTAGTAAAATTGTTGGCCAGTTATATGTATAAAGTTCTTTTTACTTACTACTAATATTTCATTTTAATTCTTAGTTTTGTTAATTCTATGTGCTTTTAAACTTGCATAACTATCAGTATAATCATTGTACTTACATTTGCTCACATTATCATCACCTGATAAAGGTGTTGACTATTGTTTAAACCAGTGGCGTGCGGTACGCGTTTATGCAGGGTGTGCAGAGAGCAACAACAACAATAATAATAAAACCATAAAAATGCGCATTAAACACTTCCTTAACGTTTATTATTCATTTGTACACAAAATCCATACGTCTATCCGTATTACTAATAAAATAATGAAAAGCTTATATTTCCACGAAAAACTTACATTTTCAGCAAACATAGCACCACACGGCGCCCGCCGCTGCGGTGCCTCATCAGGATGCTGATTGGTGCAGACAAACCGAAAGTCTATTCCACATGCAGAGGATTTCACTGCACGCTGGCACAATAGAACGAACTGTTTCTCATTCGGTCAGTGGATTAAATTATATTTATTAATTGTTTTTAACATTTGGAAATAATATATTCTGCGAAAAACATCTTCACAATTTTTAAAAACAAAACGAGGGATATGGTGTTACAGATATAGCTTATATACTGTCTGTAAAACACAATGAATGGTAAAATTTGGACTCTTCGGTTAGAATTCATTTCTTTTTTGTCTAACAAAACAAAATTGTTTTTCAGCAAATTATTTCTATAAATATAATACATCACCGAAATTACTTTACCACACTAAAACATTTTCTTTTATATTTCCATGAAAACAAAATCTTACAATATATAAATTTAAATATTAACCGTCTGCAAAATCGTATGGGCAGTTAATCAGTTAAAAAATCCAAAAGCGCTTCAGCACGTAAGTCCCCGCTCTAATACAATGCTTAATAAACCGTACCTTCGGATGATTCTGAATCCCAAGTGTAGGAAAATTAATCGTTTTATATAGTTTTTCCAACACTTCAAAAAAAATTCAGAGTCGTCAGAGGTTTGATGAAGTTCCAGGATTTCAGTAAAATTTACACTTCGAAGGTTTTAAGTTAAAATTTTATTTATGAAAAAAAATTAAACATGTATCGACTTAATACAAAAATTAAACAAGCTAGTTACCTGCAGCGTTAGCTAGAAATGCTTTTCCCCCGCTAGCCACGCTGACTAGGCTTATATACACACACATGTGGCAGGATATTTACATGAAGGTTTCAGTCACGGTTTAAGTTGACTGAAACGTAAACGCATCGGATGAATAATTAGGTGATGAAAGGAAGAAATCTATTTTTTTTTTAAATTTCCTAACAATGGCCCGCCTCTTACTTACAAAAACTTTAAATCTTTCATTTTAAATTTATCCCTTTATCCGATGAGTTTTTACAGAGACTAATACATACATATACTTAAATGAAATAACCACACCAGTGGCAAATGTTACTGTATGACTTCAAGCAGTCAACAAATAAAGTTCATTTACAAAACAAACATGATTAATATAGTAAAGTTAAAGAAATTATTACAAACATTTTCAAAAATTTCACATTTGTTACATATATTTCACATTTGTTGTATATACTTTAATACAATGAAATTTGACACTTAACTTACAATAAAAATCTTTTCAATGAACTTTGATAAACCAACTTTGGGTAATGGTTTAGTGAACAAGTCGGCAAAATTCAATTTTGTATTTACATAATTTAAAGTGAAAAGATTTTGTAGAACTAAATTTCTAAGGAAATGATATTTTATGTCAATATGTTTAGTTCGAGAATTTTCAATTGGTGATCTAGAAAAATTTATTGCAGCTTGATTATCACACAAAAGGTAATTGCTTGTATTAAATGTAATAATATTGTAGTTTTTAAATTCATTAAATATATGGATAATCCAAATTAATTCCTTGGCCGATTCACACAGTGATATGTATTCACTTTCCATTGTGCATAGACTAACACATTTCTGTTTAAAAGTCTTCCATATAATGGGCGAATCGTCTATAAAAAGAATATGTCCTCCAATGGAAATTCGATCATCACGATTTGCAGCATAATCTGCATCACTATAACAGTTGACATTTAGATCATTTACCCGAGATAACTTTAGTTTATAAGATTTAGTTTGATTTATATAGCCAAGTAATTTAAGTAAAGTATTCCAGTGTATTAAGCCAGGATTACTCTGAAATTGTGAAAGAATATTTACTGCGTAACATATATCAGGTCTAGTTCTATTTGAAATAAATGACAGACAACCTAATATATTTCTGTATGGCAATTCTGACATTTTTAAAATTTCGGCTTCTGAATGTGGACATTGGGTTTTAGAAAGAACTGTACCTACTGCTATAGGTAATGAAGTTGCTGGATAATTGAAATTTTTATATTTTTCACATACTTTATGGATATAGTCTGACTGATGAATAAAAAGTTCATTTCCAATTTCTTCAAATTGGACTCCTAACAATTTACGAGTCTTACCCATTATTTTAAGATCAAAATGAGTACGTAAACGATTTATCACATTTTTTATAAGACTGTCAGATTTTGAAAATAACACTATATCGTCTACATAAAGTAATAAAACAACGTTATTCATATATACATAAACACAATTTGTCCATTCTAATTTGTTAAAATTTAAACTTTCAAGTACAGAGTGAATTTCTAAAAACCATTCTCTCCCCGATTGGTGTAAACCATACAAAGCTTTGTTTAAACGGCATACGTGGTTTGGCTTTAAAGGATCGACAAAACCTTGAGGTTGGGTCATAAAAATGTTTTCTTGAAGTGTAGCATAGAGATAGGCACATTTTATATCCAATTGACAATGCTTCCACTTTAGTTTACATACAAGTACTGAAAAACACAATCTTACGATTGAAAAATTAACCACTGGGTTAAACACTTCATCGTAGTGTAATCCCTGAATTTGCCTGAAACCTAAAGCAACAAGTCTGGCCTTGTACCTGACGATTTTATTGTTTTCGTCTCGTTTTAGGGTATAAACCCATCGGCAACCTATAACTCGGCTGTTATCCGGTTTTGGAACAAGGTTCCACACTTTTCGATCTTTTATAACTTTGATTTCGTCTTTCATTGCTTTACACCACTCATCAGCTTGGGGGGTTTTCAAAGCTATTTTATAACTACTTGGAACTATAATCTCTAGTCATTCCGAATGATTTGCTTTTTCTATTTTTACAACACCGGAGTATGTATTTTTTCCGCTAAAATTGAAAAGCGATTTGTCATATTTTAAATTGTGTGCTTTACAGTAATTTTCGATATCTGTATTAGATCGAAAACACGCTTTTACACCTTTAATTCTATAATAAACATCAGTCCGAGATCCGTTTTTACATGGAACAGCTTGTCTTTCCCAAATAATATTTTCACTAGAAGTTTTACTGCTTTCCGGTATCCCCTCCCCTTCCTCAAAATCTTCAGTTTTTACGGTTTCGGGAGATTTCGGTTGTTCAGTTTCTTCGGATTCCGACTCACTTTCTGAATCAGACGAAAGTTCAGTTGTTTTAAAGTTTGGGCCCAGTTTCGCTCCACTGTTACTCTGACTATGTAGTTTTTCATCATCAAAAGAAACATTTATTGTCTCAACAATTTTCCTTTCTGTCGGAAGCCATATACGATAACCACGAGTTTTTAATGCATACCCTAACATAACACCCTTTTTAGCTCTCATATCTAGCTTTTTACGTTGTTGTTTAGGAACATGCAAATAGGCTTTAGTTCCAAAAACTCTGAGATGTTTTAATGATGGTTTACGTCCACAGTAAAGTTCAAAAGGGGTTGAGGTTTGCTTTCCATGGCATACTCGATTCCAAACATAAGTATGACATAACAAGGCTTCCGCCCAAAATCCATTACTTAATCCGCTGGAATTTAGCATAACTTTTATTGCGTCCATTGCGGTGTAATTGTAGCGTTCTGCTACGGCATTTTGTTGTGGCGAATAGACATTTGTTCTTTCATGTTTTATGCCTTGTTGATCTAAAAATTTTTCAAATTCTGTACTACAGAATTCGAGACCATTATCAGTCCTCACGTTTAATATTTTAGTATTTAAAAAACGTTCTGCCCGTTTTTGATAACTAGAGAAAATATTAAAAACCTCATTTTTTTCTTTTATTGGATAGGTAGTTACTTTACGCGAAAAATCATCAATGATACTTAAGAAATAACGATAACCTCCAATAGCTATATTGGGAATGGGACCACATAGGTCCAAATGTAACAATTCTAGGGGTTTTCGTGACCTAATTTTACCTATCGGTTTGAATGATTTTCGTCGAGATTTAGCAATTTTACATGGTTCACATTTTAAAACTTCATGTCGCAAATCAGGTAAACCACTTACAGAGTTGTTTTTACTAGTTTGAACAATGTATTTCGTATTTATATGACAAAGTCTGTTATGCCAAATTTCTAAATTGTTTAGATTAGAAGTAGAAAAATTCTGTTCTTTAGAATCTTTGAAGTTCATATTACGGGGCTTATTTACAGTAAGATTTTTACTTTTATGTTCTTTTAACTTTAAAGGTTTAATAGTTTCATACTGGGGATTTACATAAAAAAGGCCATTATTCTTTTTAGCTACAAATAGTTTACGACCATCTTTAGCACATACTGTAATTTGTCCCTTTCTACATGTAAATGTTGCACCTGCTTTGTTAATTAAAGAACCTGACATTAAATTACGCCTTAGTTAGGAAGTATACAATACATTATAAAGATTAACAATTTCTGACTCACCCTGGTTTTTAAAAATCATCCTCACAGTACCAGTTCCTTCTACTTTACATGACACACCACCAATGGCAACTACCATAGAAGTGTTTCTTATAGGCTTAAAATCCTTCAGGAGACTCTTGTTACCACAGAAATGCGAGCTTGCTGCTGTGTCCAATACCCAAGATGTATCGTCACTGTCTTGACTTAGGTACGATTCGGTGATAAAACAGGATTCCGGCTTAAGTTTTGTAGGTGGACGATTTCGAAAACTCTGTTTATTCTCAGTTCTCGGCTTTTCGGGCGATTTCCCTTTAACACCTTTCAAACTTGAAGAAAAGGCGATGCTTTCTTGGTCTTTAATGGATTGTTTCAATCTAGATTCTTCAGCAGTTAATTCAGCCTGAATTTTATCAAAAGTGAAATCCTCATCTTTCCAACGGTAGATTGATTGTACAATTCCGTTAAATTCAGGAGCAAGGAAACGAATGAGTTGAAACGCCTGGTACCAGTCATCTATGGGTTTTCCAGCGTCCCTCAATTCATTTACGATTTTTTGGATTCTTGCCGAGTACACACCAATTTCCTCGCCTGGGTTGATTTTGCAGGAGAAAAATTCATCGGTGAGGCCTATTATACGAGCACGAGAGTCCGGTCGGAAATGCTTTTCTAATATTTCCCACGCATTTACTGGATCATCAGTATCAGAAATAATACTTCGATATTCTTTGGCAATGTTTAAATATATTAACCCATAAGCCTTGTCTGCTCGTTGGTTGAAACTTCTTAATTCCTTAGCTGATATTTCACTTTCCCCTTTCGTAGGTGCAGCTTCTATCTTTGATACAATACGCCAGCAGCTCTCTTTCATTAGTAGCACTTTCATATCATCACGCCAAGTTGCGTAGTTGTCGGCATTCAGCTGTTCAATTGCAACTTCCATTTTTAATGCTTTTAAAAGTCTGCAGGCCCGCCGTTGAATAGCTTCGAAGATGTTTTAAATAAACTTCACCACTGCATACGCTTGCTGCCCATAACCGACATGATGGAAAATTAATCGTTTTATATAGTTTTTCCAACACTTCAAAAAAAATTCAGAGTCGTCAGAGGTTTGATGAAGTTCCAGGATTTCAATAAAATTTACACTTCGAAGGTTTTAAGTTAAAATTTTATTTATGAAAAAAATTAAACATGTATCGACTTAATACAAAAATTAAACAAGCTAGTTACCTGCAGCGTTAGCTAGAAATGCTTTTCCCCCGCTAGCCATGCTGACTAGGCTTATATACACACACATGTGGCAGGATATTTACATGAAGGTTTCAGTCACGGTTTAAGTTGACTGAAACGTAAACGCATCGGATGAATAATTAGGTGATGAAAGGAAGAAATCTATTTTTTTTTTTTAATTTCCTAACAGATATAGCTTATATACTGTCTGTAAAACACAATGAATGGTAAAATTTGGACTCTTCGGTTAGAATTCATTTCTTTTTTGTCTAACAAAACAAAATTGTTTTTCACCAAATTATTTCTATAAATATAATACATCACCGAAATTACTTTACCACACTAAAACATTTTCTTTTATATTTCCATGAAAACAAAATCTTACAATATATAAATTTAAATATTAACCGTCTGCAAAATCGTATGGGCAGTTAATCAGTTAAAAAATCCAAAAGCGCTTCAGCACGTAAGTCCCCGCTCTAATACAACGCTTAATAAACCGTACCTTCGGATGATTCTGAATGCCAAGTGTAGGAAAAATAGCTGCACTTGCCTCAGTGCCATAGTATGCTGTTCTTCTCCAGTAGCCCATACATATAAAGCGTGATATTCTATTAGTGCACAGTGTGTACATATAAAAATTCATTGTTTGTTTGCTTTTGAACGCGCTACGTGATGCAGTAACTAGTACCGCACACACGGTGAGATCACAAGCAAGCAAATCAACATAATATTTGAATATATTATAAATAATATTTATTATATACCATATAAAGATAGGTAGACATAAGTGCAGAAAACTGTTGTCTCTCATAATTTTGCCAGGGTGTGCACTGCACACCCTGCACATATGGACTGCACGCCACTGGTTTAAACATAATTTCTGTCCTATCTTTTCCCATATATCATGACCAATGACAGCATTCATGCTTAATGATCTTCCTTCTTAGCTAACATAAGAAGGTATTTAAACTACTGATAACAGAAGAATGTGTAGGTAATATTATTAAAGGATGTTATTTTAGAGGTAAAATTTTCTAGAGCAAGGAGAGTATTAAGTTGTAAAGTGATTTTTTTTCTTCAATATTTAAAATTTGTGCAAGCTATAAAACCTTGACTAATCAAATTGTAACTAATATTGTGAGGTCTAGAACTGCTAAGCTCCCCACTCCCACTCACCTTGTGTGTGTGTGCGTGCATATATTGATTTTAAACAGCTTTTTATTTTGAAATACAAGAAAATACTTGTTTTTAATTTCCTATTTTAGATTTGGAGGAAAAAACTGAAATATATAAGCTCTGACCTGAGCTGACCTTTGCTATATCGTTATTAACTAGCATTGCCCTCTATTTCTCCCTATTAACTAACCCTATAACTGAAAGTCACAGCCATAACCCCTATTTTCACCTTAAAAAATGGAACCTATCATATCAGAGTCATAAAAATTATCATACATTAGTAAAAATTATTGCAGCTATTTTTACTTCTTTTTTTCCTTAAGTCAAGGCTCCCTTCCTTCTAGTCCCCTGAAGCTGTCTCTGGCTTCAACTATGTTTTTAATGGTTGACATATAAAAATAAGCATTATACATACATGTCATGCCTGGATTATCCATCTCTAAATAAGTAGTTGGGGTACTAGTTTTTTTTCAAATTCATTCTTTATTTATTCTTGATAGTCCAGACATGAGACATCTTAAATACAAAGTACTATCGATACAAAGTCGGATACAAGAGCTACTGATATGACTAGTCTGATTGACACAACTAGTTTAACTTACACGGCTTGGGAGAGAAATAGACTAACTAGCTAGCTGACGGCTAGGGAGAGAATGTTTCCTTTTCTAACTGACTGCTCAATATCGAAAATATAAAACCTTACACTATGGGGTTTTTTTGTGGCTGACCATTCAGAATTTGTGAGGGCGTGTTTGGGGGGTTCTTGAAATTCTTCATTGGTCCTTGCACTTTTTTTTGTTTTGTTTTTAGTCTAGCCAAACAGATAGCATGGGACGCTATCTTGTGGGGTGCAGGTAGCTAGTGCGGGAAAATAACTCCTGCACGTTATGTGACTACAGTGTCACAGGGGGATTAACCCATTTGATTTTACGACTTTTTTAACATCAAGAGGGGATTAAAATTGCATCTTCATAATAGCCCACAGATGGTTCACATCTATGTGTTTGCTGGAGGTCTTGTTTGTTTCCCACACTTAGGGTCTTTATAGGTTTTTTTTTCCTTATTACTTTTTGTTTTCGGGGGACTTATTCTTAGATCTGTTATTCCTATATTACACTTACAATATTATTCCCTTCCTATATTACATACATATATTATAAGTATTTAATAATTCAGTAAACCACTTATTTTTAATTCAAATCTTAAGTTTTAAAATACATTAATCTGTCAGATATTATTGAGTCCTAAAACCGAAAATTAACAGCACAATAAATTACATCTACTGAAAAGTTTATTTTATATAGCGTAACAGTTAAAAGATTAATGAAAAATTTGTGTTTTATTAGGTTATTTGCAAAAACAAGAGGGATGGTAAACATAGAGCTTCACAAGCAATTTTACAGGTAAGTTTTTATTTCTTATGTGAAGGAACTATAGAATTTTCTGTTAACTAACTTTTCTTATTATAGATATGCATCCTATAAGTTTGTTAAGTTCATAGTAAAGTATATTGAAATCTCGTTATTTGCCAATGTGTATTTTTAAAAATCTTACTTTGTGACAGTGACAGTGCAAAAAGCATAGTTAAATTAGCATAATTGCATACTTATAAATATCAATACATAACACTTAAGCATGAAATTTTAACATAGTTATCGAAAATCCTTGAGGTTTCAATTGTTTTCTTTTATATAC